>VZTY01009623.1:129730-465579 GCA_013400935.1 Turnix velox | reverse complement strand
GAGGAGACTGATGGATGACCTCATTAATGTTTATAAATGTGTTAAAGGGTGAGTGTCAGGAGGATGGAGCCAAGCTCTTCTCAGTGACTTCCAAGGATAGGACACGAGGCAATATGTGCACGCTGGAACACAGAAGGTTCCATAGAAACACATGAAAAAAAAATTTCCATAGTGAGGGTGACAGAACACTGGAACAGGGTGCCCAGAGAGGTTGTGAGGTCTCCTCTGGAGATATTAACAATCCTGGATGCATTTCTATGTGACCTGGTCTAGGTGTTCATGCTATGACAGGGGTATTGGACTAGATGATCTCTTGAGGACCTTTCTGTGATTCTGTGAGTCTGTGAATACCAAATATCCCAGAGACACTTAGTTCTGAGATTCCTGATTTCTAACCCTGTTTTCAAGAGAGAAAAACCTGGCGCAGGGGGCAGGGAGAAGGAAGAGCCAAATTCCTAGCAGAACTTTGGAGCCAGCTTCCTCACTAAATATCATTCTGGCTTCTCTCGATTGCCTCCCACCACAAGAGTCTGGCTGCAAAGAATACTGTCTCTTCAAACCCCAAGAGCTTTACCCAGGATTTTTCCAATTCTATCTGTCATTCTGGATGACTGGTGAAATTGCTTGAATCTTCAAGATACCGCAGCGCTGCTAAAAAAGTCAGGACACTGGCTGAACTCAACAGGGAGGTGAATAGAGTTGGATAAAATTTACAGAGCAACTCTATCACAGACACGCACCAGCATCTGTTGCCTGAAGTGTGGGACATGCACTATACTAATTTAATTTATCTTCATTTTCCATTTCAGACAGCTTTGGGTACCAGCAGAACCCAGAGGTGACAAGCATCCTGCATCCCAACAGCTCAGGCTCCTGTTTATCTGAGCAGTCAAAGAGGCTGTGGAGATGCCTAGGCTGCTACCCAATTTTGTGTTACAGGTCATCAATGTTCTTCAACTTGAGATCAAACACAGATTTATTTTAAGCTCTTTCTCTAGTTCTACAAGTAACTGAATGTCAAAGAAAGAAAACTACTCTTAATTTGTTTAGGTCCCAGGATTAAGGGGGGAAAAAACCCAGAAAGACAAAAAGTCAGCCAAAAAATCCAAAAGGGTGTTTACAGAACACAGCAATGGAAAAATACATCAAGTGCTGGTTTCACTGACCTTAGCTTTTACTACAGCTACTTGAGTAAATCCTCTCTCCGTGGCTTTTTGATTCCAAGTTTGATTACTCTCTTGAATTCTAACACGCGTAGACTTGATTTTACACCATCAGTGGGAATACACAAAAGCCTCACACTCTGCAGGATAACTGAATTACCACGGTACCCTTATCTATTTAGCAGCCACCAGCTGCACTCACACACACTCACCCTGCAGGTGGCCAGCAGCATTTAGAGCAGAAGAAAGCTTTGTTTCTCTACTCGTAATCACGCTTCACAATCGAAACCACACACATTATTTAAATAACCCTTCAAAGAATGCTATGGAGAAAAAAAAATAAAATCACTAGATAATTACACTGATGTCTGCACTGAATATCAAAACACACGTTTCATAACATTTATAGACATTTCCTGCCAGCTCTGCTGGCACCCTGGAACTCAAGCTTGTGCAGCAGCCCGGCCACCATAGATGGCACTCTCACACCATCTCCCACTGGCTTTGGGGCTTCATGACCAAGAATAACCAAAAAAACCACGTTTCAACCATGACTTATCTACACCAAACTCATTCATCACCCTTTTTGAGGACAGAACAGCAGCAATAATAGGTACCAGGACACAGCCTTCCCCTCTCTGGGGGAGTAATCTGTATTTCTGTCATCAAAGACACCTTCCTGGGCCACCAGCCTCTCAGCTGGGGTGGTTCATCACTTATTTCTCTATGGAAGTTACCCAAACCCATTGTGGGCACCTTACACGTGGTTAAAAGCCCCAAAAGGTATGCATTCAACTGTCAAACTTATTTTGTGATCACAAAATAGAAGAGATAGAGCAATGAGATTGTGAAAAATGAAACCACAGGCTTTTGCAATGTAAATTAACTGGTGGAACTTTGCAATTCCATTAGGCACTGGTAGGTTCCTGCTAGGTGACCTACTGTTTTTTTTTCTGAAGGCCAGTATGAGCACAAGAGCTCCAGAAAGCAGCCCATAACTGTCTGTCCCTTCCCAGGGAAATCAGAAAGCTGCCAGCTCATTTGAATGAGGTCACATTTGAAAAAAGGGTGGGTTTTTCACTTTATTGATGCACTCTTCCACACAGGATTTTTTTCAAAAATCTACATCAAACAAGGAAAAACAAATGCTGAGAGGGCAGATTTAGGGCAATTTATCAAGGTCAGGGAAATCACTTCCAGATGGATAGAGCTGTTTGGTGCTGGCTGGTGAGAAGGAAGCAAGGTATTGTTATTGAATTAGCATGAATCTCTGGTGGAGAACGGCCTGGTAGATAGAGTGCTCCTTTCATATGGTTTGCATTTGGACCTGTCAAATTTCATTTTTATTCAAAAACCTGTGGTAAAGACACACAGTTCTTTCTGGCTTATTAAATTTCCACCAATTCTCCCTGTGCTGTTACCCAGGCAGTATTTTTAAACTCTGCTCTGAGTGCCCTGGATGGCTGTTTGCTCTGTGCTATGCTTGGGTGAGAGCTCAGTGCTTACAAGCACACAAGTGTGTTTAGGTTTTATATTCACACTTTGAATGTCACCTGAGAAAGTGTGTGAGGGAGAGGAGAAGCTGGATGCTCTATAAGATGTTTAAATTAATTAACTTCAAAAGTTTATAAAAACTTTTCTATGCAAAATTATGTATACTGAGGTGTAATGTACAATAGAAAGTAATAGCTCATCTAACTAGGGATTATTCTATATTACCCTTGTTAACAAATCACATTTTCTAGTAGTACAAACACATCTAATACAGAAATACTAGTAAAAACCCCAAAACTAGAGAAAAAAAATTGCACATAACTAACAGATTTCTACTTGGAGCTATCAGGATACCTGTTCCAAGACATGTTCCTTGTAGAGTAAGATATACACAAAGATTGATGTGTTCTCTTCTTAGTTTTGGAAATTTTTGCTTTTCATGTTATCCTAATAGTCCTATAGTCCCATCTGAGGAATTGAATCTAGTTTACATTAAACATCAAATTAAAACCAAGGAGATTAACCCAAGGAGATAAATAGCCAGGGCTTCCTTTATTTCAAAGACAAATGTATCATTACCAAGCAGTTAGTTTCAGTTGAAAGAATTTTTGACAGCATAGTTATTTAAGAACCCAGAGAAGCTGCTGTTTGATATTCAATGGTGACCTACTGTTTTTTATGAGAGAAAACTTCCAATGGTTTTTTCAATGGTTTTGGATAATTGTTACTATTCTGGAGTACCAAGTGAGTGTCTTAGCACTGGGGCAAAACAGGAGACATAAGCTTTAGAATGATTTAGGGATCTACCACAATTAGTGTGTCACCATCTAGGATGTATCCTGGACAGAGAAGGGAAATGATGATATCAGAACCAACTAATTCTTAAATCCTCCCTGGAATGTATGACATAGATACTTGTGCTTACTTGCCATGTGTATGTCTGCTTTTATCCCACTTTTCTCCCCTTGCAGTTTTTATTACTCTGGGTTTTACAAGCATCTGCTTTAACTGACCATGACTCTGTAAGAAATATCCAATGAGGCAAATAAAATCACAGCCTACAGGACGCAACCTACTTCCTTGGCCATAACATCCAGTCCCCTCAGGCTGTGAACATATCATATGCCTCATTTATTACTTATACTTAATCCTTCAGCTACTGACTACTGAGCTGGGTTTCCATTTATATCAACTTTGAAACAAAATCTTGCTAGCCTTATGTTCTTATGATGTGGTGTCAACAACAGGAGTTACACGTCACAGAAATGACACAATTTGCCAGTTCACTAATGTGTTACTAAGAGACTGACCCTGTGGTGCTCACAGTGCTCAGCATCTGAAGGATTTCACCTCTGCAGATCACTCTACAAACATTCTTGCTCAAAAGTTAGACACAGCTGAGCTAGTGGTCGTGTCTCATCAGTTACCACCTCTCTGCTAATCCGTCTGAGATGGACATAAGGAGCAAACAGCAATGTTCTATCACTGAGGACTAAGCTGGCCCTTAATTATCCTCTGAACTGCCTCCCTCTTTGGCCTGGCCACCTATGAAATGATTATCTGGTTGCTGGCAAGAGAAAAGAAATGAAAAGGAAGATAAAATCAACTCGGTATTTTATGAGGATGTCTCCATCATAGAATTTGGGAATGATTAAGGTTGGAAGCAACATCTGGAGATCACCTAGTTCAATGACCCTGGTTAAAGTATGGTCAACTAGAGCAAGTTACTCAGGCTGATCCTCACAGTCACACCACAGAGAGGAACACATTCCAGTTAAGACAGGATAAACGTTGTAACACTGCATAGTCAAAAGGTGACACACAATCACTTCAGGTAAAAGATCTTTTGGAGACTAGTTGCCTGCAAAATCAACTTCTCATGGTATAATAACTAAGAAAACAGGAGAACAGAGAACACCTTTACTGCTCTTCATAAACTTTATTAGTAGTCATACCTTGAAGCCAAAAGGGCAAGTGCATTGATAAAACTCCACTGGATCATTGTTGCATGTCCCGTTGTTCTTACAAGGATTGGAGAGGCAGGGGTTACACTTGGACAAAACATTGATGTCTACTGGTTCTGAAATGGGAAAACATAAGTGTATTAATAGAGAGCTGGGTTAGAAAATTAATGCCTCCCATTCCCACACACAGTTTTTCCTAATGCAGTATTCACTCTGTGTTGGCACGAATGTACATGCTGTGGGTGCAACTTCACACAACAGCACAGGATTCCCAGGGATTAAGGGGATTTTAAGCACTTAAGTGCTAGGCAAGTCTCAATGATGCTTAGATTCTCCTGGACATGCAAACATCAACTCTGAAATCCATACTGGGAATCTCCAGAGAGTGCAATTTTATATATATATGTATATATACAGCTTTCAGCAATTTTTCCTTCACTCAGGGCTAGAAATCCTGCAACACTAACCCCTAGGGAATTGTAACATGACATTTCTATGGCTGGTAACTAGAATAAAAGAGCAGATGCAACAGCAGAAATGAAAAACATACCTAACAAAGATTTAGTTCGAGGCTTACAGGAATATTTAGGTGTAAAGTGTTCTACCATCCTTAATTTTAAGAGTTCAAAACTTTTTTTCTTTCTCTTCTACCCAGAAGAATGATTACCAGCATTCTTGGCAAAAATCAACAAAGGTAAATATGCAAAGATGTGAACACATGCAGGTAAATATACATGGCTGTATTTTAAACTCTTTTTTAACAGAGCTCTTTCAGAGAAGAAGTGATGTTTGTGTGTGGACAGTAAAGTTAACAATAAACCAAAACAACAGTAAATACATTTGGAGTACCACATCAGTTGATCTTTTGTTGTTCAGATTTTACAGAAGGCTAATTTAAGACAGTTATATTTGCAATTAAAGAAATGGTGATTTTTGAGGTGGTTAAGTATTGGCTATTAAGGAGTTAACAGCTTTTACACACAAACTTGAAATTGGTCCTGTGTAATCAGAATGGGTCCCAGAAGTTCTGTGCAAGATTAAATTGTGAAACGTGCTGAAAGAAGAAAGGGAGCTTATACTCCATGGTACAGAGAAGGTGGAGATGGAGAAGGTTATCAAAATTAGGGTTGAAAATATCCCTTTCAGTAAAGGAACTGGACCATCCTGTATGAGTTATTAACCTTCACTGTTAACTTTCACAGCACCGGGGGGTAAGAACACAACAGAAATGGGTACCAAGGAGGCCCTGCTGAAAAGCAGCTGCAGTGTGAAGGCTGAACCCTGACCCAGCACTGAGGATGGTGTTACAGCCACTAACTGCAGGCTGCAACAGAAAGAAGTGAGGAAAACATACACAAGAAGTAACAAATCCAAACAGTGAAATAAAAGACTGTCATCATCCTCTTCTTTCTTTGCATTTATGTCCAGTGAAATACCATGTTTGTTTTTAACTTGGAGTTAGGAGAGCAAAAGGAAATACCATCTGGGTCTCTGGCACCGACAGAGGGTGGAATGTGATATACCTAAGCTACTTTTGTCTTGAAGGTAGAATATATGAAGAATATAGGAAGGTGGCTCCTTAGAGAGCTCATGAGATAGGCAGCAGGGCTGCTCTTCTAGATTTAAAGGTAACTAAGCCAAAATTCTTTCTATTTTTATTTATTTCACAATACACACACTATATTTTCCATTTATTCCTACACCATAGATCAAAGCTAATCAATATAGGAGCTAATAAGAACAGTGTTAGTTCCCAGCAGTTAAGTAGTTCATTAGTTTGCCCTTGTGGATTTGATTTATAAATCCATATAGCAAAACACCCTCAGCCTAGAGCATTCCTTTCCCCTACTGCATAACTAGGAGTGCAATTTAATAAAAAGCAGAGCTGAGATTGCATGACTTGCACATTACACACTTTTATTTTCTTGCCTTTGCTGAGACATAACCTTCTGCTCAGTCACAGGCTAAAAAGAGAATCTGAACAAGAATGACTTAAACTCTGCTTTTTTCAATGAAAAAATCACTGGAGGTGACAGAGGACATCTCTGCATTACCTTCACTCAAGCACCTCAAGGTCCCAAGCTCAATATGGGCTGACTTCTGCAGCCAAGACCAAGACTTTTAGGGAGGTGCAGGCTCAGCCCACCCCAAGCTCCATGCCAGAAGAACTTGGGCTAGGACTGAAAAGACACCAACACAGGGACAGACAGATCCTTGGACATTGTGTGTCCTGCTGCTTTATTGTGAAAAAGCATCATTGATGTCCAGACAGAATAGCATGTGCCTTTGTATCTTGAACATGAGAACATAATAAACCCATTTCCCATGGGTTCAGTTGTATATTACGATAGGAAAGGTGAATTTTGCTAGGGTTTGACTCTTTTTGGAGTATACTGCCAACTCCCCCATAAACTCACTTTGAAAACAAAACAGCTTCCAAGATTGTAAAAAGAAAGCACTGTTTATGAGGGAAAAGTGGCAGAACAGAAGAGAGAACCTCCCAGCTCACTCCTACCTTTGCACTGGAAGTGGTGAGTGGGTGTTGTGAGCAGCAGCCTGTCCACCATGGCATCGGGGCCACTGCAACGTGCTATCCCTGGCTCCTTGTACCCTGCCTTCACCCATTCAGAGAGCCAGCGGAGGTTGCAATCACAGTGCAGGGGGTTGGTACCTAGAGCCCTAGTGGTGTAAAATGATGAAGAGCAGTTAGTTTGGCTTGCACACAAAAACAACATCTCTTGTCTCACTGAGGCACATTTCACTCCACACTTGGAGGGGAATGCTTTACTCCAAAATATGGGAAAGATCTTCTTGCATTCAGGAAGTCTTTTAGATTTATCTCCTCCAGTATTCCCACTCTCCTTTCTTCCCAGGGTGAGTTTAGGGAGGTTGTATAAATACCTAACAGCAAATCACTTTTTCAAACAATAAATCTCTTTTTCAAACAATAGTGCTTGAGTAACGTCGCCAGACACATTGCTTTCATCAAATTTATCATGTTAGCTTCTTTTAAAGTCTTTGGCCCTCATAACCATGTTCTATCAGTGACTTGTGTAATTTGGTTTGGATCTGATGACTCATGTTAATGGCTCCTCACTAGACGAAACATACACATAGAGGACACCTCTTTTTTTAAACCTGCAACCTGATGTCTGCTAAGTTTGTTTCTGGCTTTGAAAAAAACACATTTGCTGTTGAAGCCATCACTTGAGTGAGGTCACTGGGTTGAAGTAGATGCACTCCCAAAATGCAATTACAACTCACAGAACCTTTTCGTGATCATCTATCCAAAAGACAACAAACCATTTAAATTTAGGCACTGTCTTGACTCTTTAATATTATTCTCTCTCTCAAACAAAGTTTCTTTTCAGGCAATCAGTCAATTACAAAGAAAGCCCAGACTTCAGACAAGTTAGTTTAAAAAGCAATGCAGTTTTGAAACTGCAAAGAAATGCATGTTGAAAGTCTGAATTTATTTTGCTGAAAGTAACTGTGAGGCTTTAGCTGTACTCCAAATGAATTACCATGGGAAGAAAATTAGCTAAATAGAGATTAGCATAGGGAAGAGATACTAAAGAAACTAGAAAATCAGACTGGGGTTTTGACTATACTATTTTGTGTATGTTATAAACTATTTTTAAGATGGTATTTGAAACTCATGCTTCTTTCAAATAAAAACATATCAGACAGGATATTAAGATAGAAACCTCAGTAAATTTGTTGATACATTTCTCTTGGAGTGACTAATGAACCCACTGTGCCCTAGACAGATCCGTAACACGAGTTCATAGGTTCAAACCCCGTCTAGGACTCATTTATCAAAATTAAATGTGTACTGCATCACAGCATTAAAAACTATCCATCCATTCCTTCTGTAAATCCAATGCTTACAATGGAAAGAAACCTACTGTGTTGACTTTTTGACTCTGTAACTGTGATCAACTGGCTCACATGCTCAAGGTCAAGGAAAATGCAGCAGGGAAAGCAGGGCCAAGAAATTAACTTCAGTGCTCAGAAATTGTCATACATAAAGTGGGAGTGGGATGGCTAGGGAATGGTAGAAACAGTGTTAATTAATCTTTATAAACTACGTTAGAAATAAAGCTGCTTTAAAGACTCTAGCAAAGATTATCAATGACACTGTTGTACAGCTGTAGAAACTCCCATGTACCTTTCTGTTCTTTAGTGAGGTTTTTTTTCTTAATCTGTAGGAACTATAGCCAACTCTTATATTTTCATTCATGAGTTCTAGAATACTCACTCTATTTCTTTGCCCACTACACCAAAACATTTATGAATTCTAGCATACTTGCTCTATTTCTTTGCCCACTATAGAAAAACATTTCCAGCAGGTAAAAATATCTTGTGCTGTAATGAAGTGCCACCAGCAGCACCAGTATCATCAAAAAATTATGCAGATATTTCTGTTCAGGCACTTTTTTGGAGGCAACTCATAACGCAGTCTATGAAAATAACTCCAGACAAGATAATGTAGAGAAACAGAGGAGGGGGCAGCTTATTATGACAGGTAACTAACATAACTTTGAGTAAAGATGAGATGATTCAACAGGACTGGGCCTCTAAGCTCTTCATTGGAAACCTGTCCCAAAAAATGTCTGCTGTACAGGGCATCCAGGAGCAGGGGTTACTTTGTGGAGTCCATGGGGGGGGCAGAGGGGTCAGTTTGCATATGGATGGTATTTGGGCAACTGAATGATTTAGAGCTGTGTGTATCAGTGGACAGTGAGGACAGCAAATGTGGGAATGGATCCAGCTGAGGTGATATGGGATTCTTTCACAGTATTAATAAATGTGATCCTTCAGTAGTGTTGGAACATTTTTAACACTGCCCTGGAGCAAATAAATTAAGGGAGTCATGACTTAAATGATTCAAGCAAATAAAGTAATAAATAGTGAACAAACTCAGAGTGTATATACCATAAAGGAAGCTTCCTTAGTCTTTAGTGAGGCTTATCAGCCACAGTTTGTCTTAATAGTTTCTTCAATGTCAGTGAACATTTTCTTGCTGATGAAATTTCAACAGGAGAGGAAAAAGTGATTGAACTATCTACAACTCACATTTGTCCTTCCAGTTACAAACCAATTAAAGCTATTACAAAAGACCCTGGTGGAAATCAATAGCTTTGTCTATGCTACACAACTGTGTTTTTGCAGTTCTAAAGGATAGTTTGGTATCTCTCCTCTTCCTTCCCTTGAACTGCACTGCAGAAAGCCCAGGCTGACCATCCTGCTCCACACCTTGGTACTCAGCTTCCTCCAGCCATGACACTTACCCTACTCTTGGCCACACAGATTGGAAATTTAACATTAGCTTCTTTTCTCCATGCATTGTGAGTTTGATGAATAGCAACCCCTTCTATCATTTGCAAAATTATCCCTTGTGCACGTAAATCTGTGTATCAGGAGGAGTTCTAAATAAACTCACTTTCAATTATGCGTGACTTTGTTTCAATAAACAGAGCTTTTTCTGGCAAGTGAAGAGCAAAATCATTGTGGTTGCTAAAAGTTTCAGAATCCTCTTGAAGAAATTGGAGAGCACAATTGCTGTAAAACTCAATTGAACTGTAAAATTCAATTGTTCAGCTGTGCAAATTACACCCCAGACAGGTCTTATTTATTTTATGGATCCTATTTATTACTGTTCATTTGAGCTTTGTGTATTTTACATTTCTGACAGCACATATATCTAAACAGATAGACTGCAGTGATTGTATCAGGCCAAAGGGGCTTTTATCACTCCTTAAGGTGAACAGTTTACCCAGGGAAATTTTAGCTGCACTTCATTTAAAGTAAACCCTGAGGAAAATCCAAATAAATGGGGCGTGATATGCTTATCTCTTGAGTTTTAAAATACCCACAGAAGCCAGATTCCCACTACTGAAGGTGTCACCGAGCTCCCAAAAGGAGGCAAAGGGCTTCAGCTCAGTCAGACTTTCATTCCCAAACAACACCTGAAATTACCTGACTATACTGGGAATATGGTGAAGAAATATGTTTTTTTCAAACGAAGTCTTTTCTCTGACTCAGACACCAAGCTTGAAACAGAGAAAGCTGGTTCTCAGCTGAATCTGAAATTGCCCATGTGTCATTTCAGTCCTTATCAACTGAGAAACCTTTAATTTTTATGTAGAGAGAGAAAGAAACCAAAAGCTGCTGCACAGAAAGGAGGTTATTTGCTATCCAGAAAATATGTAAATAGGAGCTGAATCTTGTGTTCAGGCAAGTTTTCTGGAGGGCATGTTTAAGGAGAAATAGAAATATAAACCCTATGTCAAATGCACATGACTAGTTGCATGCCTTGGTGTGTGTATATAAAAACATCAGCTGAGGTGTGTGAAGGAAGCATAAAGTGGCCATATTAACTTCTGAAACTAATCACTTCTCAAAACAACCAAGACATACCCAATCTTCTGATGGCTTGAAGATAGTAATTAAGCAACATTTAGATGTCAGGAAGAAGTTCTTCCCCATGAGGGTGGTGAGATACTGGCCCAGGTTGCCCAGAGAGGTGGTGGAAATCCAATCCCTAGAGACATTCAAGGCTAGGCTTGATGAAGCTCTGAATAACTTGATCTAGTGCAGGATGTGCCTGCTCACTGAAGGGGGGAAGGACTGGATGGCCTTTGAGGTCTCTTCCAACCCAACACATTATATGATTCTCTGCTACACAAAAGAACTCTTGCTTTACACTCATTGTCCAACCTTGTGCAGTCTCACACATAATCTCAGAGAAAAAACGTGTTCTATTCACTCTTCTGGCTCCAGCTTTTACTCTTCAGGTTTAATTTGTAACAATCACAGCTATTTGTCCTTAGAGTTCTCTCATCAACTGAACTACATTAAAACATATCCTGGATCTCCACCAATACAATAGTAATTTCCTGAAATATCCAAAACATCTAATAATTTTTGCACATTATGGAATGAAGTATAAATGCTGTGAAATGACCAAATTCATTACGATTAAATATACATGTCTGAAGGAGTGATTCATCAACAAGTTCATATACTGACAATATGCAAAACATATGACACTTATTAAGCAAAGAATTCACATTTGCTTAGTATTTGCTCTTTGTGGGAGGTTTCCTGTCTCACTCTCAGACCATAACACACTCTGCATTTCACAGCCAATGCTGAAAGAAAGCTTTAAACACAAAGGCCACAGAAGAGGAAACTCACATTTGCTCTTTTGGTTTTCCTTGAGAAAATATTTTGATAACTAATAACAACAGGTTCTAAAAACTTTTTTTTAATTGGAACAGATTGGCTGTGAATATCCAGAGCAGAATATGAAAAATCAGCAGAAAAACTTGAAAAGCTATACAATTTTTAAAGCTATACTATCCCTAATTTGTCCTAACATGTACTGTTTTATAAAACTGAAGCCATCAAGCAGATGAATGCAGACAGAAGTACTTACAGATGGGACAGGGACACCAGGTCATTGAATGAACCTTCAGGAACACTAGAGATATCATTTCCATGGAGTGTCCTAGAAGAGGGAAGAAGCAGGAAAGAATCAAACCACAGCATTAGATCTGCTCCACACATATGGAGAAATTTGTGCTGAAGAAGGATATTTAATTTTATTTCTTTGAGAGTTTCTATAGCTTCACAATACACAAGCTTCCATGCACTATTACTTCTACACGTAGATGCTGACATTTAAAATAATGAGACAATCAGAATTGTTGGAGACTAATGTTTTAAATTAAAAAGGTGACACACTATTTATGTGATTAAAAGTGTACTGATGACAAGCAGAGCCTCACACCCAGACCTGTCTGCTTTTACAGAATCTGATTAGCTGGAAATGCAGAAAAAGCAGAACAGGGGAAAAAAGAACTGCAAAAGTTAAATTAAATGTTGACTTCAGAAAGGTACTGGAAGAGAGCAAGGACCCATGAAGGCAAATACATCTGCATTTTTGGATTCTAATTTCCCATTCTTACAGCAGGAAATACCTCCTTGGTATTTTTTAAAATCTGTTTATGCTACCAGGGAAAATATTTGAAATTGGTAGTTTTAGTGCATTACTCCCCTGCAGGGTTTTCAGGATTCTTGTGATAGGCTTCCCTGTTGTTTCCAGGACAATTTAAGCAGCTACTTTATCTCTATTCTAAGAAATACATTTATGTGTGTGTGTTACACAGTCAAGCATAAATGGAAAGATTTTTCTCCCAGCTTGGAGAAGACAATAGCCAGATGCAAAGTGGCAGACACCAGAGTAAATCTCATTAGCTAGGATTACTTATGATTTCTGTGGAAATTACAGCTGAAGGCCCTGGAGTTTGTGTCAGTCCAGTGCAGGAGCACATCATGCATCTGAGGTGATGCTCAGAGAGCCAAACATACAGCATCAGATGAGCATGTGGGAGGACACAGGATGCTGAGGGGACAATTACATCAAAACTGTCCAGAAAATGCACCCAAGAAAATGACACAACTACAGTCTAGAATCACTAGTTCTTTTTTCAACAAAAGTTGGTGGAAAACTTGCAAAGGAAAAGGATATAAATATTTTACAATTCTGTTTCCTTTTGTACTTCTCCCCTGAGCTGGTTCAGTCAGAGCAAACTGCTGTATTGTTTATGTCCCCTTTCCCTGTTCCAAGAATTACTGTCAGTGTTCCAGACATGGCAGAGGAGGGTGGAATACAGGAACTTGCTGTGTCTCAGTTTTGTAGCAGAGCTTTCCCTAGAGTCAGTAATTTTCTCATCTACTCAGTGATATGTGGAAGAAGGGAATCACATTTTTTAGCTTTGCAACTGTACAGATACTTGAAATGGTACACAGAAATACAGAATAGCCCCAGAATAAAATAGAGTTGTGGAGTTGGAAGAGACCTTCCAGGGCCATCTAGTTCAACTCCCTGCAGTGAGCAAGGACATCCTGCACTAGATCAGGTTGCTCAGAGCCTCAGCAAGCCTGGAACTGAATGTCTCCAGGGATGGAGCCTCCACCACCTCTCTGGGCAACCTGGGCCAGTGTCTCAACACTCTCACAAAGAAGAATTTCTTTCTAACATCTGATCTAAACCCACCCTGCTCTAGTTTCAAACCATTGCCTCTTGTCCTAGCACTCTATTCCCTGGCAAACAGCCCCTCCCCAGCTTTCCTGTAGCCCCTTCAGGTACTGGTATGCTGCTATGAGGTCTCCCTTCATCCTTCTCTCTCAGCCTGTCCTCGTAGGAGAGGTCCTCCAGCCCTCTGATCCTCTTCATGGCCCCTCGCTGGACCCTCTCCAATAGGTCCATGTCCTTCTTGTGTTGAGGGCAACAGAAATGGACACAGTATTCCAGGTGGTCTCACAAGAGCAGACTAAAGGGGCATAATCACCTCTCTCCATCTGCTGGACATGGCTGTTTGCACCCTTTCTTCCATTTCTCCACTACAATCTCCCTGAGGATCCCTTGTAGCATTTATGAGTTCTAATTTTGTGTACTGCCTTATACCAGCACACACTCAGGAAAGGTTGACTTGCTGGAAGAAGATACACCCTGTCCTTCATCCTGTGAGCCTGGGCTGTGTCACTGGGATGGGACCTGTGTCAGTGTAAGTGTTCATTGCAGCTGCACTTTCTCTTCTTATCTTGTACAGAACTTTTTCTACAGAAGCTGAAACCACTAAATCCACAGCAGTGTCACCTGCTGGCAGTGCCCTACAGACAAGAGTACACAAGAAACTTCCCCTTCCATCATCCCTGTTCTGAAACTGAAATGTAAGCAGCCCAGGGTCTTGGCTATTAACACTAACACTTAGCATATATGAGGAAGGATCTCTGAGCAATTAATCTGAGCAGGCACAGGAAGGATGGGAGCTCCTACACAGTAACTCTAGACACAGCACACACACTGATTCCACACAGAATGACCAAAATACCCCATAGCTAACCAATAACAAGTATTTATGTGGGTATGAGGATGCAAAACCAGGTCTAGTCAACAACTTGTCATCAAACTATTCCCTTCTTCAATGAAATGAACATATTTAAATAAGCAGACACTCACAATAAGCTTATATTGTGATCTTTTTAACTACTTGTAAGAGGCACAAGATGATTTCCTGAACAGGAGAACCTGTATTTATCTTCCTGTCTCTAAAGGGTTGTGTTTTATCTCTGAGATGTCTTGGAAACTTCTTCCAAGAGAAGCTAAAGCACGACAAAGGAATCAGAAGGTAAAACAATCAAAACTATAAAATCATCTGGAATGAATGGCTTCACTAGGTATCTCCAACACTGAGGTATAACTCATGGACATAAATGCCTGCATTATAATGAAAAAATCATGTCAGCAACATCATTGCTCATGCAGCTAAAATGATATAATAAATGATAAAAACCTGAAACTCCACAATAATAAAATGAGAATTCAGAAATGCAATAAAAACTTCTTCCTCTTGGATCAATAACAGGAACATACTTTCACAACAAAAATCTCAATGAGAAGATGGTCAAACATCATCTTAAACATTTGGATGGTTAAAGTACATGCACTGTTGTCTGTGTCCTCCCTCCAAAGAACAACTTTATAGATACCTTCTTCTCTAAACACTGGAAATATTGAGCTTGGCATGACAGTAAACATCCACCAGTTCTCAAAAATATCTCATAGAACATGAGCATTAGTAAAACATTATATTACTAGACTATTCTGCAGCTCATTTTATAATTTTTTCATTAATATAACATGGACTTTTTAAAGCAATCTGAGAAAGTATTTTTGTTCCAGGGATCATTTCTTCATTAAAACAAGACAAAATGTCAGGAGTTATAAAACTGTCTCACAACTAAAACAATCTTGACAATAATTAGTTCACATATCTCATTCAAGACAGCCTGAACACTTATAATTACTTTGCTTCAGTCTAAGCTTTTAAAACCTAAAAGAAAATTTAAATTTGGACAAAACAAACCCCAAAGCCACAGTTTTACTCTGCAGTAGCTAAAGATATCAGTGTTTGCTTCTCAAAAAATCGCTAAGACACTGAGGCTCGAAGGCCTGATGGTATAAACACTGATAAATTTTCAAGCTTAAACTGCTGACTCTGCAGTTTTCTCCATTGGGTTTGTGCTGAAAAGCATGGGGGGACAGAACCAGATATCTGTAAAAGATCAGTTCTTCAAACATCTAGGATCATTCTGATTTTGAAATATATATTTATTTTATTTACTCCAGAGACACGAATAGTAAAGGAAAAATATGGAATTCAGAAGACACAGAAGCCTGTGTGAGAAAGGTCTGCTGCCTTCAAAGGTCTGCACAGGTAATGAGATGTCTATATTCTTTTTATTAAAAAAATAAATATGGAAATTGTTTTGCTGGTGTTTTCTCTTTTAAATCCCCCTGGGAACATGGGTAATAGCTAACTGACAATAACAGATTTCACACTATCACTCAGAATCCATTTCCCCTCTGGAGAATTGATTTTTAATAACAACACAGATGACACGTGGCAAAAGTTGCAGCTGATACCAGAGTTTCATGGGCCACAATAAATCAAATCAATCTGGAGCCTTCCAAATGTGTGGAGCAGAGGCAGAGATTTCCATTTAAGATTCATTTCACTCGTGCTGCTTTGTGCAAGACAGGAAGGGCTTCTCCCTTGAAGGAGGGAGATATTTTTCAATTTGATTAGTAGGTCATGTAAAAAGGCCAAAATGCAGCAGTTGTTACTAAAATACTGCCCTTTGTTTCTGTCCATATGCAGCCTGCAACAACAGAAGTGAAAAGGTATTGCAAAGAGTGAGGTATGGTGTAGCTACATTGCAATTCAGGATCCAGAGCCCCAAATGAGCTTTAATCAAGCTAGCTCACGTATCAGAAGCAGGCCAGAAGACAGCTCCATATGGAATAATTTATTTGGCCAAGAAACAGAATATATTCCTTTGTGGCTGAATTTCAGGACTCAAGTAACAGCTAAATGATGCAACCATCCTAGTGTGCTAGAAATCAGAGTCCCAAGCCAAACTTACAACAACAAATCCAGATCACGTATCTTTCTGGGTTTTAATAATGAAAACTTGTAAGTTAGGAGGTTGAAGCCTGGATATCTGTTTTACCACTGGGCCAAAGAGCATTTCCTTACTGCTTCCATCTTTGCAGTATGCCCATTTCAACACCATAATTCCACACTTACAGAGTCCAGGCACAGCAACTATTGCTCTTTAAATTCAAAGAAACTTCTGCAACTGGAGAACATGTAACTACTTAAAAAAAAAAAAAAAAGAAAATGCTAATGTGAAGTTTCAAAGCACTCAGGAAATACTTTTCAGTTCTTTTGTCCTGAGCTCGAACCAATAAATAGGTCCATGGCTCACACTCTGAGATGATGTGGAGAAGATGGCTTTCAGAAGAGATTGTAAGCTAATTATTCAATCCAAAAAGCTGCTGAAAGCAGCTCCTCTGGAAAGAAAGAGTGCAGAAAAGGAAATAACACATGGATATCTCTCAGTGTTTCACTGGTCAACATCAGGTGAAACTTTATTTGCATTTTAAAGACAGAGGCATCTCAGCATTACTAGGACTCAGCCACTGGTGCATCTTAGCCATTGTTTTAGTGGAGGAATTTGCTTCCCTTAAGAATGCATGCTTTTAGGTAAAAGCTTGCCTGCAGAAACCTGAATTAATAGAAAAAAATTCTAAAAATGTATGAGTTTTCAGCATTGCTGCAGAAGCATGCAATGGAAACTTATACCTGAAAGTACAATCAGCTTTTTCTAGGCCAAGATAAAAGTCCTTTCCTGCACTCAAAAGCTGTTCAAGGAGAAGAGTCAGCCACTAGACAGTCCCTTGGAGGCTTGTTTTCATGATAGTACTTGTCCCTGAACCATCAGAGAAAAGTCATTCACCCTGCAAATATGTAATTGCTTCTTTTCAAAGTTTAGCATTCACCTGCTCTAGTCACTACCCTGCCATATTGCACCTAAGTACAAGTACATTGAAGCTAATTGTGTGAAAATATTTATGACTACTGGATCGAGTGAAAGCCATCTGCTCATTAAAAACCTCTCTGTCATCAACAGCATTCTAATAAGCTGCAATTCATGGAAGAAGCTGTACTTACAGCACCCGAAGGGACCTCAGCCCATTGAATGCGTGGACTGGAATGCACCGAAGTCTGTTGTAACTCAAGATGCTGCAAGAAAGAGAGAAGAGAGTTATAAAATTTGATTAGTTTTTGATTATTTCACTACTAATTCAACCCCAAAGAAGCATGTTTAAGTAACAAAATCAACAGTAATTGTTCAATACCTAAGATGGGGTGTGGAAAGCAATTAAAAGAGTTATCAAAACTTGGGGCTACTTACAGTGTTGATAGCTGAGTCATGTTGCTGAAGGTGTAGTTTGCCAATACACTTAGGCTGTTATTGCTCAAATCACTGAAGAAACACAGAGGAAATATAATTTATATTTATGAATTGAGAAATTGATCTTAAAAATTACATAGATACACATCAAAAGGCAAAGCACATCAAATTCTTCTCAAAAGCTTCAGACACAGAAATCTAAAAGTGCACTTCCAGTATATAGCATTAAAAAACCTCAGTGAATACAAACAAATTTTTTTGAAGGATAAATAAATATCTGATACAAGCATTGGTGAATATTTACTGTACCAACTGGCTAGGTAATTTCTTACAGGCATACCGTTTCAATATGCTCTTCACTACTTCATTGTCAGGTACCAAAACAAAATTAATTTAAAAAAAGATTGTGGCTGAAACAGAACATTTTGCCATTCCCATGGGAAAAAAAAAATCTTAGAGATGTTTCCAAATAAAACCCTGTTTAAAACCTAGAGGATTCCAGTTTCCCCATCAAGTTGTTTTGATCTGAGTTCATTCTACCCATTTGACTGGAGCATCCAAAGTGAATTCAAACAGCATTTGGAATTTTCTGATAAATATTTGAGCTGAAAAATTTCAATCCTCTTTATTTCAGTGGGTAGTTTACAGGAAAAGGTCTAGCTGGATCTGCGTGTGGCTGTTCATGCAAATTTTCACTCCCTTAGAATTATAAATATTGCATCACTTAACAGAAGTTAATGCCATCTCCTCTGTTAACGACCTTTACAGCTTTGCACAGATAAATCTGCCAAGTGAAACTGCAACAGCCTCTGTTTAGTCCCCCTGCAGAGGCTAGAAGCTTCTGCAAAGGAAGGGTCCCTGGTGCTTTCAGTCACCTCACCCTTTCTCCACTACTTTATGAACACTTACTGGCAGCTGTAGACACTGTGAAATCTTTTCAAATTCAAATCATTTAAGTTTTTTGAGTTTTGTGGGAATTTTTCCCCCCCCAAATAGTAATTATTTATGTTCCACCTACAACATAATACAGAAAGAGTAATTTAATTTCCTTGACATGGAAACCACATGTTTCTTACATCAATGTCAGGTGTTTGAAGGCAGAGAGCCCCTTCGGCACAGCAGTTAGATGATTTCCTTCCAGGTACCTGAAAAAACAGGCAGATTTGACAATTACACAATCATGTTAACAAGAATTCCTGTCACTCAGTCTGCACTAGGAATGAGGAAAATGCAAACTCAAGTCACTAAGGAAACTATCTTTGAATTATTGCTCTGAAACTGCACTTGAATTATCTGACATGTCAAGTATTTCAGTAGCTTATTGTTTGGGGTTCTTTTTTGAGACTTGGAATTGAATCTGGCCTGGAATCTGGCCCACAGCAAACAGAAACAACTGTTTGGTTCTTCTACGACAGCAACTGAAGAAGGGGAAAAATGCCATGGCCCGTGCTCTGAAGTTGAAGTTACTCTTGCCAAGTTTCTGTGAGAACACTGAGTGTGACTGGCCCTTTGAGCAAAGCTGTTGCTGAGTGCATGAGAGTTCCTTGAACAGGCAGAAATGGAACCCTCTCTGGAGGTGTTTAAGACCAGGCTGGACAAGGCACTGAGCAGCCTGATGTAGTGGGAGGTGTCCCTGCCTATGGCAGGGGGGTTGGAACTCCACGATCTTTAAGGTCCCTTCCAACCTGAACTATTCTATGATTCTAGAATTCTAAGAGCTGCATGTCCACCTCTCTGTGCTGCACGAAGTCTCACTTATTCCAGTGTAAACACAAACATTCACCAGTTTGATGCCACATATATTGCAGAAATTCCTGCTAGGGCATATACACACTCCTCAGCTGGTATGCTGATAGAGACAGGTGGTAAATTTGGTAGAAAATTGAAGACCAAAGACCAAGTTCTCGTTGAATAATGGTTCCTTTCACAGCCACTGAGTGTATTTAATAAAACAATTTGTGTTTCCAGAAGGAAGTCGTTTGAGGCATCCCTGAATGTTTCAGACACATGGTTAAATTAGTCTTTTCATATAATCCTCATTTTCCTGTGGTACAGTGCCTATATTTTGCAGTTTTTCTCTGAAGAAACATGAACATTGAGTAACCAAGTATAAAAACCTCAACGAACACTGTACTTGCCAGAAGTTTGTCCAGAAGAGCACATTCAAGACCCCACAGAATGTTGATTTTTCCTGTTTATTACAAATAATAGAGGCAGAACTTAACTTTGGCTTCTGGGTAAAACTGCATCCTTGGGAAATACCAAGGTATCAAGATCCAATGGAAGTTACCCACCGTGGTGCCATGACATTGTCACATCTGTGAGAAATTTAATCTACCTGGGAAACAAATCCAACTTCTCAGAAAGTACAGTGCGGGAGGAAGGCATGTGAGGATAAAAAATGAAATTGTATTTCTCTTCCTTGCAAATACTTTGGGGGGATTTTTATGAAGGTAAACATGGGGCCTTGCACTTGTTATGGTATGTTTTGAAAGATCATCAAGAGTAGCCAGGAAATGCAGCCCACAGACACCAGAGCACTTGAAGTGCTGCCTCTGCTGCTGAAAATACAATCCAACAATTACGTCAAGAATTTTTAGCCCACATGTACAATTTCCTTTTCTTTGGCAGCAGACCTCATTATCCTGCATTTACTACAGCAAACAACAATAACAATGGATGATTGCTTTGCTGTATATTCCCTTCCTAAATTAGCTGAAAAAGCACAGAGTGATCTGTGTAAACTAAATCCAAGAAAATTTTCCCACAAACTTTATTTTTGCATCCTTTAAAAATAAAATCTATAAACACTAACAGAATTTTCAGAGAATGCATTTTGAAACTATCACATTTTATTCCTCCCTATTTCAGTATAATGCCTTCTCACCATTTTCTGCTGCTTCAGCTCTCTTCTCAGTGAAACTACCCCAACCAAACTCTCCCAGTCAGCCATTCTGCCTGTGCACAAGATCACATCAAGGCAGAGTTACCTTAGAGCATGTGCTGGAGTTGACCTGACCTACCTCCCACCAGGATTAGGCAGGAAAAGCAAGACAACAGGCTTTTGAATTTTTAACCAAAAGCAAAATCCTTTGAATGATAAAAAATCCTATTGAACCAATGAATCTTTTCATTCCCAAAAGTAACAAGCATGGAGTGACAGCAGTGGATAGCCCACAGTGAGCCTTTGCAAAGCAGTGGTTGCTGCTGTGATGAAGCAGATCATCACAACGTCAAGCACAGGTTAGTTACACGAGGTTCACACCTCCCATGGAGATACACATTCAGCAAGTGTAAAGTCACTTGCTGTATTTTGAGTAAATTAGCTATATATTATTCTTAAATTATCAGCTCCTTGGAGAATTCTCACCATAAATCATTATGTAGAAGATGCTCAGAGTTCAGCCACACATGTTATTATTTAGACAAGGCAACTCACGCCTCATTTCCCCAGCCATGGTCTGCCATGGGCACAGTGAGCTGCTGGGAGTCTGCACCTTCTCTTTCAGCCCAGGAATTCACAAATCTTAAACCCACGCATGAGAGTGGCTTAAGGTCCAGCCTATACTCTGAAGGCAAAAAGCCAAAGGATTTCCAAAGGAAATCAAAAGCAGGTCATGTATTATGTATTTGGAAGCTTTATACGATTTTCCTTTAGGAAGGCAGATTCAGCTCTTGTGATGTGTTGAATTCTTCAGAAATATATTTTGAGGCTGTATAAACCAGCCTGCAATCTGAACAGGACAGCTGGCCAAGGTTTACTCCTCCTGGTTTGCTTTCTGGTGCAATCAAAAGTCAAGGGTACACATTCAAACCCAGAGCTTCATTAATCAGACTAACAGACATGCAGACCTCTGGAGTTAAATTCCCCTCAGATCTGCCTTGAATAGTGTTGGATTTGCACTGCAAGCCATTTGATGGTTGTAAATGCACCAGCAGAAACCTGCAACACTCACACCATTGGTATAACTTCTAAGCAAACAGAAGAAAGGGAAGATATCTGGGCTACAGCTCTGCACTTGAAGTGCTGGAGGTGATGTGGAGGGCTGGAAGCTGGACACAGCAAGATATGAATTATTCCTGTGGGTGAAGGGGCAGAGTGCAGCTAAAAAGCTGTGCATTCCTTTGTACATAGAAATACCAATCACACGTGAAGCTATAGAGGCCCTGCCCAAACAAAACAAGTCATGAAAGGATGATATGGAAGGAAAAAAGCATTTTTAATTGTTTTCAGTACTTAGGCGAAGGAAGATGAGGCACATGGCATCTGGTATGTAAAGAAAGTCTGGCATGAATGAAAAACAAATTACGTCTAATTTTAATACTCATAGTCAATATATATATACAGTCAATATACAGACAGCCAGAGTCAAGAGTGGGTGTCAGTTGCCTTCATCTAAACTCATTAATTAGTATCCAAACCAACCTAAATTTGCTCCTTAAAGTCTCTAGACTCTGGAGTTAAAAGAGCAGATTGGAAATGGGTTTTTACCCCATGAAAGCTACTGAGAATACTGAAGTCTGAATAATGACTTGTAACCAACAAGCAATTATGAGAGTCCAATTTAAAAAGAAAACTAAACTCATGTGTTCAAGTTCTCATAAAATGCCACCAACTCACTCCTGGGCAAGTCTTCTAACCCAGGATCAAGTGCTGGGGACAGGTAAGCCCTGGGCAATGGCCTTGCTCCCTTCCTCCATGCACTGACTGTGCCGGCTCTCAGAGCACAACGCCTGCTGCAGCCCTGGGGCTCATCCAGCTCCTTATACACACACACACACAGACACATTGCCTATAAAAATTTAAAATTATGCATAAAAGATGTTCTTTTTCCAACTTGTCTATTTTTATCCTGAAGCCACTTGGATTTGAGGTGATATAACCAGCACAAGGTGCCAAAGCATCATATAATGACTTGAATCACTTGGACCTTTTTTTGTAGTAAATGTCTATCCAGCCAGAAAGTCAAGCTCACAGCAGCAATCTGTGCTGAGAGAGGAAACTGAAGAGAGAAACTGGTTCCTAGGCAGTAACTGTAAAGGGAACAAAACTTTTCCTTTAATTTCTTTAAATAATTCATACAGGATGTTACAATGCAAAAAAGATGATACTTGACCATTTAATGCAGTTCTGAAATGGAGTTACAGTCCAAAACAAATATCCTAAAATTTTGAGGCAAATTTGATTTCCTAAAAACAGTGTTTTAGAGGAGAACTGGACCCAACATCTGCAAAGCATGGATTTTAAGAGCTCAAATTACAGTTCCTTGAACAGAAAAAAAAAATGAGGTATGGATCCAAGTATAAAGCTGAATATTGAACTTTTTAAAGTTTTGGGAAATTGGAAGCTTAGGTTTTGCTGCATTTGTACATCAGACCACAAGCTAGGAGTCTGACACACAGAAACATGGTTGTGTTTCAGAGTGAATAAAGGCCCTAAAGTTAAACTTACCTCTGTTGGTGCTAAAGTCACCTTTTCCATCTGTACCCAAACCTCATCACTCATCAAAACATTATTTGATAATACTGATACTATTTACTTTTCCTAACCAATCAGATTTGAAATGTAGATATAAGTTCTCTATTTCAGCTGTAACTAAAACATTCTTATACAGAACTGTCCATTCTCTCAATGGGAGAGTTTTCCTCTGTGGTGAATTAAGCAGGCTGAAAAACCTCTTATGACACAGTATCACGTAAGCCTAAGCTTTGATCTAAATTGTTTCTCTCCTTCATTATCAAAGAGAAACTCACTGAAGTCTGTGTTAAGGGCCAGTGTATAAACCAGCACAGACTGCCAGACAAGCAAAAGCATTTGCATTCTCAAGCAGATGATTTTCATCAGATATCTCACTTCAGAGTTATTCCTTTGATCAACAGCAATACAGGCAATGCTGCAAAATGGCACTGAATTGTTTCAGTATTTTTATATATCATAACCAACTCCTCAGGGCATTTTTATTGCAACAATTTGCATGGACCAGCTACAAGCCATTATTTTTAGTCAAAAATCAAGAGATATCACAAGTGCCTTGTAAGATGGAAAGGAGTGCTGAGATTGCTGGTAAAAAAATCTCCAGAGTAGAGGTGGCAGCAGTTGTACTGGGAGCAATTGCCAAAATCATCTTGGCAAGCAGAGCTTCAGCTGAATGCAAGTGCCACGCTAAGGCCAAGGCAGCAAAATAGAGGTGGGGATTAAAGAGCTAAATGACAGTTCAGTGAGATCCCTGAGCTTGTGAGCAGGTCAGACACTTGTGAAAACTCTAATGCCGAGCACCAAATGAGAACTGAACCACTCAGCCAGGCAAAACAGCCTAAGAGGGGGGAGAAGGCTTGTGAGGAGAGAAAGAGAAATGGCAACACTTATGCAAATTTGAATATGCATTAATATAAATGGAGATAAAAGTAATCACTAGCAATGATGCGTGGACACAGGTTTTCCTAACAATCCTATCATATAGCTCAGTGTCATGACAACATTGGAGTCCAGAGATGACATGATTAATACATATTTATTCTAAAATACGCTGTGCTCATTAAGTTACAGCTTATGCACATGCTGTCCACATCATTGCCTCCAATATTTTTCCCTGGTGCAAAATATTATCTGCTGTAGGTCTATAAAAGCAGCTGGATGCTGTCAGATAAGAAAGACTTTGTTGGAAATAGACGATACTTTTATTTAATAAAAAAAAACCAAACACCAAAAAACACTGAGGTAATATGTAAGAGGAAAAAGAGCATGGGAAATTTGATTCAAACAGATTTGGGGGGTGAAAAAGAAAAAGGAAAGCTAAAACACTATGCAGCACCAAGGCTAAATTCAAAACCAGCTCAATGCATGAATGTTTTACTTCTGAACATCTGGACTAGAAAACAAGAGTAAGCTCAAAAAAACCAAGGCTTCCCTTCAGAGCAAAGTAGCAGTAGGAAAAAGTGTCAGCTGTATGGAAATACACAGCTAAGGAATTTGCAAGAAAAAAACATCGTATTTCCCTGTTCCCAAGAAGCCAAAAGAAGGCTTGCCTATGATGATGGGGTGTGTGAAGGAATCACTGGGAAACAGAAACAACTTCCATCATCAGCCATCCCTATTAAAAAGCAGGAAACTCAAAGGGAAACAACACCTGCCAAGGTAATCCCTGCTCCCAAGGGTGGTACAAACCAAACACAGGGATGCCTCCTGACACTTAAAGCTCTAAATATGAAGGAGATAATGGTTTTCATATGTTGTGTCTATACACACATCCAAAACAGAAACTCAGGAAGAAAGCTGGAAGGAGTGAGCCTGTGTCTCCAGTCCACCATGTAATAAAACATCACTGGTTATCTTTGTTGCTGGGCTTTGATACCATGAAATTTGAAGCAGCAAAGGGGAACATTTCCCTGTGTGCCTGTGCAAAAGGCATGTTCATTTTGGTACTTTGAAATTTAATACCTCTTACAGTGAAAGAATTCCTGTTTTAAGACTATTTTAAGACCTCAACAAGAATTTAAAAGGACTTCCAGGAAAGCTACATTCAGCTGTATCAGAAAGGTTTACCTAGATACAGGGAACTTGTTCTTAAATTGTTTTGTATAAAAACAGATTTTAATAAAGAGCACTGCAGCTAATGCACCCTGTAAATTAATACATCCATAGTGGCAGTTTATAAATGTCAGTCCAGTGCATTCATAAAAATTCCAATGAAATGCTCCCCTGCATCACAGGCCTCCAGCAGGAGGGGGTACCAGGACAAGAGGCTCTTTACACCCTTATCCTCTCTGTAGTGCCCACAGTTTTGTGTGAGAACCTGGTGGGAGCATGGAGGCCCCTGCACACTGTCCAGAAGCCTCTGACATGACAGCATGGAAGGAGAGAAAGGCAGGATGGGCTGGTGTAACGTGGGGGAAGGATTTTTAACCTGTGTGTGCCCTGGGACTATGGTACCAGGGAAAATGGTGAAGACATCCCTGCCCTGGAGACTCTTGAGGCTCATTCTAGCCATGCAAAAGTTGTGATATCTTCTTATGTGCTTTCACTTTTCAGCTACCAAACAGATACCAACTGCTACCACACAATAGAACAGCTTTAAGGAGATACCCTTCAGCCTTAGGATGTATCCCAAGGGATCTACCCAGGGAAATGAGGGTATTTTGGTGTGAGGAGTGTAAATAGATTGACCAGGATAAAGCTCTTTCACCCTAAATCCAGAAAGGTTTTGGGCACTCTCATGTTTTAGCTGTCCTTAAAATGAGTCAAGAGGTGGGGTTCCAAAGGAGATGCTTCTGACCACAACAACTGCAGCAATAACAATTCTCAAACACACACAATAACAATTGCAATAGCCAAGTTCACACTAGCAACGTAGCATCTCAGTGATATAATTCCTTCTAGATTATAGACATCTACTTCTTCTTAATCTGAAAGTGGAAAAAAAGTAAGATTTAAAAAAAATATTTAATTCTTGTCACATTTTCCACAAATATGTGAAGCTCTGAGCTTCAGTACCTGCAGCTCATCTTTTGGTATTTATACAAATAAGGAGCTTGGTTTATATTGGTTGAGAGGAAAGTGAGATCAGGATTGAATTTTGAGACAGCTGGGAGAAATTCAAGGTTATAGCTGCAGGACACAAAATATTCAGAGACAGGCAGTCCATGGCTGACTGTGTTCTGCTGACACATTTCTGGATCAAAAGCAGAAAGCCCAAGTAGAAGCTTGCACAGCCAAGAGGCTCCTACTGAAGAAGATAGTCACGTAAACTCCTCTGAATTCAGACTGCTCAATTCCAGGCTATTGCCTCATTTGCCAAGAAATAGCTTGAGAGATATAGCAGTTTTCAAGAATGTGAGATTAATTTCACTTTTTTTGTGAAAGTTATGTCGTCAGTGTATCAGCTAGTAACAGTAAAACTCAATATGCAAAATTTTAGCACAAAAATTCCTCAGTGTGGCAGTGGAAATCAAAGAAACATCTGTGCTACCTTATTGTTGGCAAGTCACATTTGAATGCAATGAAATCTGCACAACAGAGCAGAAACCACCTTGCAAATC
This sequence comes from Turnix velox, assembly GCA_013400935.1. NCBI lineage: Eukaryota > Metazoa > Chordata > Aves > Charadriiformes > Turnicidae > Turnix > Turnix velox. Next base: position 438,587 of record VZTY01009623.1, on the reverse strand, counting down.
TTCATTACTGACAGTGAAGCAATACAGGCTAGAACTTGGCTTTTTATTCAAACCATCAGAACAAAATTTCCATCTTGAGTTACCCCACACACATTGGGTACACTCTTTGTTCAGATAAAGCCCTGCACTTGACTAAAACACTGGTAAAACCAATGCAAACCCCATTCTCCCACCATGAAGGGAGTAAAAACACGTGTCTCATTCATCAAGCTGCTCTTTTACTAAGTAATAAAAATAGATACTAAAAAAACAGCAGAATCAGATTTTAATTCATTACAAAATTCCCTGAACACACCAACTAACCCACCCAATTGCTTTGACATGGAAATAATGATGATATTGTAACAAGTCTCAGTAACATCTGGGATAGATTGGAATAAGGACCTAAAGGGGAGATGCTCCCTATTTTTACTGCCAACTGTTTAAGCAAAGCAGTTTTGCCAGTGTATTTTCTTTCCATGGAAAGAACCAAAACCCAGTTGAAAGTCATAGCAAAGAGTAGATGAAAGAACAACTAGGAAAATTGTGCTCAATTGTGATGAATTTACTTTGCAATTTAATCAAATTGTGTGTTATTTTAGACATATCATGAGGTTCAGAGAAAAGAATGCATTGTTTGTTTCCACCAGTGGCTTTCTTTTTTCTGATCTCCTCAGAGGATAATTACCTCACAGCTGCATAAGTCAGGAATGTATTTTCACCATCCTTTCAAACTGCCCATCAGGAGCTTGGGCTTCTCAGAAGCACTACAGGATCATTTGATACTAATATAAGCATTTGTTCCCCCACACAGAATTAATGGGCACAAAGATAAACTCCATTCCCATTATAGTGCAATGTATTCACTCAAAGGACAAGTAATTATAGGAATAGCTGTCAAAACATATGGAAAGAACCAAAGTACAAGTCACTGAAGTCAAAGGCAAATCCCTCGAGGGCCCACAAAGCCCCACTGCAACGTAGTTTCATGAACTTCTCACAGAAGGAACAAAGTAAAAGGGAACTTACAGCTCAGTCACATCTTTAGGAATTCCTTTGGGCAACAGCCGCAGCCCTTTGTTGCTGCAGCGTACCACTGAGTCCACACAGGTACACTGGGAGGGACAAGGAGGTGTGAGCAAGCAGCTGCTTTCATCATTACCTGCAGAGGGGGACAAACGGAGCATTAGGAAGTCTGGATCTCCACACCAAAGCCATGCCTTTTGAAGATAACTGTCTACAGGACCCTAAATCTACAGTATTTTAAAGAAGATCCAATGCTTTACATAAGTCTCTCCTCTTACAGGTTCCTGAGGCAACATGAACAGCCTCTGAAAAACTGAACAGCAATATTAGGTTTTGTTCCTAAGGAATATCTTTGTAATTTTTCAAATTACAGTAAAATTAGTTACATGAATCTGAAATCCCTTCCCCACCCCCAACATATTAGCTGAAATAGAGAAGCTGACCAGCACATCACCCTTAAATTCATCTAGACAGATGATATTCACTATCTACAGTGATTTAGGCTTTTTTTTTTTTTAATTTGGCTTTTAGATGTTAATTTTTAACTTTTTAAAGTCAACCTGGCACTTAATCTATCAACTGAATTGTCAAACCTCGTTGTTTTTGACAAAGATAACCAGGCAAAAAACAAACTGAGTAGCATTCTTCCAACTGCTGGCGATCCATCTGTGCACACATAAAGATATCTAACTTTCTCCCTAAATTGTTTCAAAGGTCCATAAAAAGTAGATTAGATCTTGTAATTTGAGAACAATGAGTTTTCTGCAGAAGTAACTGGCCCTTTGAAGTGAAGAACATTAAAGCATGGATTTCCCCCAAAAGCAACAGGCTTGGCAAAACATAAGGCGAAGGCACATTGCAGTGTCACAACGTGTATGAAAGAAAACACTTAGAGGCACATTCTCTAGATGACACTGAGAGGAACCACACAAGGGTTGGTGAGTGCCAGCAGCCTGAGCTGAGCAGCACAGAGATGCAGCACACAGGCCATATGTGCTGTTGCTTTTTTTTTTTTCTTTAAACTGATGCAAGGACTAACAGAGAAAGATCTGTTTCTTTTTCTTATCTACTGGATGTACCCCAGAGCATGGAGATTAAAGAGGAAGACTGGGAGTCCTGATACAAGATAACAAAATTACCCATAAATGTATAAGTAGAGCATGATGTGCATTCAGAGGGATGAAGCAGTACAACCAGCCAACAGAACTGAGAAGAACTTTTTTCCTCCCCAACTGACCTTAATGACTGGAAAAAAAATTCAAGTTTAACAAACCCACAGAAAAGGGATGTTTCTTCAGCATATTCAGTTTTCCCCTATTTCTATGCTTTACACCCTGTCACCATTTACCTTCCATGCCTTGGCTATCTGACTGGCTGTGACAGAGAAAGCTCCCAAGCCTGGAACATCATTTTGACAACCAGGATTAACTTTTTTTTCTCCCAGACTTAATGCAAATTATTCTTTAACAACTAAACTTTGGTCCCTTGGGATCTGAGCCCAAGAGCCTTTGGCCTGTTGCTAGATTGCTTGACTAGGACAGGAATAAATTTCTTCTCCAAGGAGGCAACTTCTGCCACTCTTAAGGTCTCTTCAGAGCCCCAACTAACCACAGGTACAGCATAGCTGGTCTTAACAGGCAATCAGCCTACAAGCCAGATCAGCAGGGCACACATCAGTCAGTCTTTCTCTGTATTGTTTTCTAAAATATGCTTCATGATAAGTCGTAAGAATTACCTGAAGAATGAAAGCAATATAGGGGGGGGGTTAAAAAAACCAAAGTCCTTACCTTTCCTTACTTTCAGGAAAGCACTAAGCATTACTGAGTCATTTCAAATAACAGCTGAGGTTTTTATTTCCTTGTATTCATATCAGTGAAACTGAACAGTAGCCAAAATGTAAAGACTCCCCAAGAAAGTACTCTTCCTACTGTCTTCAGAGTGTTACCTTAGGTGTATGAATAATGAAGTGGGAGCAAAGGCAGAGTATTTGTCTATAATGAACTCGTATTTAGATGCAGAAAGTAGAAATTCAGAAATTGGAATTTGAGAATAAAAATAAACTCTTGCTAGGGAAAATGTTCACTAAGCTGTCTATCATGCACTATCTCTTTTCAGAGATGCCAGTGTTACCATAAATGCCAAATCAAATTGGATTTTCTTACCATCACAAGTGAAGTCCTGCACATCTACATCTTGGATTGGAATATCCTTTAAGAAAAAGGGTTTCAAGCAGCGAGGATTTCCACTGACAATTCTCTTCTTCCTCAACCATTTTCCCAGCCAGGCCAAATGGCAGTTACAGTTAAAGGAGTTAGCCAGCAAATTACTGAAATGGAACAAGATATAACATGAATATACAAAAATACTGAAATAACTACAGAGATCCCATTCCCATCCCAACTTCTGTGATACAATTAACTCATCGAGATTTGGAAATAAACAGCAGGTCTATATAATCAGGTTTCCTTAAAACTAGCAGGTCAGAATGTAAAGAACACCTTGCACATCTACAGATCATCTTATTAAGACATACGAAAAATATCCAGAAACATTCAAACATTCAATCTACAGAATATTCCCATCAAAACAGCAACACCTTCTCCTACAAAGGAGAGGTGGCTTTGCAATGTGGTACTGCTCAGCATCTGAGCAGCAAAAACTACCCACAAACTGGTTACTCCAGTGGAGTTCTCAAATCATAAACAGCAATGTTTGTCAGAAAAGCTGTTATAAAAATTCATAATTTGTAATCAAAGTTCCTACATGTGAGATTGTGATTTAACCACTCAGAAACAGAGCAATCAAGCTTCTTGAAAACATGTTGTACTAACATTAAATTCACAAGTGTTTACTCAAGGACATAGACATATTTTTAAAATCAAGGGGAAACAGAAGTCTTGAGGAATGAAATATGCATACCCTACTACAAGTGCCTCTTACTAATTGCAAAGAATCCACAGAATATTAACTATTTAAATGCATTCCAGTCACCTGTTAGGAAAACACATGCATCAGGATAGGGTTGAAATTAGGTTGAAAACATGCCCTGGAATTCAGGTTAAGCTTATCCTGGAATGGCTGTATGCCATTCTAATGAACTAGCTGTATTAGTTTCATCCAGCTATTGTAATAAAAATTCATGGATTTCCAGTTTTGTTCACAAATATGTCCACCTGAGTGCATAAGGATTGAAAGATCTCCATGTATGCAAAAGTGCACACAGCATTCAAATTAGGATGCTACAGTACATAGTTGGACTAGTGACTACTAAAAAAATTGTTATTTTCTAACCAATAACCTACAAAATAGAGGTTCTTCCTCTATTGAAAACTATTAGTCAAGGCATTATTTTTGGAGCTGTCCGTGTTTTGATAATATCAACTGAAGCTGACTCAGAAAGACTAATAATAAGAGGAGAAGTATTTTTTAGTGCTGTAAATATGCCAAGATAAAAATGGAAATGTTAAACTCTATATGAATTTCTGCCTCACATTAATATATACAAAAATAGGTTATTACAATACTTGATCAACTCACAGAGCGTGGGTTGAAGAGGAAAGGCAGTTATACTGCCTGCCTTCTGCAGTGCTGTCATGCCATTAATCCACCTACAGTGGAGTACTGCTAGGAAATGAACACATCTCAATATAACTGTAGAATCACAGAATAGAATCTTGACTTGGAAGGGCCATCTAGTCCAATCCCCTGCAGTGAGCAGGGACATCTTGCACTAGATCAGGTTGCTTAGAGCCTCAGCAAGCCTGGCCTTTAATGTCTCCAGGGATGGGGCCTCCACTACCTCTCTGTGCATCCAGGGCCATCACCCTCATGGGGAAGAATTTCTTTCCCATGTCTTATCTAAGCTACCCTGCTCTAGTTTCAAACCATTGTCCCTCATCCTATTGCTTCATGCCCTGGCAAACAGTCCCTTCACAGCTTTCCTGTAGCTGCTTTAGGTACTGGTAGGCTTATAAGGTCTCCCTGGAGAATTTTCCATTGATACATGAAATACCACTATGGTCTTAAACCAATGTCTGAAGAAGGCAAAAGCACCTTCTCCTGTCTATACATCAAGTACAGAGTGAAAATGTGTCAAAGCACAAACTTTATCATCAAGACACAGCTGGGAACCTGCCATGACCAACATGATTACAAGTCAGTGCTGAAACAATGCATTCTAATTAGCAGCAGATTTGATTGGTGCTGCTAGAAATTGTAATAATCTTAATCCACTGCTGAAAAAAGAAAGGAAATGGGTTCTCTTCTAACAAAACATTGACAAAAACATAAAAAAAGGCTCTATACAAACAAGGCAGAGACTTCATACCCTGATTCAGAGTCACAGCTATGAAGAGACGCACAGAAGCTGGCAGGCATTGTTTGCAGCACAGTGAGAACAAGCTTTCAGCAAGTACCACTCAGTTTGACCAGTGACTTGAAAACAGTCAATAAAATTAATCTGCTTGTGTTTCCCAATTTGTCCATCAATTTTGAGGAGGCTTTTGGGACTACAGAAGGTAAACAGAAGAAAAGTCTGCATGGAGCTAATGCCAAAATGATAACTGATTTGCTGACAAAAAGTTATGACACCAAAATGGAAGTGTGAGCAACAAAGCAGATAAAATTCAACACTTCCTTCTTCTCCCAGACATGATGCAGAATGCTTTCCAAATCTGAAATGCAATAGTACCAGTAGCTTATTTTGACTGGACAATTCGGATGTATTTTCAGGGCAGTGTGAAGGGACTTCAGCAGTCAGGGTCCATTAACAGCAACATCAGGGTCCCCATTCACAGCTGGAAACAAAGAGTAGATTTTCTTTCCATATTTATCAGTCTGTACTTTATTAAAATGGCTGTGTTACAAAAAGTATGTAAACATACTTAGCAGCAAGGGAAATACTTCAAAGAAAGCTTTAGAAATATAAAAGAATTATCACAAAGACTTATGGTCAGGATTTTCAAATACAGATTCAGTAGAACTTGAGTATTTTGTCCTCTTCAGGTCTTGTGAAAAATCTAAGCAGTAGTAAATTTCTTCTGATACTTAACTAATTTAACTGTAAATCAAGAAAATTACACCCTACTAAAACTAAAGCAGCTTGAGTGAGCAGGATAAGCTATGAGCATCTGAATCTGCAACTGTTTTATCTGAACTTCTACTGTGCTCTCCACTAGGCTATGACAGGCCCAACACAGTCATCCTGTCCCAGGCTGGAAACCTCAAACATTTTAGCCACTCTAGCTAAGATCTGAATTCAAATGTTATAGCCTTGAATTCTCCAAATCTGTGATTTCAGTAGGATGAGGTTTTCTCTCCCCACATGAGATTTTCTGTGAATGAACAATGAGTAGTTTGATTCTGAAACTCAGATGTTGTCTTCTCAAAAGGAAAACATGAAATAAAAGCATAATGTCATATTTGTACTGTGAAATGCTAACTTACATTGTAGACAAAGAGACCAGTGTGCTGAAGGCTCCAGGGGTGATAGTGCTGATATGATTGTCATAGAGAGAAAGAAGCCTCACTGAGCTCAATCCAGCAAAGGTGTCGTTGTTTATACAGCTGATAGAGTTGCTCCTCAGCATCCTGCAAGGATTAAAACAGGGAATTAGGAACTCCTGGGAGGGGAGTATAATTTCAAGATAGGAGGTTATTTATTTAGGGCACCAACAGAGGCTTTGTCAAGCACAGTATTCTATTTTCTTGATTGCTGAAGTACAGGAGGGATCTAAGAGGGGCCAGATTCATGTAAATGTTGTCTCATGAATTTAAAACACATTTCTTCCACTCAACATTAGATGCTGATGGGAGCTCTGCATTTAAAAGTAGCATGCAATCAAAATCATGAATAGTGGCAAACTGGAAATAAAAACTAGAGTTGTAATTCAATAAATATCTGAGAGTAAGAAAAGATGTACTGAGAAAGATTGCCAGGAATGTGTGATAATACCAACACTACTACATGGCCCCTACTCCAGTCATGGATATTGTTTTGTAATATGCACTGCAAAACTATGGAAGGAAACCACATCCTCAGCAGAAATCAAGGAACAGCTTAGGAAAGCTATCCAGACCTAAAACAAGATCTGAAATGTCACTGCAATCATGAATTGACAAGACAGAAAGCAACAAGCATCCAATAAAATGGTTCTTTGCACCGTGCTTGTAGCAGATGAATCAGTGCTGTGTTTTGGAAGATACATCTCTCTGAGTTGTTATGGTAACAATGAACTTGATGATAAAGCCCAATTAATCTGAAAGACTCCACTATCTCATTTCACTCCATGGCAAAAAAGGCTGACATGTATTTGTTACACTGCATGCCAATCAACATCTGGGCTTGTACACATCAATGCACAGCTGTGATGTTACTGCTTAAGTGAATAATTATTCAGTAATTTAAACATATTAGCAGAAATCCACACAATATATGCAGCTCATGCTGCTGTTCCAGTGAATTGATCCTCCAAACTGAGGAGGGTTAATTCCTTGGAATCCAATTCAGGCAGTGAATGATGAGAATTCAGGCTCCCTTCGAAGCCTTTAAATCTCAGGTTGGTACCTGCTGGGGGGAAGTTTAGATGTTTCATCAACAGATACTTGAAAAACACGAAAGAGAGACTGGATAGAGCTGGGAAGAAATTTAAAATGTAATCACAAACACTCAGTTTAAGACCTGAGCATTTTGCATAACTGTGTTACCAACATAGAGCTCACCATCTCAAGACCTGTGGTGACATGACGCTAGGAGAGAGTCACAGGGCACTGAGACACACACTCTATATGTGGAGCAATAAGCTGCCCGAAGGCCATGCCCAGTTTAAAAGCTCTAAAATGAATAGACTAGTAAATAAAAGCCCTTAGAGGCTTAGAAGCAGTAGAAAACATTTTCTCAATTCAATATGGAAAGTAGCAGGCAGTGGTACTGCAATATGAGATGACTGGATTTAATTGCCAGTGTATCTTGCACAGATTAATTACATTTCTGGACCATGAACTGAACCAATGTGGCCTCTCTGTAAAAGATGCCAATAATAATGCTCAAAGAAAGTGAATTAACAGATAGAAGCATGTCCATCAAGCCAAATGCTTTGGCTTCATATCATGGTTCACCATGCACTCTGTGCCCTTCCTGAAGGAAAATTATACTTACAGATCCTCATATCATGCTGTGTATATTTAGATCGTTTTATCAGCCAGGGGGAAATGTAGGTCAGGTCAGCAGGATAGCTTGAATGTTAAGCATCTTTTTATTAAAAAATGCTCAATTTTGTTTAGGAGCACTGCCACAGGCTGCTTTACAGTATAAAAATTAATTTAGTGTCTATGGGCAGTATTTTCAAATCCCTTAGTTAAAGTGCATACATTAAAGAACAGATGGTTATAACCACAGCAAAAAAAACATGTTAAAGGAACAGCAAACAAAAAGTTCACTCTTCATCATTACAGGCCAAAGTTTCTTATTACATTTGAGTAATGACTAAAATAATTACGCCACGACACTTTGCAACATAAGAAGTATTTTTGTGCAGATTTTAAATCACATTTTGATTTGTAAAGTCTATTTCCTGACAGCATCCACCAAATTGAGTCCTTTCTACAGCAGGGAAGACTATGCAAGAGAGGTATTTTTCACATTCAGATCACACATATCATCTGGCATGAGTCTTTGCTGTCACCAGAAGCCTAGTTCCTGACTGTTCCTAAGGATGATGGATGGGGTGGATTAAACAACATCCTGAAACCTTCTCCGTGATTCTTCTTCCAACATAACTTTTAACATTAAAATAAATTAGCATTAGGTCATAATAAATGAGTTTATGTGCAAGTGTTGGCTTTCAGAAATAAATTACAAAGGTTTTCCGAGCACAAAAGTCATTCCAAACTGATTTGTTATGTATTTGGGCACTAAGTCTCCTTTCACATTCCCCCCAACTAGAATCATATTAATAGTACACCTAATTGCCTTTTCATAGGAAAGAATAAAATATTAAAAGTTTTTAAAGATAAAAAACACCCAAATTAGACCCATGATTATTCCTGAAATTCTTGAAAATTTGCTTTTGCACAGAAATAGCAGATGAATTTCAAACTCATCCAGAACTAGATACATGTTGAAAACTTCATGACCAAGACAGAAGACCCTGTCTTAGAGCTTGCTGTCAAGTAACAGATATTTTAGCAGCCATTGCTGAACTTGAGCTCCCCTACTGAACTTACAGAAGGAAAGAGAAAGCCAGGACTTTGCACTTACAATGTCTTCAGCCCTGTGAGGCCTCTAAACATTCGTCCATGCACGGATTCCAGTTGATTCTCTGTCAGAATGAGTTCCTGCACTCCTGAGGCTCCATCAAACGTGCCTTCTCGGATCTCCTTGATCTTATTGTTACTTAGATTGCTGGAAGAACACAACCAGTCATAATAACAAAATTATTAGTGTTTTATTCCAAACACATGTCCTCAGACTGGGAGGAGGAAGATAGGAAGAATATGTGCCTGTTAGTAGTTACCTAGAGAACACATTCATTCAGCCAGGAGAACACGGAGAAGTTAAAAAATATACCTTTTGTGCTTACAAATAGCCCCCCTTCACTCATAAAACCCACAATTAGATATATCAAGAGTATTTAAATCAATGGAATTGCCAGCTCTTGAATTTCAAGTCTTTTTTGCTGATAAGGGTCTCAGGGATTCAGCAAGTGGGGGTTTCTAACATCTCATTTATGACCATAAACTTATGGGCCATGCTTGGGTCTGAGTGCTCATCCAGCACCAGTACCACCACCACAGTAGGTACAACATATTGAAATTTGGACTACTTTTACTTAGTGTACCAGGCCCTTTGCTCTTTTTAAGCACAACAACTAGAATAACATATAAAACTGTGTGGCTGCATGTGCCTGAAACAAACTGTAATATGTGCACTCATGAAGGCCCAGGGATTTAGATTTAACACCAGCACTCAAAATGAACAGAGCATCACTGAACTCTCAATTTGCAGCTACTGTGATATAGCACATTCTTATCTATTATTGACCCTATACAATATCAAGATGTTTGTGTAAAGATCAACAGTGGAAAACTTCAATTTACAAAGCCAGAGTTAATCTATAGAACATTTTGTGTTTGTGGAAAACAAACTTCTGAACAGAAGACTAGAAATATAAAATAGAAATAGAATACTTCTGAATAGAAAATTTCCAAGTGATAAAATGCCATCAGAGATGCATAAAAATAAATGACATTTAATTTAAAACATTTATACAACAGGCCTTGAGCACATTAAAACCTTGGGCATCACTTCTTCAAGCATTTCCTATGATGTCCCATATAGGTCATGATGAATAATCCCAATTGTTTATGACAGGAAACACTATTATTTGTTTTACTGTCTGCAACAAAAAAAAGAGAAAGCAAAAGATAAGCTCTTGCTTCCAAGAAGATGCCACATTCCAACATTATTACTCATACTGAACAGCACAATATTCCAGAAATGATCACAAGCAGCATGAGTAATGGTTTCAAAAACCAATTGCAGGTAATATAAAACAAATGACAAGGCATCAGATTAACACCTGGGCTACCCTGCTCAGAAGAACAGGCAGTCTTGTAGGGATAAAAGTTGACAGAACACATCGCAACAGGACAGCCTGGCCTCAAATAGAAATAATGTGGGTCTTGCTCTTTGCAGAAGTCATCACTTAATAAAAAAGAAAGAAGAAAAAAAAAAGTTGTGTCTTCAAGATATGTTTCATGTGGGAAACTTGAGTGCACTGTTTTATATCTGCTGAAGAACTGTCAGATAGCAGGCTCTACAGCATGTGGCCCATCACCTCTTGTGATCAGAAAGGAGTATGGCAGCAATCAGCCAAAAATAACATAAAAACAGAGAAATACTTACATACAGATTTTGCTCTCCAGAAGTCTAGTACTCCATGCTAACACTCACATGAAGAGTTTATGTTCAGTGTCAAAGCAAGTCAAGAAAGGATATTCTGACATATGCATTTAATTTTTGGGGCTCAGCTATTCTTCTGGTGGAAATGTTTATTGCTCAGCATCTCTTTTGAATGTTGGCATAAATAAATGCTCACAGTGATCCCTTTCCTCGTAAAGATCACGCCAGAAAGCTCATGTGCACAAAAATAAGTAAGTAAATGTTTGTGGTGGGAAGGGAGGGTGAGTGACTGTAATATAGAAGAACATTTCTGAAGGCTGGTGATATGTTTTACTTCTTATGTTAGGAGGAAAACCCCAATGCTGTTGCATTCCTCTGGAGGATGCTGAGAAGGTTGTTAACTTTTACCAACAGTTTGGTGGGACTTAACAGAGCAAGTTGTTCTCAGAAGCAGGATGCCACTGAAAGTTTCAAATTCTACAGCAGACAGTGAAGTGACAGCAGAGCAGACTGATGGGTCCAATGAAAAAAGAGGGAGGCACATGATGGGGAGATTTGCATTCTATTTACACAGACATTAGGGAATTTCAGCTTGCATTATAGATACTCCTTATGGATCATTCCCCAAGTCTAGTGGTCTGTACTTGCACAAATACAAACCCACTTCCACACATCTGAAACTCTTGCAGAGATAATAAAACCAACACAAGAATCTCTACTGTTGTCTCTAAACCCTCTGAGATCTTCATGGATCCAAATGGCTGGCAAACCCCAGAGGACAGAAAACCCATGAAATGGATGCAGGACACAAAGCCAGGTTGGGAGGCTGCATTTCCCTGAATTACCTTGACTCCAGGAATAAAATATTACTAAAAGTAGTTAGAGCCAGATGAGACATTAGCAATAGGGATACAGAGATAAAATCTTAAATAACTTCAGAAAGATCCATTTAGAAGACTATCAGGAGGCATTTAACACATTATTCCCTTTCCAAAACACAGCTCTATTAAATGTATATATTGTACAGTGCCAGGACTCAGGCAGTTAACAGAATTATACAAATGTATTTGAATGACTGATCTCCAGCTGATTGATACTCTAACTGATCAAAAGAAACTGACAACATCAGTATCTTACATTATAATTTTCCATTGACTCTCTGAAATAATCACACTAACTGGAGTCATACAATACATTCAAAAGACAAAATTAAAGTGCTGAATTTTGTAGCCATCTCTAATAATAAGCATACATCTGTATAAATTCTGGGACTGAATTCCCTTCAGTCTCCATGATTCAAAGACTTTAAGGAATACAGCCTAAAGAATACCAAAATGTCAGCCGAGGGAACTTCCACATGCCTTATGGTTTAAATAGAGCCTGTTTAACAGGTAGCTCATGCAGTTTACTTAAATTCACTCTAAAAAAGTGATTTCTGCTGCTGCAGGACTAAACTATAAAAAGAAAACAATCCCTTTCTCCTTCTTTATAATCCAAGGCACCATGTATTTCAATAAGCAAGTGACTCAAACTTACATTTTTCTGAGGTTGGGCAATTTCTTGAATAGTCCAACAGCTTCCAAAACAGAAATATCATTGTCATTCAAACGCCTGATGGGAACAAAAAAAGAGATGTTTAATACTTTACAGTCACTTGGTGACACACAAGGCTGCCACAGAGGGAACTATGACCTTTGTTAAGCAAGACACTATCTACCTTCTCACTCAGACTCCTCAAGTGGAAAGAGTTCAGCTTCAAAGGAAAGGGAACAGAGATGTGTACCTGCAGCCAAAGCTTTGGATGTCTTTAGAGTAATGCCAGAGGACAGTCTCAAAATGCTGCTTTCTTCCAAGGCACAGGACAAAAAATTACAAACATTAATGCCTTGTTTGTGTGACTGAACCTCCTTCACACGTTCTGCTACAGTAGGAGAAGGAGTCTGTGTAAACAGAAGGATCTGATTTCAGCTCCTTTCAACAAAGTCTTCAAAATTTTTAGCACAAAGGATGCAAAATTCTTTCCCTAGTTAAATAAAGCCATGTAGATGTCTCTTGCATGTTTCTATCTGAACTTCAGATAAACAATTCTTATGGAGTTTAAATCAAATACCTTTAGTGCAATAAATAGAACACTAACACAAAAAGACAATTGTGGGATTATGCCTTCTCATAGACTATTCAGCAGTACATAATAAGTTTATAATTCTGAAGAATCTCTAAAAGCAATTCAATTTCCTAAAATCATACATACCCTAACAATGACATTTTAGTGACAGCCATTTCACCCAAGTGGCATGCAATGCTGAGATGTAATGAGTTCTTGTACACAGATTTAACTCAAAAGGGTTAATCCATTTATTAAATAAAAATTACTAGATGCAAAGACAACAGGCACAAACGTAGAATGGAAAGGAACTAGTGTTCCTGGGCCACACAACAGGTCAACACTTCCAGGCAGCTGAGGCACCTTTCTCATCCCCACAGTGGGCATGAGTGCTAAGGAAGTAAGAGAATTGTGGCACTCCTTTGCAATAAAATTAACTTCCCCCTTTTCACACAGGGATTAAAGCAGAAGGTGGCCTGAATGGCTCTGGGTTGTTTTACAGACTTTAAAAACAAGGAAAACCAACAAGCCCTGCTGAGCACATCCTGGAGAGCCACCACTTACAGGTCAGTTGTGTATTCAGGAAGGTGAGTGGGCAAGCGGGTGAGTTTTTGGTTAGAGCAGTCCACGATTGTCCCCTCACAGCGACACTTCTCAGGACAGACAAGGTCCATGAAACACTTCCCAGTGAATTTACTTCGGTAATCATCTGACCCTGCAATAAAAGGGGAAAAAAAAAAATCAGCAAGGAGTTCCTGTTGACTGCAGCAATCAGAGATTTTGTGGAATCTGTTCTCAACTCCATCAGCTCCCACCTCCTGCACACAATTTTAATACTTGCCAAAGATTTTTGTTCAGCAATTTATCAAATTACTCCCAAGACTAGCCACTGTTTTTCCCTCTCTTCCCTTGACAGATGAATTCCTTCTCTAACAAGCCTACCTGTTAAGGCATTTTTTGAAGCACATCTAATTAGCTGTTACAGTCTGCTTCAAACAAAGTCACTTTTTCCCATTTGGAATTTAGTCTGCCAACAAGGAAAAGGGATCACATGAAAGCAGGAGCTACTTTGGTGCATTCAAATTGTGAAGTGTTTTTAAAGACATCACTAAAAAAGCATAAAGTTTTTAGTCTTCAGCTATCGAAGATATTTTTGAGTGCAACGTTCTCTACATAAACCTTGTCAAATTTCCAACAATTAGATGCTTTTATTAACAACACTGAGCAGCAAAGGAAAGCAAGAGCAGCTTAAATCATTTTCTTTTTAATTAAGGAATGGGTAGACCATATTCATAGAGAAGCACTCCCTAATGTGCCATTACACAATGATTGCCAGACCTCTTTGACTAGCTTTTTGACCCGTTCTAATGAAATGCTTTTGCAATTAGGCTCGGTGAACTAATCTGTCCTTTTCAGATTTGGAGGTTTTTTTTTTTCTCTTTTAATAACAGCAGGTTGGAAACTTGATCTCTGTGTTACTAGGAAATAGGAGTATTAATAAGTGTGTATGTAAGCAAAACACTGCCAAGACCTCACCATGCAATACCTGCCCCATCACTTCATATTTCATAATGGAAGCTGCAGAATTATCTCAGGAACCTTGTGCAATGCTCAGCCACCACAACTACCAAGAACCATATTTTTAACTTCTCCAGAATTTTACAAGTCAGTTGCAAGGCTTTCTCAGGAATGACCTGAGCAACTTCAGTTTTTAAGAACCCAAAAACAACAATAAGAACTTAAACCTGAGCTGCAATTTGTTTTCAGAGACTAGATGACATTCAACCCGTTTCCTCTTCTCATACTAATACACCATTGTTCATTTTATGATCATATTCTATTTTCTGTAAGAAGAAGTCACCAAAACCCACCATTACTTTAAGGTACATGACACACTACCTCCACAGAGTGATGCTGTGAAAACAAGCACTGGTGCAGGCAATCTAATCCCACAGACACACTTTGGTTCAGTTTTGTAAATCCAAACATGATTATGAGAAACATCACATACAGCTTTGTACACTATCACTTCTGTGGTGATAAATACTTCACAGGTTATCATGACAATTGTAACTTATACATCTAAAGTGAGACTTGTTTAACTGTTCCTTTTTTTAAGCTTGACATCCCAACATTTACAATATGAGGACCATTGGCCATTTGAAAGCATTGTAAAAAAAATACATTCTGTGTCTTCCTCCACATCACCATCATTTAAATTCTTATCCTTTTCAAAAAACCCAACTGTATTGGTTTCAAAAACCATTTGCTTGGTAGTTAGGCAAAAGTAACAAGTAATGAGAATATTATGGCTTTATTAGAAGAACATACAGCTTTCCTAGGTTTATAAGACATAACATTTGGTTGTTTAGGATTTTCTGGAAATATTGCTGAATATATCAGTTATCAGTTCATGAAAACAGTATAGCAACACGTTGAAAAACCCACCATATTTTTCCAGTGATCAGAAATGTTGGAAATCCCCAAATTAACCCTTGAAGAAGCACCTTTAACTTTCATTGTAGACGCTTTCTTTGAAAGAATAATCACAAACATCACAAAATGATACAGTATAAAAATTTATTAAGCATAATTTTCAGTCTGCTGATGGACAGATACAAGAATTATTTTCTATAGGAAAAAGGAAGCAAGGGAAAGCTTCATGAAGGTGAAAAAAGAGCATTGCAACATTAGGCAGTGAAAATCATTTATTGCTTTTCTCTCTTTCTGGCAATGTAAATAAAGAATATCACATTTTGACTTTGCAGACTGTCTCTCAACTTTAACTCTAATTAATCTTTCCTGGGCATCAGTTTGTTGCCTTCCTACCAGGAAAAGCCTTCTCAGCTCAGCAAGAGAGCAAGGGAGCAATCACTACTTTCATGCTTTTTTTTCTTCTCTTTTTCCTTTTCCTTTTTTTAAATTTTTTCTTCTAGATGAGTTTAAATAAGACTTGCCCAGGTAAGCGCTGAGTCAAATGTAATCAAGTACTCGGTTAGCCTTCTGCTGGACTGTGAGACACCACGAATCACCTGCCAAAGACTAGATACAATTTACTATTTGACCTGAGCCTTGAGTTGACTTGGGCAGGTGGCTGCTCTCTGAGGATATTCCCATCTGGGATACCAGTGTGAAACTCAGCCATCTGCTTGCAGAGCTGTTTAAGTGTGTGCATTCATTTCTACTCATAGGGCTTTATCAGTGCACTTCTGCAGGGCTCTGAGTGAACACAAGAGGGTATAAGCAGCAGAATTAACCATCACATGCATATAGCACTTCTTGCTTACTGTAAAATCTCCTGTGGAAAGCCATGGGAAAGACTTGCAGGACATGCACACAAAAAACACTTGGCTTCATCTTCCTATTCCAGACCAGCCATTAGGTCCTTTTATTGTACCTGAAAGCAAGTGTGCACTGCAGCTGAGAGCTGTGTGAAGCTCAGCTGAAATGTGAAACATGATGTGTGAGATTGTAGCTATTTCCTGAATTAAAAGGAATTAAGTTTGCTGTAAAATAAATGGCCAAGGCAACAGCAAGGACTGAGGGTTATTTACTCTGACAACATTTCTCATTTCACAGCCTATGTGACACCACGTTGTGATTTCTCAGTTACATTAAACAAACACACAGGTCATTCTGCAAAACAGCAGCATGGAGATAGATTTCCAATTGCTCAGCAGTTTTAGGTGACTTTCTAATACCAATGTGGAGAAATCAAACAACAGAGACAAATACCTCTCTGTCCAAATCTTCTTGAGCATTGATAAGCAAACTGCACCTCAGTTTTTAAAACTTTGCTTTGCCCAAAGGACTTAAAAGGATTTCTGGATAACTGGTGCTGGAAAAATATCAGCCTGCCACAACAGGGACTCAAACACCAAACTGATGTATTCATTCTGGGGAAGATGAATCCAGCTGCCTCATGTTTGGCACCAAAAAGACAATCACAGACATATTCTGGTCTGAAACTTGGACAAAACTAGCAGGAATTCTGATAGTTACTTCTTCATGTAACCACTACATAGGTTTTCAGGAAAAAAAGGAGATACATTGTCTGTTGTAATTTCATACCACTGGTATTAATTCTTATCTGTAATTACAGCTAAAGTCTAAGAATCTCAGCTATCCTTCTTCTGATGGCTTCTCAACAGACATACAAATGTGCAAGGTGAGGCAGTATTTCCATGTAAGAAAAAAACCTGCAGAAGGCTCTCAAAGTCCTCCACAATGAGGTGCAATTACTTCTATTTCACACAGCAGCTGAAGTTAGGCAGAAGTACATTAAATATTTTACCTAAGTGTGAAAGCTAAAGCACGTCATGTAGGTTTGCTGACTCAGCTTTTTTTCCTGTAGATGCTTTCATACACCACGTTACCCACATCATTTCAAGGGTTAAATGGTAATGCTTTGCAGATTCTTCTGAAGTTCTTCTGCAGAATACCTCTTCATAATTAAATGCATGTTAAGATTGCTTAGATCAGGTCTAAAATCATGGTTATGTTGTGTAGCAAGCATCCCGTTATCAAAACATCATCCAAAATTTACTGCAAGTAGGACAGCTCAAATAGAGAGACTTAGCTTACATGGTTTATAAGACAAAAATGAATTTTCATCTCTGTAGGTATGGCTGGAGTAATTCTGAATCATATTAATTAAGAGGATGCCTAACTTCTTCACTGTAAGAGCAATTAAATAGATCAATTACTTAGAAATGGTTATTCTGCATGCAAGCCCTCTACAAAGTCCATTGCAAACATCACTAGGGCTCCCACCCTCAGTGCCAAGGAGCCTGGTCAGGCAACACTTCACCTTTTTCATTTTTCCTGTGAGAAAATGGGAATCTCTCACCTTTTGATGCTTCTGAAAACAGCAGAAGTATCCCAGCATGCCATGCGGCAGGGAGTATGCAGCCTTCCATGGTGCTTGACAGAACCATGTTCAATTTGTATTGTTCTACCACATGGTTAGATCAAGCACAAAGGAAAACCCCATGGACAGCCAGAGTCAGAGTTAGGCAGCGCCAAAGAGAAGAGAGCGTTGAGAGGAAGCAGGATGGAGAAGCACAAGCTGGAGGTTCACGGAGAGCTGCTCTCCACTCCACCCATGCAAAAAGGTGCTGGATACAAGAGGTCATCCTTTATGCTACAACTGCAGGAACACCCTGGAGCACAATCGAGGTTAGTGTATAAGAACAGAGCCCAGGTGAATTCAGAGACAGAACTAACATGATAGAAAATATCCCCAAAGGACTGCCAACAGCTCTTTCCAAGAAGGATGTGCATCTTCCACCATGTACTGAATGCTCAATCTGCCCTCCTGTTCATTAGCTACTTAATCTCACTTGGTGTCTGCTTTCAGTATAAATGCCACTTTGGTTTGCTCCATTTATTTAAATTCCATCTTAGAAATACCCCAGCTTGTATGAAGAATACTAGATTCTGAGCTGATGGCCAAGCTCTAACATTAAATGCTCCCCAAGCTCCATTTGTGTCTGATTTCAGCTCCCAGTGGCCTTTCACACCGTTGGCACTTACACTGACAATCTGTAATTACCACTGGCTTGGGGTTTTTTGTATTTTTATTGAAATTTCAACTGCACTTTACAGCAAGGTAGCAAATGTGCTACTACATATCCATTAAGGGAAACAGATGCATTTTGTTATTCTTTTGGGTTTTGTATGTCATTTGCTGACAGAAGCATTCTCCCTCTTACAAGCATCCTGGTTTATTTCAAACTATGTTACCTCTTGTTATTTACTCCTTTGTAACTTTGACATATGAGGTAGGACATTCAGTTTTGGCTTGGCTGCTCCCATTGTAATAAAACTCCCATTGACTTCAATATCTGCAGAACTATGTCAGTGCAGAGCTCTTCTGAAAGTCACATCTCAAATGTGCTTGTAGGCTTCATGAAGGAGAGAGGAAAGGACTGTCCTCTGCAACTGCTCAAAGCATTCTGCTAGACTTGAGTGAAAGTCAATGCTTGTGCTTTTCATAACAACTTTCCTTACCAAAGAGTTTGTGTTGCCTAAAGAACAAAGTCAGCAACAAACAGATTATTTGTTCCCTGCATGGAGAACAATCAAGTACTTGAGCGGAGATGACAGATAATACAGCAAGGGGCTCTGCTTCACCATTTTGTCATGAACCAGTGTTATTGTGCAGAAAGTCAACACCCAATTAATTACTTGAGAAGTGCAGAAAGTAAGTCCAGCATTAACTGAGTCACCTCACACAGCTGCTCTGCATACAGCAATGAAACGAAGACAATCTGATTTACTGCCTATCTTTAGAACCTAAGAAACCAAAGCAACTTTTTACAGGAACCTGATACAGTAAGTCTCCAATCCCCACAAGCTGCCAAGAGCCCTAACTGATACAAGAATCAAATTATTAATTTTCTTTTGTGACTCATGCAACCTAGTACAAAGAGGCATTAATTTTCATCCGTGATTCATTCAAAGTATGCATAACCTGGGATCCATTCCTCATTTATTTACAAATGATATATATAACGAGCATTACTGCCAATAATTTTGTATGGCTCTAGCAAAGAAGGAAGCAGAGTTCCATATCCTATTTCTACACTGGCTTAATAATGAATTAATTCTGGCAAGGACTCTTCAAATAAATTAATTCACAGAATTCTATGAAACAACGAGAACTAACAATTTGCATCGTCCTAAGACTTTCATATTATATATTGATTTTCAGTGTTAAGTGGAATATCTGTAATAGGCTCAGTAATTTCAGTGCTGATGAACTCATTCAGTTCTACTGGAAACAAAGGCAGTCAGAATCCTGCAAATGTCTTCCTGGGAAACCCCAAGAGAATATTTTGAACAAATCTCTGCTCCTTTGCTGCACTAATTAAACATCGTTTACAATAACTGCCTAAGCTAATCATCAACTACAGCAAACAAGAGATACTAACACACAGAGAAAAGTCTGCCAAAATACTAATTTGTGTCCCCAGAATACACAAGAGACAAACTACCCCACAAGCACAACTATAGCTTTCTGTATGTTGCAGACTACTGCAAAAAATGCGCAAGAACATCGTCTGCTCCTCTTGCTTTTTTTTTTGACAAATGGAACATAACAAAATCAAGGAAGCATGTTAATTTGTAATTACATTAAAAAAATCCAAAACTTCTGTAAGTCTTTTGATGTACAGAAGAACATTCTGCAGAACTGTTTAAAAAAAAAAAAGTAGTTGAAAAACAGAATGATCACATCTCTGGGAATTTGCCAGTTTACATGAATAACCTCAACGTTTAGATACACTCTACACCAAAGCAGTGTAGCTTTTACTCTCTTCCCCTCTGGTTACTTTAGATCTATTTGTTTATCAGTCACTGAATCTGCAATTTGCTGAGAATTTTTATATAGGACCCTATTTTTAACTGCCCCATCAAGCTGTAACATTCCAGAGACTGCTGCACTCTCAGAATAATCAGGTGAAAATTTCTTGTCCAACAGCATTCTCAGATGTTCTTGCTCTGGATTTAGCTGACTGGCTCTTTTCATGCCAATGTCTCTCCAACTATTTGCTTTACTCTATTCAAATGACCGCTGCACACACACAGAAGTGCTAAATGAACATCTCTGCCAAGCATTGCTCAGCACATGAATGGCAATGACAAAGGAGAAATTTAGTCCCACCTTAGTTTTCTGCCACAGACAACAGAGACACCTTCAGAGAACAACTCAGACCCCAAGCAAGGAATCTACAGTTCTGCCTACACAGGGAATCTAGGACAACTATGTTGTTCAGATGCCTAAGCAATATGGATGCATTGCTGACTCAAAACTCATTCTCTCTCTTTTCATTGCCTCATTACTATAGTTACAGATGAAGATGTTGGATGGTAACAAAGCAGCTCAGATGTTTATTTTTTTGAAGCCTGCTTCAAGTTAAAAATAAAATGAGGTATAGCCTTGAAATAAACTATTAAACTTGGACATGTTGATAATCTCTCCTGTTAAGAACCATGCTCTGCCAAACAGGCTCACATGTTCTATGTTAACTTTCAGCTCCCATCAGTAAAACAGTTTTCCATTCTGCCTCTCCTGTACTGCAGGAAAACTTCACCGTGGTGTTCACCATGAGCTAATGAAGTTAGAGCAGCTGACACAAATATTAACATACACATCTGAACTGCTGGCAAAGATTAGACTAGATGATCTCTCGAGGTCCCTTCCTGATATTCTGTGATTTACAGAAAAGGGAGGGCTATAACCAGCATACAGCACAGCCAAATTACTTTTTCAACAAGAACATTTCTACAGTACAAGGAAATTTAGCTCCATTGCTACTAGTCATAGCAGTTACATGGGGCTCTCTAATGACTTCAACTTCAGAACAATTTCATGCAGACCAAAACTCAAATATACACAGCTACAGTGTACAGTGAATACTTCAGGCTGATATTTGTGAATTCTGTCTAGGATTTAATCAGCAGGTGATTTGTTGCTGTTAAACAACCTTCCACTCAGAATCATTCTTATGAACAGCAAAAGCAAATCCTCAGCTTTGCTATTTTCATAGAGCTGCTGAAGGTACTCCTGCTGAGTCTGGGGAAAAAAACAAGGAGCACACACATCATTACACCGAATAATCTCAACAAATAAACCCACCAAAATGAAACACACCAACAAAGCCCCACAGAAAGAAAACTAAATGCAGTTAATTTTCCAGTTGTCCATATCACAGGTAATGTTTCATATTCTCTTCCCTCACTCAGCTCAAAAGCTGGAGCTTGGTCTCAGATAAAATTTACCCCAAATATTAGCAAGGCCAGAACATTCTATGTGGAACAACCAATCCCCACTGCTGTCACCTCCAGCAGGGATGAACCCACAAGATCTCAGGGCTCTGTGGCTGCTGAGGCAGGAGCTGATGGAGATCAGCACATTGAGGGGAGACATAAAAATACATGGCACTTTTCATTTTGAGAGCTCAAACAATTTAAACAGTGTTTGCAAGTCATGAAGAGCAGAGAAGGGGATAACCCAGGGAGACCAAGGGACTGGAAACCTATGAACAGCACAGGGATTGGGCAGAAAGCCCTGAGGCACAGCCTGTGTTCTCCTGACTCATGTTTCTAAGGCTGATACCATGCAGAAAAGAGAGAAGGGAATTTCAGGTCACAATATGTAATAAGAATTCTGTTCCAAAGTAGACAGGTCACCCAAGAAGGGTGAACATGTGTGAAGACAGAGACTAGAAAAGTCATATGAAGCAGAAAGAAGAAAACTGAAATTAGTAAGAAGAGGGTGTAGCAAATGCCTTTGATAATTATGAGTGAATAAATAGCACCAAAAATACTATCTAATAATAGGAGGGAACACAAGAGATGACACTAGTCCTAATTATGCATGCTCTGGGTCAATATATATGACACAGAGGCTGACTCTGGGGTGGGTTAACAAGGTGCAGTGTCCAAAAAGGTAAGAATTGTGCTGGCAGATGGTTCACTGTCCTCCACCTGTCCTGATTTGTACAGCACTATCTGCACCCAAGATAACTAATTAAAGTCAAGTTATACACAGTGTAAGTCCCCCATGCAAGAGGAAGCAGGATGACAGGTTTTCTTCACAGTTTTTCAAATAGTAAGCTTATTTCTAACATTCTTGTTTCTTAGAATTAGAAGATAAAAAAGCTTTTGTGATGTGATGCTTATAGATACACACAGGCTTTGATAATTACCAGAAATGGTTTGTAGAGGCAGGTGGAACTTTCATTGCTTTTGAAATACAGAGTATAATGAAAAATGTAAACATCACAGAGAAAAAAAAAGACCTAGAGCAGAATACAAGGGCAGCTCTGCACACAAGCTATTTCATACACTGTCACTCAGCAACCAAGGATCCTGCCAACTCTTGAAGTGACAATAATCTACCACAGAGACAACACAATCTGCTCATAGATTCATTTCTCTTCCTCAAAAAACCTGGTGCTGCTTCAGAAAACAGAGCTGCTGTGTAATGAACTAATCAAGTGCTACTGGGCAGTGAATTTTTGTTGTTCTTCCCCCCCTGCATTCCTACTAAGAACAAGAGCCTCCAGTGACCTCAGGCTGGCAAGAAACATTGGATCCTTAGGTGGTCACAGCGAACAGATGCAGCCAATGTAAAATGATCATCAGTATTTTACTGCTGCCACTAAAAATGACAGTATTTCCCTTTTCTAAACAGAAGAGTGAAAACATCAGTCGCAGCCTGTTCCTTTAATTTCTCTTTCAAGAAAAATTTTTGGGTTTTGGATTCTGTGTATCTGTGGGAGAGATGTGAGCAAGAGGGAAGTTTATTATTTTTGGTGTATTGCATCAAATGGAAGGCAAAAAAACATGGGAAAGAGTATCTGTTGCAATCTGAGGCTTAAACATATTTGACAGTATACTCAACAGCTTTGTCTGTCTCACAGCCCTGGGCAAAAACATGCCCCTTTCCCTGCTGTTCCTTTATTTCACGCTATAATGCTTCCAATTCTCCTTTTAATAAGAATTATGTACATTACCTACCTGTTGCAGAGAATCTCCTTCCTATGGCCACTCATAACCTTTGCAGACACTGCTTTACCATTATCAATAAAAGCTTGAGTCATTTGGTTCAGAGAGGAAATAGCATCTGGGAAAAGTGACTTGATAGTGAATTAAAAAAAGAAAGACAGTTCTTGCTAAATAGTATTTAGAAAGAGGGTGAGGAGCTGGAATAAAAACTAAATGGAAAAATATGCAGAACTAAGTTTTCTAGGTTTGATTTTTATTTTTTTGCTATGTTGCATAGTTTTGTCTTCACTGTTTCATTTAATTAATCAAATACAGTTCAATTTACTCCACTTGCATCTCTGAATGTGTTCTCTCAACTTTACCTTCTTGATGCTGTTCCACCATTCCACGCTAATGACAGTTCCCTCTATGATATTTTGTAGAATCCAAATGAATGTGGAAAACATTTTGCTCCAGGACAACCTCAGAACTTTATAAACTGAGAACTGGTCAAAGTATTGAGCTTGCTTAACTACTCATGGGTGTGGTGGAGCAAAGGACAAAGGGCTGGAGCAACTGCCTTATGAAGACAGGACCAAGGAGTTGGGGTTGTTCAGCCTGGAGAAGAGAAGGCTCAGGGGGGACCTCAGAGTAACTTATCAGTACCTGAAGGGGGCTACAGAAAGGCAGGGGAAGGACTTTTTAATATGATATCAGATGGGAGGACTAGAAATAATGGATGTAAATTGGAAGGGGGTAGATTCAGGCTAGATATAAGAAAGAAATTTGTTACAATGAGGGTGGTGAAACACTGGAACAGGTTGCCCAGAGAGGTTGTGGATGCCCCCTCTCTGGAGGTGTTTAAGGCCAGGCTGGACAAGGCACTGAGCAGCCTGATGTAGTGGGAGGTGTCCCTGCCTATGGCAGGGGCGTTGGAACTCAATGATCTTTAAGGTCCCTTCCAACACGAACTATTCTATGATTCTATGTGATCCTGACACTGGTTAGGTCCCTCTGCTCCCACTGAGCTCACACTTTCCATGCACCCACATCCTTGCTCAAGGGTCAAAGATCAGATTGGGATAAATCCCCCAAACTGCTTGCTTAATTGACCCCTTATTATTCAATGTCTGTTCCCCCCCAGAACCATCCTTCTGACCATTGACATGTATTAAACATATTAAACAGCTTGAAAATAACAGGATACTGAAAGGAGAACCCTGGGAGATGCGATGCACATTTACAAAAGGACTTAAAATAAAAATTCTTTTCTCATGCAATGAGCAGAAGATGTAAAAAGTAGACAGGGAGAATCCCCCAGCATGCAAGCTGACAAGTTACTAAGCACTGCCATCCCAGTGGGATTGTGCAGGCTCATTCCCGGATAACACAAAGCATTGCTCAACAGTCTGACTTTGAATGATGAAGATTCATACCTCATGGCCTTTTCTGCTCAGAAACGTGCTGCGTTAAATCCTAGGATGAAACATACTCCTCAAAATGAAAACATGGAAAATTCCTGCTAAATGCCAAGCCTGAAACAGCCATGATTCAAAGGGACAACTCGAATAGAGCAGGTGCCAAGGATGTCTGCTCTCTGGATTGATTTACAAACTAAGATTCTTCTAAACCTTTAGACATTCCCCCGTCTCATGTGAGCAGACAGTGAGTCGAGTTCAATGTATCTCATCACCATCTGGAAACTCTACAGGCAAGGATACCTCCTCTATTGAGCTTTTGAATAGAATTAGTTTTCATCCAGCTGAAATCTTTGTTCTGATCCCTGCTCTCCTTCTTCATAAGTCAGGTTTATGCCTTTTCCATGTGGTTTTGATATACTCATAGAACTGGAGACCAAGGAAGAAACAGCCTAATGCCTCGAGGAAAAGACCCCCAAGATAAGAACTCACACAAAATATTATTCTCAACATCCCCAGGTACCGTGCTCCACATTGTTGCTCTTCTTAGCTATGACCTTTCATAAATGGTATCAGATGGTGTTTGCCTTAGCCTTGCTCAAGGCATGCATGCACACACATAACATTAATTTCTCCAGCCTATTAATAAAAGCAGAAGAGAATAACAATGGCAAATTGGGTACAGATTTAAACAGATCTGTTTCTGCAGACGGCATTTTCATTTCCAGTTTGTTTAAGTATGAATATTACTGAATAATCAACTTGTTACTATGATGGATGCAAACTAAAAACATTGATAAAAGTATGTCATAATTTCAGTCCTGGTTATAAATTTTGTGGCTTGAGTCACAAATGATTGAAGACTATAACAAGCACGCCCAAGAAAATCTGACTGCAAATGAAGTTATCTTTATTTTATTTTACCCATAAAGAGAAGGTTTAGCTCAGCATATTGCTCATAGAGATACACAAAGCACAATGGATTGTTTTGGGCTGCTGCCATTCAGTTTCATACTGCATCTCTGTCTACAGTCATTAATCTTTTGCCACCAGGAATACAATTAATCATGGTTTGTTGGTTGGGTTTTTTTTTTTCAGAGGAAGAAGGCGAAAAATTACAGTAATTTTAATAGAAAAAAGCACAAGATACTGCAACCAGTAACTATCATTTTCCTTCTCAGTGCACACCAGATTTGTCTTTACAGAAATTCAGGAAACTGAAATATATATAACGAATAGAAAAAAAAACACACAAAGTTGCAGTCTGCTTAGTTGTGCTGTATAAGGTAATAAATGTCCTTTCACTAACAGCTGGACCATAAATAAAGAAAGGAGGGGGTTGAGAAAAAGATGTTTATGTTACTTCAGAGGTTATTTCAGGTGGAAGCATTTTTCCATCTAGCTCACAACACAAAATCTTTGCCTAAACCATGATACAAGTTTGGATTCAAAACTTACTAAAATCATAAATCTTACCAACTCCAAAGGCACTTTTACTCAAACTAGTGCAAGTTAATTGCAGATACCCAAAACCCCCCAAAATATAGAAGCATGTGAATCAATGCCATCCCCTCACCACAGGTCAGAAATGCCCATTGCAAGTTGTATAAAAATCTCAGTCGTGCTGCTGTCAGCCTTTCAGGTCTGACAAATCACTTGAGCTCAGTTCTCATTAAGGTCAATAAGAGTTATCCTTGGATACAAACAACAATCCAGCCCCTTAAAAATACAAGGTTTATATACATCTTCATAAATACACAGATTTCTATATATCTTCATTATTTTATAACCTCCTCATTCTTTAAAATTAATGTCATGAGCTTTTCTCCTTATTTTAAAGAGGCACAAGAAGATAATCATAGACTGACCCCCCTTCTTTTTTCTTTCTTTGGTTTGGTTTTTCTTTTTTTTAATCCATAAGGTAATTGGCTTTCTGGAGAACTAACCGAATTTCCTAAATTTAATTTGAAAAGATGCTCCATAATATCCATTACAGCAAACACTGTCTCGCAGATTCAATTAGTAGGCTCTCTGGACCTGCTTATTTCTGAATTGAAAGTGCAGTACAGGCTGGATAAATGAATTACCTGAGCAGCGGAACTTCTTGCTCTTGATCTGGCTGATTCGTTTGTTGGCAAGGCGACGCGGATTGCTGCATCGAGCGCCGCTGGTTTCTATCGGATTATCCTGCAGGTAATCAGCCAGCCACTTCAAATGGCAGTCGCACACAAATGGATTCTGAGCTAAATGTCTGCGAGAAGGATGGGATGTTTAATCAGAAGTGACCTGTGACACTGTGCTCCATCACCGCTTTTCACAATCGCAAACCTGAAGAGTGGGGTAATTGAATAAGGTTCCTAAAACCCAGGCCTGGCGGAAACCACAAGAGCTGCGCATGAATGGGAGAATTCTGTGAGCCATCACATTTCAGAGCTCATTAAGTCTTCCACAGAGGAAACAAAAATTAAGACAGCAAAATGTGCTTTAAGAGACACACACCTCCCATCTACAAAGTCCAATGTTTTCTCCTGAAAGCTTGATGCGCTGCCTTTTGTAAGAAATGCAGCTTTTTAGATGCACCTGATCTGAAGATCATTTTGTACCCCACTTTAAAAGAAGTTTCATTGGCAAGCTCAGTTTCCTACGGATCAAAACTTGAATTAGTAAAGTGCCCTGGGTCTGCTGGCAAAGCCAGAAGTGATCCACAGTTTCCTCTGTATCCACTCTTTTCTCAAAAGCAAAACTGATACTTTTATATACTCATCACATGTAATAGTGATGAGTATATATCACATGCTCACCTTATATGTATTTTTCTCTGGCCCAAAAATTTTTACTTTTGAGACTGAACTGCTTATGCAAGGTAAAACTTGACCCTACCCTTCACCTGAATTTGCACAATGTTTTTCCCACACAATTGGAAGTTGGTATTAGAGCACTGATTTTAACATGATATTCAGATGTAGTTAACAGAATCTGCTAGAGGAATTTGGAGAGAAACAGCATTCCTTGGCTGTTTTGGTGATTATTTCTGCTCAACAAAGTACTACATCAGGAGAGTTTGTCAGGTCTGTCTCAGACCTGGCTCTGATCTCAGTTAACTTTCTCCAGTCTCTCTAACTTCCACAGGAGCACAACACAACTGCAGAGACTGTTTAAAAGAAGACAGATGCCTTAATTTGGTTTGGACAGAAGTGTGAAGTTATAGCTCCACAAGATCTCTGTTCTGTTACTGTTTGTCTGGGTTTTCCACCTGTAGAAATTTCATCTTTTCTCTTGGCAGCTATATTTATGAACTATTCTTTAACAGAATAAGCATAAAATACAACAGGGCAAGAGCTGTCAAGGATCAGGAAGTGAAACCACACATAGCAGAAAGTGCTTGAAAAAATCGAAGATTATTTTTGTTCAAGAGTCATTCCTGATGTGAAAGGTTCAAAGAACAAACAAGCATTTTGAGACACAAAATGGTAATCCCTTAGAGTAAGGAAAATGGGAGAATGAATCAAAACATTTCATGAAAGGGTGTTTTGGTGTAAAGCAACAAGCCCATTTAAGTAACGGCCACCCTCAGTGCCAACAAAACCCCACAGAAACCAAGGAGAAATCTTCATACCTTAAGGGGGTGTCACCTGTTACTCAACTCGATAAATCTTATGTACCTCTGTAAATGAACCTTCTCTGTAGCCCTCATTTACAGATCTATGTACATCCATAGCATGTTGCAGCAGAAGAAAGCACAGTAGAGGTGGGGAGGCATCTGGACATGATTATTGTGATGTCTCAATGGTCTACAGTAGTACACACTGCCCACCTATCTGCTGGGAATTTGGGTTGTGCTTATGGCTGTCTGAGAAGGTAGCAGGCACCCCTTGCTGCTAGAAATCATCTCAATTAATTTTAATATGAATTTAAACATTTACAAAACCAATTTGAGCAAAGCATTTCCAGTATTGAAATACTTGTGCATACACACATTTACAGTACTAAAGTATGTGTATATATATACATACATCATGTGCATATACATTCCAAGATGTGTATGTAGACACATATATATTTTAGTATTGCAAATTCATACACTGCATAAACACTCAGAGTCCTGTATCTATATATGCACAGAGGAATATATATAAGCACACATACACAATATTGGGTGAGGGGCTTCTTCCTTTTCTTCATTTACATCTGGCTGCCAACTCCAGCTCTGAAGGAGTACTATTTACTTTATTATCTTAATACTCACAGCTTTGGGATGAAGCCTCTTTTAAAATATCAAGTCATCTTTGTATTTTGCTTCTGTTCTCTTTTTTCCTAATGCTTCCAATTTAAAGGCTCTCTAAAAAAAGGTTTAGTGGATTTTCACAATGGCTCTAATAATAGAATGTATCATTTTGCTTACATGGAATGTCAGCTAAGATGTCACAAACTTTACAGGAGGTCGCAGATGTAGTAAGGAGAGATATCAACTCACTAATTGATCAAAACTGGTTAGCCACTGGTTTTAATAGTATCTGCTGCTGACATATTGCATGGAGTCAAATTTATATGTTATCTTCCCAACAAACAGCATGAATTAACTCCTCTGGGATCTTAATGTCCTTCTGACACCTCTGTCACTACAGGTTTGCTGCATCAATAGCTGGCTGTGCTGAATTTATGCAGTGCTGCGTTTTCTCACTCCTTTTATTCCTGTCAGAAAAGGAGGGGTTACTGCCCTGGATCTCTTCCAAATGGACTACATGTCAGCCATTTTGCCTTTGCAGAGACAGGCAACATCTTGGGGGAAAAAGAGAGAGCTGTCATTGATGATATGCCTGCATACTCACAGAGTCTGGATCGATCGGAGAGGTGCAAAGAGCCCCTTGCTGATGGTCTGCAGTTTGTTGTCATAAAGAGATAGCAGTTTGAGATTATGCAGACCTTGGAACGTGTTCACCCTCAGGCAGTTGATCTTATTGGCATTGAGAAGCCTGAAAATAGAGGAAAGGTTTATAATTCATTAATCTTGTTATAATCCAATATAGATAGTCTGAACTTTGGGGTTAAAGCTAAAGAAATATTAAGCCAGTTACTAGAGCCAAGCCACATCCAAAGGTCTTCATTTGCTTGTTACATTACAGAGGTGAAGAAGACTCAAAAAATTAGTACTCTTATAGCTGGGAAATACACAGACATGTAACAGTGCCAGCTATCATAAAATACCTAACAGATTATTTTTTAGTTTGTATTTCCAGATCCTCTCCTTCAATTTGTTCAAAATTGTACACAAATATTTATTCTGCTGAATAGATATGGCAAATACTTCCCATCTTGCTACTCCATTTGCTACTCCACACTCACACGCAGAGACCACATTGAGAAGAAGTTTTTCTTTCAGTTTTCTTTATCAGGCCTAAGTCTAACTTCAATTCTGGAAGTTTGACACTTTCTTTTGCTAGATGCTAGTTTTTCTCTAATATTGCAGTTGTGGTTTATGCTGCTTCTAACAAAGCATAAGCCAAAAATTAAAATAACCTCAGTACTAAGATAATTTACAACTGGACTACAGTTGTATTAGTATTTATGTATAAACAGCACGTCCCTGTGTGAGAAATGCTCCCACAGCAAAGCTGTGGTGTGTGGATGCTCTTCACTCCTCTGCAAAGAATAGAACTGAAGTTTAACTGTCACTGATCCCACTTAACCAGCCCCCTGAGCAAGGCTGACCAACAACTGCAGTGAACACACAGGATTCAAATTCATTCTCTGGTTAGCCTCCACAAAGCATGAATAAACTCAGTGCTGGAAACCAGAATTTACAATGAGACAAGTTCTCCTGGCTTTAATTTTCAATTACTAGAGTCATGGTGAAATAATTTGTGACATTTCTCTAAGAGCCAAATAGAAAGAATGAGAGAAACCGCTTCTATACATAGACACAAATAGAGAGGCATGCTCTTGCCTTTCAGCAGCAGAGAAAGCAATTTGGAACTGGATAGTGCTGGCACAGACTGTCTGGAAGTGGAAATTCAGGTACTACACAGCTCTTCTGAGGTGACACCATCTATTCTGCTATTATCTGTGCAATGCCTGTGCTGTGCCTACATCTAAAGAGGGCAGTGAGCTGCTCAAGAGTAATACAGATGCAGCAATACTTAGTGGCTCATGAGACAGGTAACTGTCCTATTTCTGATCAGGATCAGGGAGAAAGGGAAAAGCTGTGAGAAAGCAGAATAAATCATATAAAAAAATGTTCTCGTCCTACTTAATGTGAAGTAAAGGTCGATTTAAGCATTAAGGTTCATGTTCCTTTCAAAACTCTTTCTTTATTTAGAACAATCATCTATGGATATTCCCCTATTCCAATAATTTACTTGACACTTATTATCACATGCCCCTAATGACATCCAGTTACTAATTAGACATACAAGGCTTGCTTCACATAGTGTTAGAAGTGTTAGTAAGTATTTATTCTTAAACTAACACAAAAACAGGTATGAAAAATGCATTCTAGGACGCAGAAACAGTGATATTTCTTAAACACAGAACTGTGTGAAACATTCCAAGAGTTCCTTTTATTGGATTCACACCAAAAGAAGGGACAACATTAAAGCTGCCTCTTATTTTAGCAAGTATTACAGGTTTTGTTTTGCACCAATTTATGGTGACAGTAAATTACACTAATTTTCATATTCTGTTATCAGCTTGATTGCATGAGATTTACACATGGCCTCCAGATGTGCAGCATTCAAAAGGAGGTTAAAAATCCAAGTCGAAATAAAACTGCTACCCGGAGGGAGGGTGGATTATTAACTCAAGTCTCCATTTTCATCCCTCTGGGTATGTTAAAAGCATGAAGAAATCTCTCTCAAGCCTAGGACCACCACAGAACACAGGACAGTGGTTAAAGACCTTGTGTTTTACACCCCACCAAAAGCCAAGAGCCGAGCAGAACCGTGTTAAAATTCCATCAACTCATTTCCTGAAAAAGTGAATTTGTCCATACAGATTGAGATTCTAATATCTTTCAGCTAAGCCCTTTGAATGAATGTGTATTGAATTGGCACCATAATTGTATCAGATGCTCATAAGCACCATCTGCATAATTAAGATGGCCCCATAATTGAATTATATGCCCAAGCACAGTTTCAAGTGATTAACATGTAAATAACATTTTGAGCTCCAAACTCAAAAGGACTGAAAAAATTGTTTTTAAAGAGAAAATGGGGACGTCTATATGGCTTTTAGCCTCAGCAGTGTTTGTATTTTGAGTGCAGTGAGGTCAAGCAATGCAACTATCAGCAAATAACTACGTAACTCAGAGAAGGAAATGGCAGCCTAGCAACCAGAACGAAGGCTGGCAACTGAGGACTGCTTTCTGTTGCAAAAGGATGGTCCAGCAATCATCTCAGGTTCATTAAGCAGCCAAAAGGAGAGTATCAGGGAAGAAAGCTCTGCAGAACCACTGGAAAACTTCTCTTGTGTTTTGACAGGGACAACAACATGGTAAGAATGAAAATGTTCAGCATCCTTTGAACTGGCTGGCACATCCCAGACTCCCCAAGGGGAAATGCAAACTCACCAGGAAAAAGCAGCAGAAGATGCAAAGGAGAATTTTATCAAGAAGAGAACTGGGTAACAGTTTTGCATGCATAACAGAATAAAATTGAATATACATTACTTTTGTAGAATAACAAATATGGATATGGAATAACAAATGCTTCACCTACATTCAAAACCAGTATTGGTCAGCAAAGAAAGGACTCTTGGCAAAAGTATTTCTTAGGATATACAATACCTATTACAAAAAATCAAATAACTTCTTGGCAAGGTTTTTTTTGGTTTTTTTTCAGCATTTTCTCTTGAAATTTACAGTGGATCAAGTTCAACTTTGATTTAACACAATTTATCACAGGAGAGTAGCTGAAGTGCCAGTATGGAAGAATCTAGTTCAGCATTCTCACCCCAGGTATCAATGACAAGCTACATCCAACAACAGAATTGTGTGTGCCCCTGCTTACTTATTGGCAAAATAATCATATTAGTTTCCAAGAAAGTTTTTAAATGGTGTGGAGTGCAGGGGGATAACTTGATTGCCTCTCACTGTGTCAAGATATTTAGACATCTACTAAAAATTACATTTTCTGATGTGATGACTGACCACTGAAGAAACTGTCAGTGCTTCAATTGATAATAACCAGTGTGAAACCATCATCAAGCTTGCTTGAATTGGCTTCAAGTGTTTCTTCATGTTCAGGAAACTGGAAGACGGTGATGACAAATTTATTCAATGTAAATTAAAATGGAAAAGTTATGAGCCATTAATGATTCAAGAAGGAAGCACTGAGCACAGTCTGACATTTTAAAGGCCTCCATTCATTTTTGCCTCAAAAGACTGCAACTCCAGTTGAACACTGTCCATAAAGTAATCCTGTCTGTTATTACCAGGAGAATTATAAGCAGGTATTTTCATAGAATCTGGATTTCTGTCACTCATACTTCACAAGTGACATAGCCTGCACATAAATCACATCTGATTTTAGGAAACCATATGATAATTCAGATGCATAACAGAAAAAATACATGCACTCTCAGGAAGTGAATTTTTTTTGCAATAATAGCCAGGAGAGTTTCCTTCAGGTGGGGTTAGCATGGAGCACTGGCGTCAGAAGAGCTAATGAATTACACACTGATGTAGGAGCTGGGGGTTGCTTTGGGAAGCTGCATGTGGACAGGCACAGAAGTGATACAGACAAGGCAGATGCTGTTGCAGTTTTTCATTAGTGCTTCACTGTAATTGTATTTTTGAGTCTGGCAGATGCTGCTCCCTCACTTTAGAAGCAGTTATTGGGTTTAGTAACATTATCACAATAGCAGCCTAAATGCAGAAACCTGAAGGGAAAAAAAAGCTTGAGGCAAATAGGTTGAAAACAGTTCTAAAGCTGTCACCCAGGTCTGTGCAGAGAGTGATCTACTGGACTAGAAGGATAGGGTTGTGTAGTATCTTTGATGTACTCAAAAATATTTTTAGTAACTGAGAGAAAAACACATGTATCTTTTCTCTAAGAATTTAGAATCACATAGCCCAGTAGTGACACAGGACCTCCTGATGCCACCTTGTCTGAACCCCATTCAAGGAATGATTTTTTTATAGACACTGAATGCAGATATTTGCTTTATCTGAGAAACAGTTTCATCAGAACTCAGGATAACTCCAAATGGGAGGAATATTGAGAGGATTCTTGTCTGCTTAGACTGCTCAAAACAACCCAAGCTGTAAGGTCAGGTGGCTCTAGAATTTTATCCAGCCTGGTCTTCAGTCTTATTTTATTTAGTCTTAAAATCTTCAAGGACAGAGAATGCACAACTTTCTGGGTAGCCTGCTCCACTCTATGAGTTATTAAAACCTCTTCCTTCACAGAGAGACAGAAGGTCTGTTGTTGCACCTCCATGAGGAAAATAAACTTCATAGAACAAGAAGATTTTATCATTCACTAAGAGCTCAGAAGATTGCTCTGGGGAGGAGGAGGGACTACTGTGCTATAAAGGACTTGGAAATGGAAAAAAGTAATTTCTTTATTCTGGCATTTACATACTTGCTTGCATCACTGTTTAATGACACTTATGTATACAAGAGTGTAATGTATACAACACAAAATATTGGAACTGATGCACATTCCTCCAAGAAATTTTGTATTTATTTTTTAAAAATACTTTGTATGGGTTTGTGCCTCAGCAGATTTTCTTTGAGCTTCTAACAGGCTCCTAAAGTATTCAATAAAGAATCGGGAGATCCTATTTTAAGCTCTTAAATACTGGGATTCAATTTACAACCACAAATCATCCCAAGCACTCCAAACTTGGCAAATTTGCCATGGGGCCACTTTCCAAACAACCTCATCAGAACTGCTATGGGAGCACCAAGCAGATCTCTATTCATCTGAGGGGAAAGACTACAAAAAGCAGTTTGAGAATGACACAAAACAAGTTTCACAAGGTTGAGCTTTGAGAAGACCAATAACAGCAGTTTCTCAGAGCACACACACAACATATCACTTCATATGAGTCTATTTAAAATAAAGGTCAGCTGAAACTGTAAATATTAGACCTAGTTCCAACTATAACCCAGGTTTGATGATTGGATCTGGTTGCCTACTGTCACCACTTCTGAAGTTACTTTATCTGTCAATATGTCAAACTCTAGGCACTAATATCGATCTTTTCCAACTATAATGTTGAGAGAAGAATCCCATAAACCTCTGATTTCTGTATGTATGCACCCCAGGAGAATATCTACTTCTAGCAACATGGAAATAGAGTCCACTGTAGGGATTCCTTCTTGCCCAGCAAGCCAGGGGGATCTCAACCATAAGATTTAGAAACAACACGCCTGAGCACTTAAATGATTAATAACTATGCAAAGCATATTTCCTCAAGGAAAAGGATTTATTGAAAACTAAAATGGTCCTGCCAGACATTGGAAAGATGAGATTTCATCCTCCTATATTATTTTGCTACACAATCTCTTTCAACAGTACAGATTTTATGATACCTCCTTGTTCCAGGCAATAGAGCACACAGCCTGTAACTGTAATAAAAAGGCTTCTGGAATGTTTGCTTTAATATGATTGCAGAGAGGAGAGCATGATATGAAAAATACTGGTTAACAAACTTGGTGCCCATTATCCCCACAGCTGACTGTCTTGAAACTCTTGACTCACTGTTTCCCAGGTTCTGGCCATGTGCTCATTTGTGAGCTGGCAGAGTCACCAGCAGCTTTAGGTGTCACCAGGCTGGTGACAAACAAATAGCTGTGGAGTGTCATGTTGTGCCCTCTGAGCAGTGACTGGCAGACAGGCTGGCAAACTTGAGGGCCCCTGAAAGAGCTTGTCAAAATTCCAGGAAAATGGAAAGACAGATGAGAAGGTCATTTGAATATGTTCCAGCTTCTAGACAGACCAAGTCTATGGCTGTGGACAGTTCAAATGAATGGCTTCTTTAAAACTCTTACCTTAATGATAGTCTTGCCATTCTTTGGCATTCAAATACAAATCACACAAAAAATAATTCATCAAACACTATTTCACAGCCTGGATGGATCGTTGCCCCAGTGAAATGAAAGTTTCAGCCTACAGAAATTTCAGATTCCGGTTACCCTTTTCTTGAAAGCAGTGCAGCTCTCAAACTGAACTAAAATTCTCAGAAGATACTTGAACCAGCCTGCTGAAAAGAATGCAGAACAGTAGCCCTTTAGCATCCTCTCTCCTGGCAGCTTCAAACAGGGCAAAGAAAAACAACAGGGTCCAAGAAATGCTGGTGTTGCACACAACAGGAGTGTAGTTGGACTTGTATGGTGTTTGCCACAGTATTGGTTACAACATCACCTTCAGGAAGACATAAAATTTGAGAACGCTAACTGCTTAAGAGAGCCTTCAAAAAGGTTTCATAAAAGGTTTAAAAAAACCCCACCAAAACACACTAAAACATCACCTCTCCCCCAGAAAAAAAATTCACATTATCTAAACATGCCTGGTTATTTTCTTCCTAAATATAATTTAATATTAGCTTACTTGCCTATGTCCTATATGACAGAAAACCAGGATACTTATGCTAGCCTGGTGCTCTCAAACTTGCTCTGAAATCTTCATTTCCCCTACACCCAAGTCAGTTTGGTGCAGTTGAAGATGCTGTGGTGCCTGCTGAGCGTTATTTTACCCAGCTACAGTGTTTCTGACACCAGTGGCACTGCCTGCAGTTGGATGACACTCCTATGGAACAATTCTGCTAGAATAAAAATGGAATATGCAGGGCCTATATTGTGACAGTACATTTAAACATTTCTGAGAAACTTCGACAAGTCCTATCTAAAACAGTAAATAACAATATTATCTGCTCTGCAATTTCACAGCAATTAGTTTTTCCTTCTAAATACAACCTAAACTAATATATACTGGAGCCACAATGACTTCCTTTTTCTGATTGTTCTGCTTCACCATAACACCAGTATATTTTCAAAAATGCTCTGGCTCAGGCTTCGGAAATTATACTGGCTACCAGGATACCTTAATCAGAGAGTTCTTATCAGTGTGTCTCCAGACTAATAAGAAGAAATTCAATCTAGAGCTTACTGAACACTAAATTAGATCTAATCACAGGGCACTCTTCCAACTGTTCAACAGGAGATCTAAAATCAACTAATGCTTTTTTTTTGGTATCCATTAAAATACTGCAAGCAATCCCATAATAGCTGCTTCAGAGCCATGCTCAGAAAAGTGTGCAGAAATTTATTTATGTTTAAATTGTGCTCATTCAGTGCCCTCCTTTACATTCAAACACCTTCAAGAAAGGCTTCAGAGCCACAATATTCTTGGAATCCTGCAACAGGGCAACCTACTTACATCTTCTCAGTTTGAGAGTGTTCAAATGGCTGAGGTACAACTTATTCTGACAGTTCTATGGCAAATATATTTTGCCTTCTTAAAAAAAAACAACTATCAAGCTACTCAGACTAGAAAATTAGTGCATAAGGGCTTTAATATCTAATTTGCTGACAGTCTGAACTACAATCACTCAAGGACCAGAGTATAATGGCACTGAAATCTGCTCAATACTTTATGCAGAAGTTGCAGACTCCCATTTTTATCGGACACTAAGACATATGTTGATTGATATTTTCTACTGGTAAAGAGACTATCTACAAAGTGTTCTGAGCGTGACAGAGGAACTGTACATCACTTAGAAGTTGTAGTTACTAAATATATTGGGAAAGACTATGATAACAAGTACTAGACACAACCTTAGTCTGCTGATTTCTAACTTGTTGGTTATATCAACACATACTGAGTCCCAGTTTCTAAGCACTTTCATGCTTATTGTTCTCACAAATGGCAAATGCCTCCCTTCCTAAATACTCTGTATTCTCCTACTGCACAGGCTGGCCATAAAGACACTGTGTATAGGACAGGAGAGAGGAAAGGAGCTGCCATAAAAAGCACATGCTAAAGGTGGAGACAAATTTATTGGCTGTGCAGGAGATTAACAGCTTCCCACTGTCACAGCTAGATGATTGTCACCAGACCTGCACTTGCTCCTCTAGAACAGGAGGGTCCCTATTTGCAATTAAGTACTTGCTACTTACGAATAAATTACAGGTCTGACTAATCCTTCTCAAGACATAGAATTTCAACCATTTCATTATTTTGCTCATAGATTTTTAATCTAAATCTATCCTTAATTTTCTATAGCACAAGTGCAGCAAATATCACAACCACAGAGTGACACATTCAATGGAAATCATGAACTTCTGTATATTCATTTTGTGGTTATTGCCAAAACAGTCAGAAAGGCTTAAAATACCATATCTAGAAGTTATTTCTTGTTTTATATAATTCTCTACTTGAGGATAGAGGATTGTGTGTGGTATAAACCAGAAGCAGTTCATTCATCATGTATCACCTTACCTTTCTGAGTGCATCATCCCTGATGGCAATCAGAACATCAGGAATACATATTAAACTCACTTCTCCCTCTACTGAGTGGCTGAACTAGTAGCCAATTTCCTTCTCTTTGAAGGAGTTACAGGTTACCAATGTGATTATGGAGACAAGAGTGAGTGAAATTTCCAGTTTCACATTTGGCTTAGAAAATGTTTTATGTTACATTAATAAATACTGAAGAGAGTACGTCATATATCTTACCCTTCTGATTATGACAATGTGTTAGATCACACATGGCATAAAATACTCCAATACACAATATATTCTAAAATGATTTTTCTTACAGCTAAGCCACATTTGGCACAAGAAGAGCATGGAACTGAGCAGGGCTTGCACCAATAAGACCTTTCACATAGCCATTCTGTTTGCATGTGCAGGTACTTCCAACACAGTAGGACTCAAGGATCTACACATTCAAGCACAAATGCTGGATGTGTGAAAACAATCAGATGGCATCAGCCAACAACCAAATTTCCTTTCTTGGACTTCACCAAGTCTCTCATTTCCTCCCCACACTTAAATTCTCTGTCTACACACTGCTATAAAAATGATGGCACTTTTTTTCCTTGTCTCTCTCTTGACTGAGACAGAAACAACAGACTAGTTGGTTTTCAGTGGAACGGGTGATAATATTAATGTCAGAAGCTGAAAACAGTAAATCTAGCTCATCTGTAAAATAAAGAAGAGGAAGGGATTATACTCACAGCAGCTGTAGAGACACAAGATCATCAAAAAGGCCCTGGGGAATCTCTGTGATCTTGTTTCCATAGAGCACTCTGAAAGATTCAGGAAGACAAAATAAATCTCAAGTAACAGACCAGTTTTGAGTCCTCCCCTATCTCTGCATTATCATCTTCATTGATTTTGTGCACCATGCCTGGGATCTGTGGGCATTTCATTTAACTACTGATCTCATTTTCTTTTCCAGGGAGCACATGGTATTAAATGAGTCGTTATGATTCAGAATTCGTCTGGTGTTGGAAAACATTTTTAATGTAGAAACTGGCCATCATCCAAAAACTATATCTGAAATATTTTTCATTCTGTTGAGGGATTTTTTTTTTCCCACCCATAAAGAAATATTTTAACCACTGAAAGTCACATTGTCTGATGCAAACCCCTGGAATCCTGTTCAGTGATACTCGGTTTAAAAGTCAGGAAGTACAAACTGGCTGTAGATAAAATTCCATATAACTAAATCTCCTAAGAAACAATAATTGGCATGAAATGTGACACAGGCATCACTGGATAAAATACCATGGCTGCTGTTACAATCTCAACTAGCTGATATAAGGAAATTTAGCCTGAATTGGAAATAGAAAATATTTCAGAAACTCACAAGCTTAGGTGCAGTTTAGTTACAAAAAAAAAATCAATAAAGATTCAATAACACAAGTTAGAGTCACTGTATATACTTACTGAACCATAAATATATATGATGACACATCTGTGACTGTATTAGTATTAAAAGGATTTCCTTTTTTAATGGAAAAGTGCATTTACAGTATCCTCACAAAATGAACTAAATGTTAAAATTCATCATGCTCAGATGTGTTACCTAGGGATCAGAGCAAAATCATGTATGACAGGAATACTGCAGATTCAATCACATCTAAAATATTTACTCATGGCATTTCTGCCACTTGGTAAGATTTTTCAGAAACTAGAAAGGGCATCAGGAGCTTATATGGGTCCTGGTAAAAGTGAAGAGGATTGCTTTCCCTCTGGAGAGATTACAACTTAACTAAACAATTAATAGACTTCATATTTGGATAAGCAGTATTTATGTAATTTCTACTTAGGATATAGTAGATGGATATAAATCAGATCATGTCAAAATTCTGTTGCTTAGGCATCAGTAAACTGGTTAATTCCCTAATTTCTTAATGTGGAATAATATGCTAGCAATGAATCACATAACCATGTGAGTGCAGGGTGGATGCTGGCTGAGATCTGGCTTACCCTGTCTTTCAATATTCTAAACATACTGAAAAACAAACACTTAGCATGACACACCATTTACAGTACCCTCTGGCCTTTCCACTGTATCCCTACTTCAGTAGACTCTTCATCAGTCATTGTTAGTGGGACAGTTCCCAGATCAGGGGATTTTTGAGCCTAAATAAAAATAATCTAAATAAAATAACACCACTTAGAATTAAAAATCAAAACTTGAATTTCCATTTTTCATGACATTTGTGTTTTAGCAGGAGCTGAAAGCTAGCTCAAAAATGAACAGTCACATAGCACTGCTTTTCTCTAAACAAATGCAACATAATTTATCTAGAACAGAGCAAGGAGGATGGGGTTTAACAGGCTGTTACGGTTAGTGTCTTCTGGGAGTAATGAATATTGGTCCCACTAAACTCTTCTAATTATTCCCTGATTTCAGACTTGAAGGCACAAAAAATTCTCCAATTCCAATAAAATTTCATGTAAAGTATGCAGATTTTTATATTCTACTCAAAACTACACAGAAATGATGGAACTTTAAGAAGTCCAGCATGGCCATTTAGAGAGTAGTTTCAAAATATGAATCTGGCTGACTCACAGGTGTCTTCTGAACAAACTAACTGGTGCGAACACTATGTCAGGAAGCAAAAACAAAACCTATGCAAATAATGCATTTATAAAAGGTTGAATTACTAAGCTAATGCCCACAGAATACAGGATATTTCCACAGCAGTTCATACTTTCTGGCTGACATTCCTTTAGCAACCTCATCACTAGTCTACAAAGTTGAGATTACAAGGTCTGTGATGTCAGATGAACATTTTAGTTTTGTGAAGCAGCAGAATCATCAATCATGATCAATAATGCATAATACTGAATCATATAAGCAAGAGTTCAGACATTCAGCTGTATAAAATGTCCATGGAAAGAAGAAAAAAAAAAGGAAAAAAAAAATTCCACCCTCCAGATTAAGAAATAAGGCTGTAGAAATAAAAAACTGAAGGAAAAGAATATACTAAAGAAATCTCAGTAGTCATACCAAGTCCAGTTGTTAGTTAATGTACTACCAAATACAAATATCAAAACAAGACTCTTGCTAAAATAGTTTTTCATTTGCTTTAAAGAGTCAGGTCATACTGCAGTGTCCCAGTGACTTTGAAACCCTGGATGTGTTCACACATCCTCTTTATTATTTAAGTGAAATGAAACTCATTAAAATAGCTTATGAAATAAAACAAAGCTCCAATTTTTTGAGGCAATGAAAAGAAAGTAAGCGTTTTCAAACCTAATTGCACTTATGAGCATGTGGCACATTAACACTGGAACAAATTAGGTGCTAAACAAAAGTCAGAATGAGAGCTCAGGCACTTGTTTCTAATTCATATTCATGCTCAGCACTCCACACAGCCAAATTAGCTAATGCCATTGTCTGCCTGCCCTGCCAGGGCCCAGTCAAATGGTCCTAAAGAAAGAAGCAAGGATTAAGGGAAGGGAGATACATCACATATTGCATGTCATTTCTTGAGTTCCTAATTTCCATTTACTGTAATAGAAAGCACAGAAACTTTCCTCAGAGTTTTCATTTTTTTCCTGTCTAAGAATGGAAAGCCTACTCATTCAAACATGAACATTGGTCAGGTTCTTGATCTGAGATGTTTTTATTCTGAATGGACCAACTGTTGCACTCCTAACAGCACTAGAAATGAGCCAGCCTGCAGAAAACAGTCCAGGTTAGATACTCTGCATTGCTCTGTGTGTCATTGTGTCCATCTCACTGAGTCACCCCAATGATTCCAGAATAGCAGCTTTGGGGAGAAAAGAAACCTAAAAAACCCAAATAATTTCAGGTCATATAAGAAGAAATTCAGACAAGTCAATTCAAGAACTTAATTTAAATCTCCAATGCTTTTAGCAACAGAGATAAAATATAAAATGTAGGAGATAGGTCTATGGCATTATAAGTTCTAAAAATCTATGTTCAGCTGCATCCCTCACATATGTTGCAAGACGTGCAGGTGTCTTGGCAACTGTGCAAGCCTGGCACAGGAATATAACTCTTCTACTCTCTAGCACCTGAAATCTTAGACTCCAAAGATTTTTTTTCTAAAAATACACTAACAAAGTTAGTATATGATAAAGTAAAATCAGTTCAGTGAATGCTGCCAAAAGACAACAAATCAGTGAACCAGAACCACATGTATTAGAACACAAAATTTACTAAAACTTTTATAGTATGATCCTCATTTTTCATTTGCTTCTTGGATTTGTGGGGAGACCAAGGTAGCTTCAGGCCTCACAAATACCACTTATTGTCAAGTGGAGAAAATACTTCCCTAAACTTCATGTACAATTTGGGAGAAACAGAAAAGTGAGCTAGAGTTAATTTTATATACACAATGCTGATCTTAAAATAACCAACTAGAATATGCCAAAAACTTACTGAGACACCTACAGGTATGTTTTCTTCCTGTTTCATTCTTTCTCTGCTCACACACGTGGGATAGAAAGATGGAAACTAGTCTGAATGGAGAAAACAGTCTCTAAAGTTGTTTAAGTGCACCAGATGTGCCAATGGTGAATATTAATCTTGACATTTCTGCAAGGCAGACACATCTAATAGCAGAATGACCAGTGTGAACAATCTTTCAATGTTATTTTCACCTCATGCAAACTGTTCCCAAATTTTTTGCAGGTGGCTTTCTAGCATCGGTGAGTTGCTGTTATGGCACAGGCTGAGCCATCTGAGGGCTACATTCTTAGTGGCACCCAGGGACTCCAGCTCACCAATTCCCTGCTAAATGCTTTCAGCATGGCCACAAGCTGCAGTTCTTCAAAAGTATCTGCCAAATTGGCTCACAACTATCAGCAGTTTTCAGGCTGCCATCAGCCTTCCAAACAATGGGAAGGACAACCCAGATACAGCACAGACCCCTGGCTGCACTACAAGCCTTGGAGGAGATCCCTGGAAGAAGCTCCCCATTCAGATGAAGAGTTGTTATGGATCTGCAATAAGAAATTAGTCAAATATATAAAATCCATAATGAGGCATTATCTTTCTTCAGCCTGATTCTGGCATGTTTTAACACTCCCTCCAAAATGTGTCTATTCCAAGACACAAATGTTACCCAGTTAATTGTTACTCCTAAACTGTTTTGGCGTTTAGATAAATCCAACTGATGTTCTAAGTAATTAAAAATAAAAGACTAGACAGGGAAAAAAGTCACTGCATAGATTCATCTAAGAGCTTGGGATGTAGAGAAAAAAGAAAGTACTGAAAGCAGACTAAGTTATAACAAGTATAACACAAAGATAACAAGTATCTTAGGTGTGACTGTAAGTATGTAACAAACCTGCAGCAGCAGGATCTTAAAACATAAAAATTCTCACTAATTCTCTATGGACATTCACAGTTCTTGAACAAAGTTAAAGGATTCTGTAAAGACTTCACCAATACATAGCTTTCCTGTGCACCAAAGTTTAGCATTCCACCTTCTAAGGATGTGGAACAGTAACTGCCACAGTTCATTGGCCCACCTGACTTGCAAACGTAGTTGAAGTTCAGCTGCTTGCTTAAGACTGGCCCTAGTATATAGGAATTGTTTCCTGGGAGGTGACATGGAACTTTTGGGGACTATGAAAGCTTAGCAGAGAGTCCTCTCTAGACCATCTGGTTTCCAGTTAAGTGTTCCTTTATTTTGGCTTGGATGGAACATTCTTACTGAAGTGTCAAATTTTGACTTCATGCAATGACTTTTTCAGTCCTCAGAACACTTTGAACTTTCCTTCACTATGAAAACAAGTCTTGCAAAGAAGAATTATATTTCCCAAGCTACATACAACAGCACGGGCTCAAGAAGAATTCGAATTTTCAAAAGAGGTGGGATTGGTAGGGCTAAAAACATAATATCTGAAAGAAACTCAGACACGTCATTTTTTTTCCCCTGCGCTTTTTCATATTTCTTCCGAACAAGTAAGGCTAAATAAATCACAGT
This sequence comes from Turnix velox, assembly GCA_013400935.1. Classification (NCBI taxonomy): domain Eukaryota; kingdom Metazoa; phylum Chordata; class Aves; order Charadriiformes; family Turnicidae; genus Turnix; species Turnix velox. The sequence continues at coordinate 394,242 of VZTY01009623.1, read as the reverse complement.
AAATCCATCCAAAGCAATTTGTTACCTTCAAATAAGTTTGGCAGTTATTGCAATAGACAGTATTTTATTGCAGATTTCACATCACCATGAGTGACACGGCATCTATCATCACCAAGGAGATGATGGTCTAAATGGAACTGGAATGCCAAAATCTAAGCTGTCTCTTGTCTTTGTGCCCAGGCTGATCTCAGCTTTAAAACTGTTCACTAGCCTAATTCAGTAGATGAACAAAAGCAAAGGAATTCTCCCTCTGCAGTGGTCTAAAATTAATTCATTCAGTTTAACACACCAAAGGCTTAGACTATTTTGTCATATCTCATAAAATGTCCCCAGACTGTCTGGATATGGCCTTTCAAACCTACATTTGGAGAGAGTCTAATGACCCCAAGAAAAACATTGTTTTTCAATACTATGAATGATAACTATATCCTGACACAACCCTCTCACTGATATTTAGATAGATTTAGAGCTGACTAAATGAAAAATTAGTTCAGAAAGTGTACACAGCAGTATTCCTAACTTAGCCCTCAGTGTTCGGTGCTGAGTTATTAATTGCTCCAGCTCCTGCAAAGTGCAACTCTATGTAGCAGACAGTGTACTACAAATAGAACATTTCTCAAACTTTTGCTTAAAGTTACTATACAACATTCTCTTGCAAACAACCAGTTTTGTCACACTTCTCAATGCAAGGGCACTACTTGCCCTCATGTTTATATATAGAGAAGGATGGCAAGACTAGCCCCTCTAAAACAAAGCCATGGGTACAATGCCAAAGCTCAGTTACATCTGCGCTGCTTACTGGGGCTTTAGATTCAAATAATTTTACTTATTTATTTTTCAACTTGGATATTTCATATGGTCCCAGACAACTGCAGGATCACCACATCTCACAGCCTTTAGTGTATGCACCATTGTGTCATCTCTTTGAGACAGAAAAATGCCTCTAATTTTCAAGAGGAAAGACTTTGTTACAGACAGGCAGTTCAGCTGTCACTGAAATGATGGATAACTTCTTCCTCCTAAATGACACAGAACATCTCAAAGACTAAAAATGCTTTTTTTTAGGTCTAGATCCACAACAACATTATGGAAAGCTCTCCCTAACTCTGCCCCCTCAAAACCAGAGGCTGGATCTTACTGCATCATCTATAAACAGCTTTCAAGTTCAGAAACATGCTAAGGATTTAAGCCCAGGTGCCTAAATAAAAAGGAAACTTGAGAAACTGTAGCAGCACCAAATCCACAGAACACAGCCCCAGAGCTGACCAGTGGCTCACAGTGCCACCTGTATGTGACACAAGGGAAAAGGGAAGAAAAGAGAAAACTGAGAGAGAAAAAAAATTCTCAATGGTTGTCACAACCAGGAAATAATTCTAAGAAAAATTCCTTTTTACACATAGTCATTACAAGCACAGGGAACAAAATCCCACTGAAAACTGGGCACAGTGAAAACAATTTATTTTTCCTGTGTATGGGGTACAGAGGAGCTGCTGACAAGAAGCAGCTTGCCCTCCTTTTCTTTGCAGAAAAAGCTAAGGTAAAAATGGCTTATTTACAGCACTAACATTTTGTGACCTGTTTGACACTCATAGGTGGATTTCTTGTCCAAGAAAATGAATGGATTTAAAATAAAAACCTGCTAGCATCTGGATCGCTTAGCACTTGAAAAAGATTTAAGTTTAATACATGTGAGGGAGAATTGCTTCTGTGGTAATCATTGTGGTGCTTTTGGTCCCTCTCTACATCGGCACAATTGGCAGAGCACTCTGAGAAGCCTGGAAACACTAATCCAAGTGAAATTCAGAAGGAAGCAGAGCAGCAGCCCACTATACATAGGCCTCCATTAGCCAGGCAGACTAACAATGTTGGCTGTCTTCCAGATAAGCACTTTCTCTCTCTTAGATCCCACAGGGAGCACTGCAATTGCATGAAAGCAGGGAGCAAAGGGAGGAATAGAAAATGGGAATAAGGCAGGGAGAAAAAAAAAAGAAAAGCAAGGATTTTAGGCAATGCACTTCATTTTTAATAGAAACAAAGTTGCTTATTTTCACTTGTGCATTAATTTTTTCCCCTCTTCTACTCTTGTTTTAAGTCAGGTAGTTGCTCTGTGCAGAGATTAAACCTCAAAGGTGTCTCATTAAAACGTACACCACCAATCACATCTGACTTAGGTATACGAAAAATAGAAGTTACTGAACCAAAGCAATGTCTGCAGAACAGTGTTCCTTCAGGGCATGCAGCTGACTAAAGTTATTGGGCCCTCAGGCACCAAAAGGACTGAGTCACTTAAGTGAGAAAATAGTAGTAAGCAAACTGTCTGGCCTCATTTCTCCTCCTAGTTCTTCCACCTTTGGCAGTTTCATTGGGAGGGCTGGCATTTCAAAGGAATCATCCTCTCTTGCACTTACTTGTCCTTCTGCTGTTGACAGAGCTGAACTCCTAGCTACAGCAGAGATCATATGAAAGAAGATCTTCTATTTCTCAAAGTAGAAACCCAGTGGAGGTCTCTTTGGAGACCCAGATTCTGCAGAACAGCCTGATCATTGTGACTAATAAAGATACCTAGGGCTCAATAACAACTACAAAAGCAAACAGCAAGGAAGAACCTGAAGAGGTCTGGGTAACAAGTTATCAAAGGCTCTTGGCTGTCAGCATAACTAAACATAGTCCCTAAACATAGTCATTGCATAGTCCTACTTGCAATGAACAGCAAGAGTAAAAACTTTCAGAAGAAATTAAAAACTAATGAACAACTGAGCCTAGAGGAAGAGGCTGAAAATTTCAAGGCTGGAGGTAATAATGTCCTAAAAACCAGTCTGCCAAAGAAAGGAGACACAGACTCTGTGTTACAACAGCTTTGTGTGGCTGTGGTAGAAGGAAACTGAGGCAGAGACAAGCACTGCACACAGAAATCAGAGGCACTTCCTTTATTGTAGATTTTTCTGGCCTACATCTTATCTATCTGCCCCTTCTCTTCCCACTAGTAACCTTCCCTAGCATTAACTTAGCAGTTTTTTACAGTCCTGGATATCAACATAATTAAAAATCCTACAGCTGAAATACCATTTTAGACAACTAGGCAGAGAATACATTTGCTTCTGTGTGCAAGTCGAAACACTATAAATGCCTTCCTACTTTATATTCTCATTTCCTCTTTGTCCACTCTGATGTGTTCTGTCCTTCTCCTGAGGCCAGCTGGGATTATATGAAGTACTTACAGTTGAAAAGCTGAACTTCTGAGTTGGGATGTCAGCCCCTGGGGAAACGTTTTCCTGCCCAGTTTGCTTCCAGCCAGGAGGTTTGGCAAGACCAGAAAGCTGCAGCACTGCAGCATCAGCAGTAGTTTCTTACTAAGCCAGAGCTGTAGTGTGCAGTGAATGTCATTCTCTTCCTGAATCATTTCCAGAGAGCATTGAGGGGTTTGACTATTTCCACAGCATATTGAATAACACTGTCCTGACAATTCAAAAAAGGCTAGCAACACTTCATACATCCTTCTGGCATTCTCCCAGATGGATTCAGGGCACATAAAAAGTCTCATCCTTTGGCCTTCTGGCTCAGAAGTTTACTTACAAGTTGAGCACTGAATTGCCTTCTAATATTAGCACTAGGCAACAAGTTATACTGGTTACTAGAACTAACCTGTATTCAAAGCTTTTAGAAATAAAACTACACTCTTAAAAATCAAACTGTGATATATGAATATTACTGAGCAAAATGCTTTAAAACTGTTTTTCAAATTAACACAGGTAGATACCATTCCAGTTGATCTTAACCTCTTCTCTCAACATGGGGTTCTCACCAACATCTAATCTAGCTCATTCTTCATATGCAGCATCTGACCTTGCAATGCTCTTTTTAGCATTTAAAGCTTCACTTTTTAATAGTGTTGTGGGTAGCTGAGTTGAAATATAGCTGCATTGAAATTCAACTTGGTGCTAAAACAGTTTCTGTGTTCTATAAAGAGAACTGAATGGCTGTCAGGAGATCCTACTTCCCTTTTATCTTCTGTATGAAGTCATATTTTAGTCCTCTTCCAGCTTCATACAGCAGTAATTACAGCTAAGAAATGTAAATGCTTTCTGAACAGCTTAGGTTCTTCCCTTCTATGAAAAAAAAACCCATATACCAAAAAAACTCACAAGAGAGTACAATCTCTGTACTTCAATACAGAAGAAAAATCCAGTATGAAATCAGTTCCCTTAACTCCCTCTCCTCCACGAGACAGTGTCTGAGCTATGATGATGTGTTTGCATGCCATGGTGATTTGGGGGCAGGAATTAGCCTGCAGGTGTATGTGAATGCACTGGCTATGAAGAAGCAAACAAGGCTGTTCTTCTATAACAAAGCTTACGAGAGATGTGTAAACACTTCCTCCTCTGAACCTTCATGAGTATTTTTTCATTTACAAAAGATTAGATGCTTCACACAAGCCTGCAATTGCACACAGAAACATAAGTTCTCCCAGACAGCACATTACAATTTTTATTTCTCTTACACACAAGCTCTCCCCAAATGCCCATTCAGTTCTATTTTGTACTTACAATGAAATGAGAGATTTCAAGCCTTTGAATGCATCAGGTGCAATGTCAGATATTTGATTCTTGCTGATGTCTCTGTAAAGAGAAGGGAGTATTAAAAATGTATTTGAAAGCAGAAATGTTGTGGAAATATTTTAGCTGTAGTTTGCTGGAATACAATATGTGATACCAAAATAGAAGATCGTGTTACCACAGAGAAATTATGAACTATGCAAGGATGAAGACAAGCAAATTCCAGGAATGATCAACAAACATCAGTCAGTGCAATAGGCCAGAGCTGCTTCAGTGAAATGGTAGCTTCCCTGTTAATAAGCTCTTTCATTTTACAGATATTTAAACAAAAAGGAAGTCTGAAGAGCCCTACTAAATAAAAACTAATAAAACCATCTCAAGGACTATCAGTAAGGCAGGTTGCATTGTCATGCATGAGGAAGAGCCTGTAACAAAGCATTAAGGCTTGGATGTATAAATGCAGGCATGAAAGGCTAACTTGAACAGCACAGACTATCATATTTTGTTTGGAAGTGAAATGAGAGACAGGGCAAGAAGTGATCCGAAGGCAGCTGGAAAGTGTGGGTGGTTCATTAAGGTAGGGTGGGATTAACATCCATGGCATAGGCACATGAGGAGCAGCTTCTCAGGCAGCAAAACAGTGTCTAAGAGAAGAAATCTTATGGTAAATGAGATGGAAAGATGAACATGTTCATAATTAACAGAAGCCTGAAGTACAGGGAAACGAAATTCCATTAAAAAATCTAGGATAATCCACTAAGGTCAGTCAGTCTCAATGAGTATGACAATTATACTCCATTTAAAACAATCTGCTATTTCCAACATCAATCATTTCCCATAGGAAGTGCTGCATTGGGGTGAGTAGCTAGTCAAGGAACATTCTTTTGGTCAACTCCCATAAAACTGGAGTTTCACCAATCATAAAAAATGAAAGGGCAGTGAAACGGTGCCCAAATCTAAAATTAGTTACACCGCAAAGAACTGAAAAAGATCCAATTTAGGTCACTGAAAAGGGATCCATTATTTTTCAATGAAATTACGTCTTGCTATCTAATACAGGGCTTCTTTAAAAATACATACAGCTATATTGAAAATAAGACAGAAGAATGGAGACTCCATGAGATTGATGATGAGATGTTAAATATTAAGACCCATATTTACAGCTCTTCAGCTCTAGGAACTAGATAACTAGGTACTGGCAAACACAGTTATTTTACCCTGAAATCCAAATGTTCAGTGCAAGCTCATTTCAGTTTCCAAAAGTACTAGTGATCTGACAACCCATTGCCTCCTGTGAGATAAGCTGATAGTTTCTTAACTCCAGTAAGTGTTACTCATATAAGAAAAAAATTGAAGTGTAAAGGCACCTTTCTAGCAATTTTAGCACTGGTTTAGTTACTGGTCAAGTGAAACCCATCAACATCGTGGTAATATGGTGAAGCAGGGGCATTTAAAAGTCTGCATCATTGTACCTGTGTCCCATTGTCTGCTTTATGTCAGTTAAAAAAAAATGCTCAGGTTATCTGCATGAGAGTGGAGCTATAAATCAGGATTAAGGTTTTTTTTTAAATCCAAAGAGAAAACACAAGATCCAATAAGAAGAGAGTTGTCTGAACTTAAAATCTTTTCTGAGCTGGCAGATTTGAAGTTTGAACAGACTAGAAACTAATTAGCTCACATCATTTATAATAGGAAGTGAAATTAAGTATTATTAAGGATGTCATGCACTATTAGGCATCCTGAATCAAATTCCATTGTTGCTTACACATTGAAAGGATTATTTGTGCAATCCCCAGTGATTTCAACATAGAAATTGGCAATATGTTTCTAAAATTAAGATACTGAACTTGAAGCTAAAAGATTCATGATTGCTCTTGCATGTTGCTCTTATTAAAACTTACATTCTTTTAAGCTTCTTGTACTGGGTAAAAGCTCCAGGGGGAATGACTTTGATGAGGTTTTGTTCCAAACGTCTGCAAACAAACAAAACAATATACATGTTAACTACACAATTATAGGACAGGAGTAACATTAAACATGATAGCAAACTTTCACAGAAATATAAATCAATTTTACAGAACTTTTATGCAAAACAGATTTTTCTTTTGAAAGCCACTACATGGAGAAAACACTGAGAAAGTAACTCAGAAAAAAAATAATCCCATTGAGCACACTAAAGCTGTATAGAAAAAAGACACAGGCTACCAAAATTGTACCTATAAATGTCATGGAATTAATATAAAAATAGTTGGTATACTTTACTTAATAAAAGCTAAGGTAGAAAAGAGATGCTTTTCTTGACTTGCAGTTGTAAACATAGCTAGCTAAACAAAAAGCTATGCTATATTGTGACAGCAAATGAGCAGATTATTAATACTGTCAGAGCAACAATCTGTGGGAACACACTGAAAAACAAAGTGGAATTCACTGCAATATAAATCCAGATTTTTAAGGGGGAGGATTTTTGTATGCTTCACCTATTTTCTAGGCTAAATCAGAGCAGGAATGAACTGTATGTTCTTACTCTAACTACCAAATGCTGTTTTAAAACATAGCCCATTCAATGTGAAAATGTTGCTGTTTTTATTTCCGAGACATGGTTTGAAGGAAGTATTCTTTATGAAGTATTCTAAGTGCATGAATCACTAACATAAAGTGCAAGCAACCTTAAGATACCACATACAGTACCCATTAAGATTAATTTCTGTTCCTTCCCAGAATTATATCCAAGTCTTTGTCAGCAAGTTCTCAAAACTCCTGCTAAAAGGACTATCTTCCCCTCAGATGAACCCTAAATACATATCTCCATTAGAAACACAAAAGTGGATCACCATACAGTAAATCCAAATGACCACAGCAGCTTAAATTCCACAGTTGGATTTGATTTTACATAGCACTTCATTATTATTCAAATGCTGCCTCTATTTTCCAAAATGTCATGAAAAGCAATAGTTTCAATAGCAAAAAGTCTGTGCTTGCAAGTGGCTTAGAATTGAAATAGAAAAATACTGTGGAAAGGTGAAATGAATCACTCCAGTCATTTAAAGCTGCTGCAGCAATGCAGTGGGGAGAAAAATTTTTAAAACCAGAAACAGAGATAAAATGAGATGCAGGAGAAGTAAATCATAGCTTTTAAAGGACTTGAGAATAACCCAGAGAAATTGTGTAAGGCCCATCAGCTCTCTACAGCACAGCACATCCTTCTCTTGGACTGTGATTTCAAATCCCCTTGAAAATCAGGTCTTTCACCAGTTCAGTTATACTCTTAAGAAGATATTTAAGTCATAAATACAGTGATCCTTGCACAATCAATGTGCCACAGAGTTTTAGTTCTGAAGCAGCCTGTTTTAAAGGTTGTGACCTTGGTTAATTCTATTCCATGCTTTGTGATTTGAATTAGTGGTAGACATTTCCCTTCCAGTTAGCCTAAATATAAGGTACTTCATTTCTGGCAAGTCCACGGTGAAATGCAAATCGCTGTAAGATTCAGCACAGCACTATTGTTGGGTGTTTGTCACCAGAATTAGCAGTACATACAGCAGACATACTCTTCTCACAGAGGCTTTTTGTCAACTCACCAGTTTGGTGTTTAACTTCTCACAAGTGTTTCTGTGCAGACACTTTCAGTAACAAAAGAGGGACAAGCCTGTTCCATTCCCTTGCTTTATGGATGGGGCTGCGCATGGGCACAGCAGCCCTTACAGGGTAATTCAAACACAGGGGGGAGGCAGGGGAATGGAATATGGCCTCTTTTAATAATGATTTAAATTTCCAAGTAAATTTTAGTGACTCAAGCAGGGAAATACAGAAATTTTGCCCCCAGAGGTGTAAAAAAGCCAAAACTGGAACAAGATGCCAACTAATAAGATAAAATTAAATTTAGAGAAAATTTGCAGAGGAATAAATAAAAAGACTAATTTCAGAGAGATGCTGTCTCAAACAGTACTCAATCCTTCACCCATTCCTACAAAATGTGCAGCAGGTGGCCTGTGCAGAAGTGGATGGACAGGGTGGTTGGCATCAACAACTGTATTTTCAGCTTAGCACCTTAGGCTCTTAAATTGTATGAAGCTCTTTGTAAATGAAGAACTAAGAACTACACAAAGCACATTGTGCTTAGAAGATTACATTTTGCAGATGCTACCAAAGAAGAAAGAAGCAGTTCTGAATGCTGTCACCAGGATGTGTTTGCAGCTGGATTCCAACTTGGGCACAAAATGCAGCTGAACTTGGAGAATTAAATAAACAGACATTTTAAAAGTAGGAAGTACTACTCCAAATACTTTTATTTTTTTTTTTATATGTATGTTCTAGATTGGCAGGCACAGGATCAAAAATACAATGCAGTTGCACAAATAAAAAAGCAGAAAACAATGTTTTTGTATTAATATTTTGTGTTTTCATCTCATCTGAGCTATTAAATGCAAAGGACAGTACAGGATTAAAAACCCCTAGGAAGCACTAGGATTTGACACGAGGAGTGTTAGCAATTTCAAGGTGGTTAAGGCCTCTAACTAGACCAAAGTTAATTGTAAACCCATGTTATTCTCTGTATAGTGGGAAATTGATTTGTGAAAAACAGTTCTTAGCTAGTGTTGACTTTTTATTCCTGCAAAAGTCAAAAGCTAATCTAAATTTTACAGCCACATTTTATTTCAGAGAAAATTACCCAGCTGACCTAGTACATAACCATGGGAAAACAGTATTTTTCTACTATCCATGCATGTTATGAAATATTGCCTTATACTCTGTGTGTGTGCATATGTATCACCAGAATATAACATATTTTTTCAACACATTTAAAATTTCTGTGGAAGAGACACTGTCCTAAAAGGCTAGATTTTGATCATTTAAATGACTACCTCTCACATTTAAAATTTGAAATGAAAATTAAATTTTTCATAACTGGCTTCTGATACATCATAATAAGTTCTATTTAAAAGACTCCATAAACAGAATTCACAAAACTGATAAAATAAATTGGCCATGGCCAAATCTCCTGGGGGCTTTTGTTCTTCCTTCTAGTTACCCTCCTGCCTGTGCCATGGCGCCTGCTGCCAGCTCTATCACTGAGATGAATTGAAGCATATCTCCCCCCTTCTTAAACACAGTAATGCTGTCTGCCTCTCAGAGCTTGATTTTGGAGTCTTTGACAACAACATCAAAGGACAAGAACAATTTCCTTTCTTTTCTCTAATACATTATCAGAGATTGGAAAAGTATGAGGGGCCAATGGATTCAGATACATTTGTCTAGTGATACCACGATGTTAAAACAGGATAAAGTCCTCCCTCTTCCAACTGACTTTGCAGCAATGACAGCAAAAAGTAAACATGTCAGAGAAAAAAGCCCAACAAACTAAACTGATGCAGTTAAATATGAAAAACTATCCCTGAGTAAAGAATAAGCACTCAAATTCCCAAGCTAATCTATCTCAAAGTTCACTGAGGTGCAAATCTTTTCATCACCTCCTTATCTGGTGCCTGTACTGCCCACACCAAGGATGGCAAAGCATCAAGGATAAAAAAACTCTGCCTAATGCAGCCTTTGTAGATGTAGGTCACACTCTTCAGCAGTGACAATGCCATTTGTCTTGAAGAGTGATTCCCCCTGCAGAGAGGGGGAGACAGACGTATTAATTTGGGCCTTAACTATCTCTCTTTCATTGAGGGTAAGAATTTGTTATTTGGGTCTCTAATGGAGCAGTTTGCTAGCAATTTTCCTGTTTCAAACACTGTCTGAGCTGCTGATATGCAATGTTTTGTCAAGCTTACCTACCCATAACATAGACAAATCACTAGGTTGGAGAAAAAAAGAGAGGGAGTAAAGCATCAGTAGTGATAATTTTTAGCTGTCAGATGAATAGAGCCCATAAATGAGACAGCCACGCTTTATTAACAGTGCCACTGAGCTCTTGCCTGAGACATGTCAGAAAAATCCCTTTGCATTGGGCAGCCATGAAGTTTCCTGCTGGGAGAGTGAGAGAGCAAGTGAATGAGCCAGACTGCTGACTGGATCACGTTGCTCTGCTCCCTGTGCTGGGGCTCTTTCTGGCTGGCATCACTCAGGCAGCCAATAACCAAGAGCAATCTCCCAGAGAGAGAAAGAAGAAGATGAGATCAGCCCATGCAGCAGTACCTGTAGCACACTCATGTCTGGCAGCATGCACACAACCTGTGTGAAGGTTGTCGGGAAGAGCAAAGCCCTCACTTCTCTCCTGCCCTCGCAGCAGGGATGTGCAAGGAGCTGGGTAAGCATTGTTTATGGGAAATGCACATGCCCCACTGTGACAAAGTCAGGGTCTGGAGCTTGTATTAGTAAGGAAGAAACTTCTGGAACATACAGCAATTAAGAGAGAGAATGTTCCTCCTTGTCAAGGAGTAGTAAGTTATAGAAGCTGCACAGGGCTTTATATTACATTTATCTCCTATTTTGGACTTACATATCTTTGCATACATTTTGGAACTACAGGAAGAGAAGTCATCAGATATGTTTTCAGTATCTAAGAGGAATAAATCCTACTTAAAATCTAGTCTTCTTACTACAAATCAAATCCCAGTCCTGATCCGCTTCTTTCCACTGCAATTGGAGTATAAGATTTATTCCTCCCATGCACAACAGGTTTTGATAACTGCACTGAAGTATTTATGGAGAGACAAAGGCAAGATCCTGGAGGGTTGCTGCTTCAGAACATAGTTATGCACCTTACAAACCAAGGAACACCTTTTTTGTGGCTCTGTCTTTCAGCTCTCAGTTCTCAGACAGGTAGAAAACAAAGTGCTTTGGGATAGCAGGACACTCAGCATGCTAAGTATCTGTGCTTACTGCTCCTATTAACACTTAAAGCCCTCAATCTCTACCTCAGCCAAAGACTCTATCACCACTATAAACCCCCTAAATACACATGGTTGTCCATGACTTTTACACCGCTGCCTTTTATTGCAGTGCCCAAGTGACTTCCAAATAAAATTTATAATAAGTATAATAAATCCTTCTCATTGAGTCTGCCTTTGGAACTGGAGAGTTGAAAGCCACTAAACTGTCTGCCTATGTTACTACAAGGTAAAAGCTACTTTCCCTTCATATTCCTAAGTTTGGTGGTGATTTTCAGGGTCTAAATATCAAAGGCCTGCCATAGTTTTTAAAAGTACTGCTTCTTAACTTCAATAGACAAAATTCTATTGATAATAAAATGACTTCTCAGAATAAATCTACCTAGGAAGCCACACATGTAATTCTGCTCACCAAAAGCACCTCTCAGAATGAAACCAGGTAACACAGTGAAATCTGAAAACATGGTATTTATCATAGCCCTAGTGATACCAGATCTTCTGGCTTTCCACAGTGAATTTAGTTTAACAGCTGGTCAGGTATTTGCTCGTAAATGGCAGTGACATTGTGTAATACAGAAAGTAAGAAAATTAAAAAGATTTCTTGCACATGAAGTTCTGCCACCTATAACATTTTGTCAACAAAGGAAATTCTGACATTTGAATATATATACTTTTTCCTTTACCTTTTTTAGCTAAATAGACAGAAGAACATAGGTTTTACCAGAAGGCAACTGGTGTTTCACACAGTAAAATATCTGATCAGTCTATTTTGTTTTAAAGTTATGATTTTGTGCTCCCTATTTATTTTTCTGTGATCCCTTGATTCCTTTAAACTTTCATAAACAGCTTTCAGGAGGCATATCCTCATTATGTATTACAATCATTACACATTATGATTTCAATAGGCAAAACAGGAGCTTTTGAGTGACATTAGTATTAGATAGAAAAAGGTATATTCCTTATTTTTCACACCATATATTTTTATTAATAAGGCTACATTTATGTTCCTACTGGAATTTTCTTGGAGAAAAAAGAATATGCATAAAAAAATCCCAAACAAAACTACTCCAAACCCACCTATGTTGTAAGCCTGCTAACTCCTACACAGCCTTCCTGAGTTAAATTTGCCCAAACATAACTTTCTTTTTCAAAGAAATATCACAATTATAAAGAGAGAATGTAAGAAACTATAGAGCCAAAATTGAAGTTAACTTGCATATGAAATCTAGATTTTTCAAAACAAATATCTTCTTATCCCTACAGATGACATTAGTTGCATTTAATTTTACAAATAAAAGCAAAGATGTAAGAAAGAAATCCTGTCAATCTTACAAGCAGGAATTCCCTGACATCACTGTATGTTTCTAAGACAAACATAGAGCTTCCTCTTCTCTTTCATCTGTCTCAGCACAGAAAATTTTTGATATTTCCTACGGATTTTTCTCAGTCTAAAAAAGGATTTCCTCCCTTATTTTTGTGCCTTTGCCTCATAAAACAGAGAGAAGATTTTCTATATATTTTTGGCCTGACAATGGAAAGGGGTAAATGACACAGCTTGCCTAGTGAGAAAATAGCAGTCAAAGTTGACATGTAAATCTGTCCAGAGACAATTTACAGCACTGAATGAAAATCATATTACATGATTCAGCTACAGGAGCCCATCTGATTCCCTTGCCAGGGGAACTTGCCACCAAAGGCAATTACAGAACATTTATTACAGTGTTCAAAAATACTGTGCTGGCTTTACTTACAGCATTTACCAGAAGCCTGCAAAAATTATTATAATTTTCTTTTAGAAGGAAGAAGAATGTTAAATGCAGAACTGTCAGTCCTCTATCCTCAGAGCTTTTAGTTTATAAGCACTGATGTTCTTGAAAAAGAAAAAACTCTTGCCTTTAAGAAGATGAAAAGTTAATACTTTTAAGATACAGGATTTTTTTATGGTGCAATTAATCAATAATTCATATTAAAAAGAATTCATTTTATTACAATAAATAGAGTTAACAGTGCTCAATCTTTTTGTAACAGTTTTCCTGACCTTATTTTAATTGGTGGAAAATTGATTTTGCCTATGCCAGTAATTTAAATGCTCAGAAATTGTTGATCACTTTCCTCAAATCACTAAAGTTCCATCATAACTAAAATTCTTGCTGTCCTATAATACAGACTCCTACAGGTACAGCAGGACAGAGAAGATGGTTTCTTCCCAAGAGAACCACTGAAGCAACAAAAGCCACAACCTGGTCCATCTACGGGTCTGTCTGTCTGCAAGACTGCCAAACACAGTGGTACCCTTATGACACCAACTGTTAAAAAAATTAATTTGTCATAAAAGCATTTATTAAGCATTAATTAAGGATTGAACAAGTAGAACATCACCCTTCAAAGAGATTCTTTTGCAGAAAAGTAGGTTAGTTTTCATTTTGACATTAGAATGAGAAAATCTGTGACTAGGTGCATTAGATTTTTCCTTAGTGCTCAAACTCCAGCATTTTTCCCAAAAGTAGAGACTATGCACCAAAATCAATCACTAATAAAATATCAGTCACCAATTCAGCTATCAATAGTGATACACCAAACCAATACAAAACAAGTGATTCCAAACTGACTTTAACCCAAACCTAGGTGCTGGCAGAAGGGTTGTCATCCTATTTCACTCTGCTTGGAAGCCAGACAGGAAGCTTTGGTTACTGCCTCCCCTGACATGGGTGCTGAGAAGCACTTTTCCTTGAGGGGCTGTCAGCCTCTTTACTCTGTCTGGAGCAATTACATCAGCACTTAAAACAAAAAATTCCTCATTTCTGATTCAAATACATCCTATCCAGTATTACTCTTGGTTTATGCAATAATATTTCTCTTAATCTAACCAGACAGCAGCTGTCATAAAGGTTAAGTAACAGTCATAAAGCAAGCTTCATATGTAAAAGCACAGATTTGAAATCTAAGATCAGTTTCAAGATCTAAGGATAAGTCTACAGATGATTGTGAATTGGCTTCTCAAAGAAATTAGCATTGCACATCACAATGTGTTCAACAGCTCCTATTGCCTTTTGCTGCATCTGTGAGTCCTCAGAGCTTGGGAATGTCTCAGCTGACTTGGCCAGAAACCCAGGACAACATCACTAGTGACCATCCAGGAAAACTTTGTGCAAGTCACTTGCCCAGAATCAATTAACAAAAGCATTGGCAAGAAGAACTACAATTCAATTCTCTGAACAGCATTCATGAGATGACTTTCCACCACATTTAGAATTTTAGAATTTTCCTGTTTCTCTAACAAATAAACAGCTCCTGCATGCACAGGGTACCCTCCCTGCATGATCCTGATGCATCCCTAGACAAGCAATTAATCCAGTTTTACAACAGCAACATAAGACTAAGCTGTAACTAAAGTGCACACCACAGCAAACATCAACAAAAGCACTGAATGAAAACTGCAGCTACAAACATTAACTCAGGTATTTTCTATTTCTTTATTTTCCTTTCATAATATATTTAATCTAGTGCATTCAAAAAAGAAAAGCTGAAATAACTAATTCCATCACAAGTAAACTGATGTGTAACAAAAGTACACCTCTCACATATCTGCATTGCTGTATAACTGGAAGAGTAGCAGTTAAAATAGTAAATCTCTGTGGCATTCCAGTAATTAACCTCTCTGGAGCTGGTCATTAGTGTACAGGAACAAAGATATAAATTGTTGTCAGGTTTCTCAAGTACAAGGTGACAAGGCAGGAAGGCTCTAAAAGATGAATGTGTTTCTTGCTGGGAAGAGATTCCTCAGCTCCGTCTTCACTTGCATCACTCTGAACTGGCCCCACAACCTGCTCAGCCTCCATTCACATCACCCAGTCTCCCAGCTCTCCTGCCACATTCCCAGAGCCCATCCAGCAGAGCTTGTGTCCCAGGCTTTTCCTGTAAATATATGTCACTTACTCTCTTTCTGAGGTAGTCAAAGAGCATGAAAATAGCACACTAAAGAAGATCCAGAGGAAAAGTCTAGTGAGGAGAGGAAAAGATTAATAGAGTTAATGATCACTCTCCTGTGCCAGGAGGCATCAAATGAACCTGGCAGGCAACATGCAAATACTGTTTGAAACACAACAGGGTGGGCAATGCCATGACTTCCAGTGACATACATTTGCAAGTGTAGAAAAACTGTCCATTCCCTGGCATAAACCCAGTCAAACACTAATGACTGAGAATGGACAGACAAAGCTCAGATCCACCCAGCCCAAGGTCCTCAGACAACAGCCACATGGTGAGTGAAATCTTCTGTTGCAGTAAGTGTTCCTCACAGTACTTACTCAGACCACAGGGCAGTGACTCTCACAGGCATCACATTTAACAGGCTGCTACCATCCCCAGGCCTTGGCATCTTTACAGTCTGAGCTGTTGCTCCAAAGAACCATAGAACAGTTTGGGTTTGAAGGAACCTTACAGATCATCTAGGTCCAACGCCCTCTGCCATGGGCAGGAACACCTCCCACTAGATCAGGTTGCTCAATGCCTCATCCAGCCTGGCCAGATGATGGTGGTGAGGCTGCAACAGAGCTTGATCAAAAAACATTCTCTGGAGACTTTGCCTCCTACTAGTTTCTAGGTCATCCCCATATCCCTCCAAGGTCATTCTGCATTCACAGTATGCTCCCTGTTTATCTTGCATGCAATATCTCTCATCCTTTCTAAACAAATGCAAACGGTAGCTGCTTTTCCCATGCAGGAAAATGACAATATTGTTCATTTACCAGCAAACCATCAAGCCATAGCTGTTTTGGTGTTTGTTTTTCAGTAAATGCCTCCAGGTGCTTAATGACTTTTGTTACCATCTGACTATCCATGCAAAACTTTTCTATCCTTATTCTCACGTGTTTTTTCTCTAACATACTCTTCATTTCTCCTTTATAAAATGCAAGAGAACCATTTTGTAAGCAGCAACTCTTTCATAACATTCAGCACACAGTCTGTATTCCTCTGCTTCAATTTCTTGTAACTCATTTTTCCTCAGTCAATTTGGCTGCTGCTGTCAGCTCCCCACTGAACAAGCAGCTTTATCAAAAAATGAATTGTTTCTGTATGCTCGAGCTACCTTTCTTATGAAATTATGAAAAAGCAAGGCTGGGACACAGATTTCTAGCTTTCCTAAATGCTTTTATTTAATAATAAACATTCTTGCAATGAGGGCCTTCAGGATAATGCACCTCAGGGAGAGATAGAACAGAGTAGCACAACAGACTTCTAAGTCATACCTGGCAGAGGTCAGCAGCAAGGGAAAATTAGTGTCATATGACACTTGGTTTATGCTCTGTGACAAGCAAGTTGCCTGTTTTCTCGTAGGTTTCTATCAACAAAAACAAACTTGAGGCATGTGGGCAACTTTGTCAAAGAAGTTTCTGCCTACCATGTCAATGAAGAAAGACAGGAAGGCTCAGTAAAAGATCTTTAATTAATAAGAAACACAGAGTGAAATGTAGGTCACCTTTAATAACCACGTTAGAGCAACAGTTTGTCTGTCAAGGGCTCCTCCTGGATACAATTCAGTTTAAAAAGAAATCCTGAGTTAAGGGGAAATACAAGAACTACAAAGCTATAAATGAATGCAACTAATCACCAAGCAAAGGAACTTGGAAATGCCCCAAGTGGAGCTGAGAAAAGCACAGCATTTTAGTACTATCATGTAAATATTATGAATGGGCTAACAGTCTACAGCAGAAAATGTATTTTAGTTGAATGAGTATTTACAATGCCAGATAGAAACAGCTGAATGAAAAATACACTGTCTCCAGCCACATCCCTTAGGATTCCATGTAATAGGAACCCAGACGTGGGGCTTGTCAGTACCCACTATAGGAGGAATTTCATTGCCAGGAAGAGTTAATCTCTTAAAGATGATGAGGATCAGATCTAAGGACTACAGAGTCCAGCAAGAATAGTTCAGGCAGCAGCCCCCAAAGCTTTTATAAAAAGGGTCTGACTAAACGCCAGCCATGAAAGATAAATCCCAAGGGAAAAAAAACCCAAGAGTACTGCTGTGTGAGAGCACATAGAGAGAATGGGCTGTAGCACATAAAGAGAATTTACTTGGCCCCATTGTGATAACATTAGAGTATTAGAGCATTATTCTGCTGATCATATCAAATCAAAAGACAGTCATTCCATGTGCAGCTGGAACCAGACCCCTGGATGGATTTTATATTGAATAAGCCCAGAGCAGTTCCAAACAAACTGAATTTCTGAGCAGTATGACAGACTTCAGCATAAACCAGAATAGTTATCTTGGTCTAAGGAATTTATGTCAGGGTTTTGCCAGAAAAACACCAAGGTACCTTCTTCCATCAGCCCAGAGACAATTTTCTCTGTGACAATATCCTTTACTCTGCATGAGAATATGAAATACCTTGCCTGGAGGCAAGATAGCAGGCAATGGGAATTGAGAACAGCTTGCGTAAGAGTTTCTATTTCCTCTAAACATTTTTACATAGTCTAGATAGACTCTCAAGGGTGTAAAAATTAAGCTGCTGTTCACTCTTTGCATTTACTGAGCTAATTTACTGAGCAACTGATTCAGTGACTTAGAGGAGTGGTGGAAAACAATATAGCAAGGACATTGTTGGCCATTCATTCTGTCACACTCGTGGTGCATCACAGCAGGCTAGGCTACACAGATGCAGTCAAGTTCAGGTTTTGCCCTAGTGAATTTTTCTACACTGCAGTATTTCTTCAGCAATGAGAAGCTGAATGAGTCAAATGACTGTGCAAACATTTGAATCCATACTGTGTAGACTAAAATCTGGCTGGATGTCAGTAGTGTCCGTGCAACAAGCACCTCAGCAGGAAAAGAACCAATCTGCATTGGCTATGGACTAGCCAAAACCAAGCAGGTTTAACACAACAGTATTCCACGACCACAGCAGTATAAAATCATGCACATAAAAACAAATCATTACAATCTCAAAGGTAGTAAAGACAAGTCTGTAAAACCAGCATTTGACATCATGATGCAAAAACATCTGAGAAGTACTGGGAATGGGAGACAAGAAATAGGCAAAATCAGCAGGGACAGTGCATTCTGATGTGACACTTCATTACAAATACATCCTGCCAAACTAACAAGAAATCTCTCTACTTCTTGGGGAGTTCACTATCTAAAATTAAAATACTTCAACTGAGAAAAAAACAAAAAGGTCTTCGTATTTCCTTTTCCCAACTCTAGAACTGTGATTCCAGATTCATGAGAAGTAAACACAATCTGAATCCAACATGCCATGTCAACTTACACCAAAAGTCACCAAAATCATAACTTAGATTAAAGAATGGTTTGAGTCATTATATCAAAAAGTTGAAAGCAAAGAAGACAACTACAATTTATCTAATAGCTGCTTAGAAGGTTTTGCAAAATACCTGCTTTTCTTCAAAGCAGGAGGCTATGACATCGACCATTTTAATCAGAGAGATGTAGAAATAAAAAATGGTGCATTCCATTGGCACTTACATTTCCCAAATGTCCTCTGGCAGGTTAGCAGGGATTTCTGTTAAGCCCCTTCCACGACAATCCACCACATTGTTGCTGCAGGTGCAGGCAGATGGGCAAGAGACAGAACTGGCACTGCACGATGATGGTTCAGACTGGGAACCTGAGATACAATGAAAACACAGAAGGTAAGTTTTGAAAAATCTCATCAACCTTCTGATTTTTCCATACCCTTTTACTGCATTAAGCAAAAATTTAATTAGATTAGTGAATACAATGTGCTACAAGTGAATTGCAGAGAAAACATGCAGGAGACTACTGTGTTCTTATAGTTCCTCAGTCTCCACTCTCAATCTCTTTCCCACATAAACACTTCTTTGGTGCTTTCAATGATCAGCCAGATTCATTTATTCAAAGATTTAGGAAATAAACCTTAAGATCAAGTAGTATTTCCAAGAATGATATCTCCCTAGAAGTTTGCATTACACAAACACTTCTTGAATATTTTCACATATTGAGAAAAGACTATGATCAGTGATGACTTATGTTTCTGAAATAAGGAAATACATTCTGGAAATTCAAAGGTAGCTTTTTCAAGATTAGACAAAGAATATAGAAAAAAGTAAGTTCAGACCTTTAAATTCTTGTTTAACACAAAAATTCCTTTAAAAAGACAAGGAGCTACAGAGCAAAGCTTTAGCATGAAGATATCACTGAATATACATTCTAGTCAATCCATTTGGGCTTAATTGTCATTAAGTCTTTTCCAAACTGTAGCAATTACATCAATTTTACTCAAATGGTAAAATATAAATCCATAAATCAGGTGACAAAAAAAACCAAAAAGCACTTGTTCCCATCAACTCACAATCCAATATAATTATAACAATGAAATTGTTATAACAATGGAACAGCCTTACAAATTTTCCCTTGGTTTAAGCCTCCATAACCTCCGCTTTGGCTCTGAACTGGGCACAACACAGCTAACTCCTGTAGCAAACCTAGATACGCTCCCAGTTACAAAGACTTCAAACAGCAATGAAATCTCAACAGCAGAAAGACATTGAGTGGCACAACTTATGTATCATTATTTTGAAAGGCAGATAGAGTGTGAAAAGATTCCAACTGAAAACTACTAAAGGCTGACTTTACACTGGCAGAGGGAAGTCTCCTGGAAAGCAAAAGTCAATTAGTGCAAAACCATGCCTTCACAGAAAGTCGGGGTTTCTAAGGGACCTCGAAAGATCATCTAATCAATCTGCCTGTGGAGCAGGAACACCAAGATCACACAGGAAAGCATTCAGGTGGGGTTTGAATGTCTCCAGAGAAGAAGACTCCACAAACTCACTGGACAGCCTGTTCTAGCGTTCCATCACCCTCACTGTGAACAAGTTTTTTCTCCTATTTATGTGGAACCTTCTGTCATCCAGCTTGCACCCATTGCAGCCCTTGTTCATCATGTTAATTACAGTTTTCTCCAAGAGATAAAACTCATCAACTCAATTATACATTTTGCTATGTATATAAAAAACTTCAAATGCTACAAAAAAAGTGGAAGCTAAGATAGGAACATGATTAATAGAAATTACTATGCTTTTTGTGACCAGTGTAGTGGAACAACAGCCTAAGTGAGCATGGTAGTCAGCTTTTGACATGCCATTAGCCTGCATCACTTTTTACACACTCAGATCAAGGGTTAGGGGAAGAGAGAGACAAGGGAGAGACTTAGGATCCAGCAGCTTACAGAGAAATTAACTGCTTTTTTCATATAAGCATCTTATTGGCCTCTCCCCTTTTAAGAGCATCAAGCAGGCTGATACTGCAATTAGAATAGAGTGGTTATGGTACATAAATGAATAGTTTAAATGTCACCAGCGTTTGAAATAAATTTTGCAATGACTAAATAAAGTAAATTATCTCATTTGCACTGACACCCTATTATGGCACACTAAGTAGTGTATTTATTACCTCCTCACCTATCCAATTGCTTTAGCAGCAGTTCTTTCTCACCAGATAAATGGTAGTTATTTGTAAAAAATATTAATGGATTTTACAAAAAAACCAACATGATTTACTAGTACAAAATTAGTGGTGTCTTTAAATTAATCTAAGTATAGTAAACATGGAAGTATTGATCAATAAACAGAACACCACAGGTATCATAGCTCCGTGGATAGATTATGGTTTTCTGTGATTTAATTATAGAGCCCTTTGGAACTTCTTACATCTGAAATCAATTATTACTACAAGAGCTATAATTTTCCTTAGACTCTTGGTAACATAATCTCAGAAAGATACTTAAAGCAGATGTATTGCTCCTGACTGCTGCTTGTATTCCAGGACTGAAATACACTTGGGTTTGCATAGTCCAGCAGAAATAAGGGCAAGTCAATCACAACTGCCTCTCTGCAAAGCTAACCCTCCTCATTGATGGCAAAGACTCCACTAAGGGAGAAAAAAAAATGTTCAAATGTGTTTATTTTGCAGGAATGTGCAGTAAATGTTTTATGCAAACATTTTGATCCTTGGTTATTCAACAACTTTTCGCTGAACACAGCAGTAAGTGTTAACGATTAGTGACTTGAGCCCCTGATTGATGATGTTAATACCATCAAACTCATGGCATGCAAAAATTTGCTTGTTATGAATACCCATTATTTGATTCCAGTTTTGCTGAACATTCCCAAATAGCAGATTTATGTGTTAAATATTCATGGCACATGAGTACAACAGCGCTGTAAGCAAAGTCAACACCAATTGGTTTACAAACAAACACTGAGGAATGAAAGAGGAAATATCCAGTGGCAGTGAAGGGAAGGTCTAGCACAGTGCACAGAGCTTTTTTTTACTCTACAGAAACCTAATTTGTGTGTATCAGTAAAGTAGCTCCACTGAAAATCAGACCTTGTGTCTCATTGCTTTATCCTGAAAGCACAAATATTGCCCTTATTTAGTGAACAAAACCAAAATCTGTAACAACCTAGATGTGAGAAGTAGAATTGTCCTTCTGAGGAATTAATAACACTGCAACAAAATCTGTGAGACCACTTAAGCCTTTTCAAAGCTATGACAAAGTTGTTTTTCTCTCAAGGAAATCAGCACGTCTTTAGCTCTCTGGATTTATACACTATTTGCTTTTCCAAAACAGGCTGAAGACTAGCAAAGTAACACTCATAGAAAGTCTTAACAGATGCAGTGCTTCTGCCTTTCAAATGGCATCTACACACAGTAATGTCACTAAAGCAAATTTCACAATTTGTATTAGCAGTCTGCAAGGTGCAAATGAAGTGTCATTTAAAAATAGGTCCAGAAATAATACAGTGAGCTTATAAATATATTCAAGCATAAGAATGAAGAGGAAGACAAATTATTTAAGTGAAAGGATACAAGCTGTACAAGGTTAAATGATGGATAATCCCTGGAAGCATTCAAAACCAGGCTGAACAGGGCTTGAGCAACCTGGTGTGGTGGGAAATGTCCCCATTCAGGGAAGGGGGGTGGAACTGGATGATTTTTAAGGTCTCTTCCAGCTCGAATCATGCTATGATTCTATAATGACCAGGATCAATTGTAAGCTCATCAAAGTATGTGTAGTTCTAGAATGGACTTCTAAACAGGTTATCCAATACAGAACCTGAACAGTTTCACAATGAAGTTTGATGCAGTTATGGAAGGGATAGGAACAGTGTACAGCTATGCTTTGAGCCTCTGGGGTTTGATTTGCTGATATATGAAGTTTTGAACATAACCTGATTGTATTTTCTTGCACATTTGTCTTTGCCCCCCCCAGCTCTGTGTCCTGCTAACAGAGGGGCTTCTCTGCCTCCACCAAATGCTGCTATTTCCAGGAAGGAGAGGGAGATTGGGTTGCCTTTAATGAGAAGCTTTACAGAGTGACACAGCCACTAAGAGGATGTCAGGAATGAGACATTTCTCTTGACAATGACACCTGGTGAGGGTTCAGCCTGGTCACAAGCTCATACAACAGCCAGATGTGGTGAGAGAAAACACTTTTTTCCAGAGGGGTGGGCAAGTCTCCTTCTCAGGAGACATTAAAAACCCACCTGAATGCTTTCCTGTGTGATCTGATCTAGGTGTTCCTGCTCCACAGAGTGACTGGACTAGATGACTTCACGAGGTCTCACAAGATGAAACAGCTCACTTACAAAAAAAGACCTATACTATGAGAATGTCCCATGCATCAGAAAGCAAATGTTCACATACATGCACCCAGGGCAAAAGGCCCTCTTGTCACACAGTGTTTATCCAGTATCTTGTGACCACTAAAATGAAGGGCCACCAGCAGCCCTGCTCTGCATGAGATGTGATGGATTGGCACAGAAACAGCTCTGCTCCCCCATGAGCCATTGCTACTGCCCAACACCAGCAAAATCTGCATCTTCAGCAAATAGTCCTCCCCTCTTTTAGCTTCCAGGGAGCAATAATCTTTGCTTTTGTCAGTTCCCCCAAGTCCCAAGTGGAAAGGAGCAGACTTGCTGCTAGTTATGCAGATACATTATTGCACTGTCTTATAAGAGCAGAGGGGGGGAATTTGTTTCCACACACTCTCCCTTTGGCATCTTCTGAATGTTCTTATTAAGATATTAAGAAGCTTGAGGAATACTATTTTATTACTCATTGTTAGTTTTCTCCACAAAAATACACCATGAAGTTATTTGCACAAGAATGGAAGAAGAAAATCTACTTAGTTTTGTGGTCTGGGACAGAGAAAGAGCTATGTTTTAAGACCATTGGAACTTACCTAAGCAAATAAATCCAGTCCCTCATTAAGGTTTCCAGTCTGCATTAAGCAGCAGGAACCTAACATCTTTTTCTCCACATTATTCCTCAGCTGCAGTCTCAGTGTGAAAATCAGAAACTCTAGATCTTCAACCAAGGCTTTAATCAATCCACTAGTTCTCTTAAAATTGGTATTAGTTTATTTATCCAGAAATCACTACACAGTTGGCTCTGGTAATGATTTCTCTTTTGCATCAATTTCACATTGAATTTTGACTTATTTAATCTAAATTATGATTCTTGATTTTCTACTGGTTCTTATGGATCCTCTGAATGGGGAACTATGGACCATCGAACTACGCCATAAAATTATAAAAAACAAAGCAAAACTATTTTTGCACAGGGTTTAAAGAATAACCAGAAGTCAGTTTTTCAAGAATGTTTTTCTTCTTCCCCCAAATTATTTGATTCTTCTCTTGCTGCTCTGAAGCATGCAACAGCACAAGTTTTGAACTGGAGTGCACAGATGAAGCTCATTTTACAGTGGAGGGAAAAGCTGGATTTGCTTTGCCATAAAACCAAAAGTGCTTGAAATGCTGAGCCTAGACTTAAACAGAGCAGTTCACTGTGCTGTATTTCAGCCCCTCCTAACTGCAATCCAAAAGTGGCTTTCACTGTCAGCTTGAGGTTAGTTATGTTGTTTTATGTAAGTTTTAATTGTATAAAATTCCTTTGCAGAGAGACAAGTTCAGTTCACTATTCACCTCCTGTCCTAGTTTGACTTCGTAGTCAAACATGAACGAATTATACTGTAAAATGAGGAATAAGAACTGTAAAAAGGAGCAAGGAAGATTTATATCCTCTTTAAACTAGCTGTCTATGTATGTTTCTGGGGAACTAGCACATACTAATCTGAGTTCTCTGCTAAATCCTCCACTAAAATGAGCTCTTCAAATGTATTTCTTCTTCAGTTTATTTCATTTCACAAATGAGACCTAGGGGATACAGATGATGGACTGCATCCCTGGAAGCTTCTTTAGTTTTTATTAATTTATGTTTTAATAAAAAGCAGGACAAGCTTGAGAGTTCTCTTACATCCTCTTGGTCCAAGAGGCAACTGTGAAAAACCTTTTCTCTTTTGGAATTCACAGTCTGTACAGAAAACTCAGTTTAGATGAGTTCTGTCCACATTACATTTCTCATTCAGCAATTATTATCTCCTCTCCTGAAATGAACAACTCCTTCTCTTTCACTTCCCTAGGTCATAAATCCACACAGCTGAACTCATGCCCCATCTGAAACTTCATAAGGAATGTTACATCTAGGGTAAAATTAGATTCTGCTAATAGCTTAATTCATTTATTAATTTCTTTTATCCTTCCTCTCCCGAGACTGTTAGATTTCTAAACTTTTTGTTAAACTTCTGCTATAATTTATCAGATATTCTGGACATATTCTAATCATCATAACTGTGTAGAAGCTGCTCTCCTGAAAATTGTGTCATAAAAATCACTGCTGTACGGTTTCATTTCCCATGTGCCCACAATAGTTCCTGCATACCTCCAGGGCTGGCCACAAATTCACCATTCATGATACAGTTAAGGGCATCAAATTCTTCTCTAAATACAACTGTTTCTCTCTTTCTTTGTGAGATGCAAATGAAACTATAAAAAAAAATGCGTTCCTAAAAACATTTCTTAGTGCAAGCACTCACACTGTATTGCCATCATTCAATGCCTACCAAGAGGATAAAGCTTTAGGGTTCACAGGCTGTGAGAGAAAAGTCACAATGTTGTAAGACTCACAGTATATCAAGACTAGGACTCACATCCACTTCACACCAGGCTTCCCATGCAACTAAGCATTCAGCCTACAAAATTATTTCCAAATTTGTGCTTCGTATTTTTTTTTTTTTCCCAGAGTGCACACACCGCCTCACATCTCTGCCACATCTCTCTCTTTCAGCCAAATTCAGAGATTTTCCAGGTTTTTTATTTTAATTTGCCTCTTTCTTTTTCTTCCTCCTTTAAGACAATGCACTTGTATCACAGAAGAGCCAAATGCAGGTCTAGAGATGAGATGAACAGGCCCAGCTTAGAGACACATGGTTTGTGAGCTGGCTTGGCACCATCATCCAAATTTATTAGTGTGGAAACTTGCAGAGCAGTGAGGTGCACTGGTGCCCTAAGGATCTGTTTCAGTCCTTGGGATAAAATCTGCTCCTCCTGTTCTACAGTTCAACCAATTTCCCCATGGACTCAGATTAGCATTTTCTATTTCCTTTCTTTCGTATTCTAGTCAGTTGTAGAGCTTTTCCCTTGAGAAATACCAAATTATCCACACTTAACTGATTTCTTATGTTGATATCACTGGTGATACTAAACTACAAAAATAATTTGAGAACTGAAACATTAACCAGAATCCATTAATTCTTACAAAATAGGAAAAATTAACAATTTGATCTTCTTCCACACATTTCAACAATGATAAAAACAACCAGGACTGCTGCAGAATGGTACTCATACAAAACATCATCATGTTTTAATGTATCAATATAAAAACTTTCAGTTGATGGATAAATGAATAATTGTCATCATTACCAGAGCAGACAAAGTCTTTCTTCTGAACCTCTGCAACCAGAAAACCCCGTAGGTTGACAGGAGCCAGGCAGAAGGTGAACTGGCCAATGGTTCGCCGCTGCCGCAGCCAGTCTGATAGCCAGGCCAGGTGACAGTCACAGTGCAGGAAATTGGAGTGAAGCCGCCTACAAAAGAGCAAAGAGCCCAAAGGTTAGCAGAAGAAGTTTTTTTTACACAAACCAGAACACTTCAGCACAAGTCTGTCTGGCTCTTCACTACAATTTAAGTAGGACCATTGAGTCAGGTCCTGGCAGTCTACATTTCCATATCATATACAAATGTCCATATATAAATTAGTTCTATAATTTATATTGCCTTGGAAGAATGAAGTGAAATAATTACATGCCTACAGACAATTGTGAGCTGACCATTCTAGAGAAAAGAACACAGAGATGTTAAGAATTTTCCAAGTAACCTCTTCTTTGTCTGTGAATTCATATCAGAGATCACCGCATGAGTGTGTTGTCTTTCAATTAATTCCAAGGACCAGGCTGAAAAACAGTATGACAGGTGGTTCTTCCCCTTCTCTCTCCTTTGGGGAAAAGAGCAATCCCACAAACCAGACACTGTTGATACCTCATATGTTTGCCTATATGAATTCATCAACACCTTCTTATTATGTCAATCTAACACAAGTAGGCAGGCATTTCCAGGAGTTGTCTATGATAGAGTGATGCCCCACTGCAATGCTGGGGCTGTCCTTTGGAACAGAGGATGTAGCCACACAGCTCCACACTCTGCACTAGAGACCTGCAGAAGCATTACTGCATTTCAGGGGGAGAAGTCTGCAAGATGACAGCACATTCAGGGATCAAATCTGGTCATTTCAATAGTTACCAAGCTTCAGGACAAAACAAGAGCCCTGGACGCTAATTACTTCATTCCTTGTAATGAGTCATACATTTGAAGTATTATTCCAAAGCAGAAAATGATAAATCAGATAGAAAATCCTGTCAGAAACAGTTAGACGAGGCATTATTCACTCATATTACATTTAAAAACCCCACACAGGTTTTAGCCTTGTCCATTCACCAAAGAAATGAACTGTCTGTCTGGGGGGATGGTTGTGTGTCGGGCAGCAGCACTGCCCAGGCTGACAGTGCCTGCATTTGGATGTCTGGGGTGAGCAGACACAGGAAAAAGCCACAGATCTGGAACTGAAGCTTTACCCTGTAGAGACAAGGGACACCAGTCTCCTGGAAGCACTGTACAGTCTAATTGCTTTAGAAGAATGGCTAGAAGACCCTGTGTTTAGGGATTATGAAACTTCTCAATTGACACTGCATTAATTTAGATTTCTAGAAAAATGTTTTGTATTATTTGTTATTAATCTGCCTGGAAGACTTTTTGTTGACTGAAAGAACAAATACATTTACAAACAATAGAGAACATGTATCCAGCCATCCAGAAATCACCCTAAGTACGACTTTGTTCTAACTAAGAGAGTAAACATTTAATTTTAATCCTTCAGAAAGTATAATCCCTTCCCACCAGAGCAGTCAACTGTACTAGTCTTCCCTGATTGTCTTCCTTCAAGAACCAAAACAAAGCTTATCCCATGCCATTCCCTGCACCCCCACATGGATATAGTGAAGCAAGAGTGATGAACCTGCTATTTCACAACAAGGGGCAGCTTTTCAGTTCTGTGAGTTGTCATTTTCCTCACTAAATTTTTATGTCTGTGTTCTGAGTTTTCTTGGTTTAGTAGTGCAAGATGTGGCCTCTCTGCCAGCTCACCTGCCAAAGCAGGGCCCTATCTTCTTCCTGGTCACTTGTTCCTTTTGTACAGATGCTCTAACCTTTTTGTTTTGAGAGGAAATCATCTGGAGAGACTATCAAGCTCAATCAAGCATCCTATTACAATATATTTTTCATAATTATCTTATTGAATAGAGCTACAAAAGTATTTTTCACAGTACTTCAAAAGCACAACACACCAATTGCTTCTGACAGGAAAATCACTCACATTTGCAGTTTACCCTTACAAAAGTAAATTAAAACAAATTATGCAATACCCTTTGTCAGCAGTCACTCACACCTAAAGAGAACAGGACACTTCCCATTAAGCAAATAGGTACGAGGGACACAATTTAACATAAATAAAGCTGTTTCTAGCAAAGGAAAGCAGATCAATAAAACCTAATCCCAGTCACTTCCAATCAAGGGTAAAAGATCAATGAAACAGCAACAGAAAATACCACTAAATAAAAAAGATTAGCACAGAACTGATTTTCTAAAAGAACTCTTCAAGTGCTTCAAATGCAGTGCATTTCTCTTTTGCCTTTTTTTTTTTTAATCCTTCTATTCAAGTTGCATATACTCTTTATTTTGCCATCTCTGTTCATCTAAACATAGCAGATTATTTAGAGAGCCAGGAAGAAAAAGGTATTTATCCACAGAACTATCACAGAAGGGGCAGCACAGGAGGCTCCAAATATCCTGCTAATGGATCTTCCTGCATGTAAGAGAGACAGGGAAGACAAACACTGCAAACTCCTTGTGGGGCCTCATCAGGATGGGAGAAAAGACTTCTCCCTGCCTAAGTGATACTCAGGCCAGGGATTCCCTACAAGAGCCTCTAAAAAAGTGCTTATCTATGAGAAGGATGTGGGGAGATCTTACAGCAGCCTATCAGGGCATGAAGAAAGCTGGGGAGGGGCTATTTGCCAGGGCATGGAGTGACAGGACCAGAGCAGAGCAGAGGTAAATGAGACTTCAGAAAAGTTTTTCCCCATGAGGGTGGTGAGACACTGATCCAAGTTGCCCAGAGAGGTCGTGGAGGCTCTGTCCTTGGAGACATTCAAAGCCAGGCTTGATGAGGCTCTGAGCAACCTGATCAGGATGTCCCTGCTCACTGCAGGGCAGTTGGATCAGATGGCCTTTAAAGGTCCCCTCCAAATGTATGATTCTACAATGAAACAGTATCCTAAACAGAAAATATTCACAAAATATTGAGTAATATGTAGCTGTGCAAACATATTTTATTAATAACTAAAGTACTAACTGTGAAAAGTGCTAAGCTGATGGAAATTGAGGGAGAATTTTAAAAGGAGCAGCAGAAGTTACAAATTGTTACTCTTACTAATGGCTACTTTGATGCATTTTCTATCTCAGTTGAAACTGGCAGAAAGAAATACAGAATATAATCATTTCACTGTATCTCCACCTGTCTTTGTAGGACTTTTTCATCCTCCTATTGAGCTGCTAAGAAGGGGACTGCGTGTTGTTTGGCAACTGTGACTGACATTTGATAGTTGTGAAACTACCTTCATAGAACATGAGGTGAATGAATACAAATGCAAGTTTGCAAAGGTGCCCTCTTAGCCATGGAATCTAAATTAAATTTACAGCAAATCCTTAGAGTGGGTAAGCATTCATGTTCTATAAAACATGGCTCTCAGAATTCAATATAAAAGCTTCCCTTTATAAATCCTATTTATGACTTCCTTCCCCCCTTTTCCTTTTTTTTGTTTTCTTTTTTTTCCCCCCTTAATTACAGCAGAGGGGGCTTAGTGAGTTTAAGTCTCCAGGGAGCTATATACAAAGCCATCTCTGAAATTAAACTAAAAAGAAAATGGCAGAAGGCATTGAGCTCTGGTAGCAGACAAGACTGACTAATCTGAGGAAGCCAGGCAGATTTTTAGGATGAGAAAAAGCACAGCTCCAGGAACTTTAACCCTATCTTCATCTTCTTGATCCACTCTCTGCTAAAAGACAAACAACTAATTTCCATTTAATTACTTACATTAAAATCTGTGAATGTCACCATTTAATGAAGAATGTAAATTTAAGTCAGAGGTTATCTTACATAGAAAGACCCAGTAAGAACCTTTTTTCTTCAGTTCTGTTCACTTATTTAATACAATTTTACAGATGCCTATATAGCATCAGGGAGAGACTGAAGCAAAATTATCACAAGAAAACAAATGTCTAAACACCATTTTAATTATTAGTATTAAAAATATTACTCACAGAGTCCTGATCTTCGGCATGTGATTGAAACTGGTAACAGGAATCCGGGTGATGTTGTTATTGTTGAGGGTACTGTTCAGAGAAAAAAAAAGAGAGAAGACAATAAAAGATTACCAATTATTTATGCTTTTTCACCAATATATTATTTACAGAAACAAGCTGATAAAACTCTAGGCAATACATCTGACATCTGAGTAGTAAGACATGCTGACCCATGCCTCAGACAATTTGGGATGTATCCTGAAAGACACTGCTGGGACAAAGCAATCAATAGCTGCATAAGAATGGCTGAAGGTCAGCATTTACCATGTCCTAGTGGTGAGGAGCACAGGAGGAAAGTTTTTATCAACTATGGGAATGGATCAAAACTTTCTGGTTAAGTCACTGCTGTGCTTGAAAACCTGATGTCTCTTGAACAGAGGAATGACAAGGTCAAAAAGGAAAATACAAAATGCTTGCACTTGGAGTGCTCACTCTGGTACAAAAGAGATGTTGATTCTCACAGGCTTCTGAACAGCTTTCATTGACAAAAAGCTCAAGCTGCCCTTGCAAAGACAGAAGGATACACTTTCTTTGCCTTCTGTATGAGAAATATATGGTAGTAGAACACATCATGGCTCAAGTGTGTAAGGATTTCTGCTGCTCCACCAAAGCAGAGCTTAAAGAGAAAATTATCCCAGTTGCTGGTGGGGACCCCTTTAGTGCTTCTTGTGAAAAATGAACTGACTTGATTATCATCAGTTGAGTGTGCTGTTCCCATTTATGCTGCTCCTAATTACATCACAGAATCTCTGGCAAATTAGAAGCTATAAAGTTTATCAAGATAGCACAGGAAATGGAAAACACTCCAACAGGGCACAATCATGCTTTGAGGGCACCAAACCTGCAAGGAGAGTAGCCCAGTTTGTCAAGAGAATTGACAGAGGCAATGATGAGTCCACGTCCTAGCACCGTGGTTCCTGCTGCTGGCTGGTGGCCACAGCTCAGAGAGACCTCTGTTTTACACAGGGACAAGGATCATTGGTGTAAGACAGAGCTTTTGAGTGAGTGTGTGTTGCAAAAAGTATCAGTTGAAGCAACCTAAGGGTACAATGCTCTTTTCCTTAGGGATTTAGTTGTTCCAATGTTATGTATTTGCATTGGGCATTTAATGAAAAGTTACTGGAGAGTTTAGTAGACATTAACTGGCCCTCTTAGTCATCTACCCATTTAAATACATTTTTATAATTCTCCCTAGAAATCCCTTGGCAAAATCATCGTCTGTAATATGAGAAAACTGAAGCTAAATTGGATTATATCCTACTAAGACTGCTTTTCCAGTACAGAGGAATCATAGAATCATTCGGGTTGGAAGGGACCTTAAAGATCATCGAGTTTCAACCCCCCTGCTATAGGCAGGAACACCTCCCACTACATCAGGCTGCTCAGTGCCTTGTCCAGCCTGGCCTTAAACACCTCCAGAGAGGGGGCATCCACAACCTCTCTGGACAAAGGAAGGCACATACAAGTTGGCAAAGGCAGGAGGTTTGAGAGAGCAGGCTTTGACACTGGCAGGAGTGTGTTTGTGTTGCTGCTGACTGCACCCCAGACAGAACGTGCAGGGAGATCATAGCTGGTATTTCAGCACATCCCCACACCCATGATAGCAAATTGCACCAAAATCATCCTCCCCTTCCAAATCCCCCAGCAGAGCAAGTTATGTCAGTAAAAACAAAGTTCCAGAGATCTGGAATCTGTATGTGAGGTCTCTGTCAGTCAAGTCACACACCTTCACACACCAGGCTAATAAAAGCTGTAGGGCATCATAGCTTATAGTATCACACAGTTTCCATTCTAAATGTTGTGGGAAACTTGAGGCTACCAAAAACTGGACAAGATACACATAGCTAAGTATTTGGATCAATGGCTGTATAAAATAATGAGGTTTGCATGTATTGGGCTTCAGAAGTGATGCTGAAAGCCAGCTCTGGTTGCTATCAGCTATGACACTCCATCACTCCTACCTCACAGTCTGCCTGGGTCACTGCCCTGCTGGCACTTTATAGCTGGAAGGGAACACAAGGAGCATCCCAGCACATCTGTGGGGCTGAGAAGCTCTGCCTTCAAACTCCTGTCATGTCACAATGACATCACAAATGTCCCACTGTGGCATTGTGTGTAATGACCCTCTCTGTCTTACAACTGGCTACTGCTAGGTGGACTTGTTCAGTCAATGATGCTAACCCAAGTCTTTTGTGGACAGTTTGCCAAAATGAGTATATAAAACAGCTTCAGAAAGGGAACAAAACTTCTTATAAGGGTGCACACATATCTACACCACCTATCCTCCAGTATTGCTATTTATTTGCCATTTACATTTACATCTGTCTGTTGGGAAGCTCAAACAAAGCTCACAAGCAGAATTCCTCACATCACTACCATTTTTTCCTCTGTAAACATAAAAATATAATTTACCCTTTATTGCAGTTGCCCATTACATAGAAAAAAACCTCTACACTTGGAGGATTTTAGGTACACACCAATAAATAAATAAAAGCCACACATAAAGTCAGCTCACAAAAATGAAATCACACATAGTGCTGACTTCTGCAGAGGCCACAAGTGGCACTACAGGAGTCAGTGGAAGCCAAACAAATTCAGGGGAGATTTTTTACTGATTTCAGAGGGACATGGATTGGATGTGACAGCAAGCTTCCTCCTGCAAAGACTCAACATATCCCTGCATCCCTGTGCAATTCTTCATCTAGTTATGGAAAGGTCAGCCTTTACAGTCAGATTTGATGATTCAAAAATATTTTAAAATTTCTTAAAATA
This sequence comes from Turnix velox, assembly GCA_013400935.1. Lineage (NCBI taxonomy): Eukaryota > Metazoa > Chordata > Aves > Charadriiformes > Turnicidae > Turnix > Turnix velox. The sequence goes on along the minus strand of VZTY01009623.1, from coordinate 361,220 downwards.
TTTCTATTCAACTGAAGAAGCATTATTCCAACCACACTGTAAATCAGCTCATAAAATACCCGGTAATAGTGGCTCAGATTTTCTCCTAATAAGCAAAGGTTTCCCTTAACTCATCACCAAATCCATAGCTCTCGGACTGAGAATCCTCAGACAGTGTGGAATTAATGCACTCCTTAAACACAAATTTCAGGGCTAAGTGTGGCAGATAGCTATAGCACAGATGACTTAGTGGCATACTGTTTCACTGATATTTAAATGTTAACCATAATGAAGGCAATAAAACATCTATGATAACAGCAATTATTTCAGGACAAAGAAGGCCACACACCACAAAGGGCACTAATTGGGAGCAAACTCTCCACATTACAGCCCAGCAGGAGCTGCAAGAGTTTAACCTCCCTGCTCTGGCTGTGCTGAGCAGCCAGCTCCCACACAGCAGGAACTCTTTGCCTTTTGAATGAGGATATTTTCAGGTAGAGACATGCTCTAGAAGCATCCTACTAATCTTTCTGTACTGCATGTGAAGCTTTCCCAGCAATGTCTTCTAAGCAGGATGTCTCCTGACAGGGCTGAGCATACCTTTAACATACATGATAGGGAAAAAAGTAAATTCTATACTGGTCAGCTCATTTTCATCCAACTAAGATTTAAATTCATAGAAACAGAACACTAGAAAGCTATGAGAAAGAGAAAACTTCCAGAATCTTCTGACTCCTTCAACATCATAGGGAGAAAGTTGCATTCTGCTGAGTTATTCCAAGCTTTAAACCTCCCACTTCTCCCAGAACCTAATATACACTTGCCCCTGGAAAAAGCACCGTCCTTTCATTTCGAGTCCTCTCCCTGCAAACTGTTCACATTCAAAATGCTGACTCAGGAAACTAAGCTTAGAGACAATATTATTTATGGCAGCAAACTTCCCACCTTGGGCCATGATCCTTGTCCCATCTTGCAAGCTAAGCAGAAGCAGACTGCAGCAGCACTAAGGGTCCTCCAAGGACTACTTGGAAGATGCATAACATGGGATCAGCAATCTTTGAGGTGGCACATCCTCCCATTGGTATGAACTGTCACAGTTCCACTGACTTCAATTTACAACCCCAAAGGAGCACCTCTGTCAGTAGCCCTAACTGGTTCCATGCAGGCACAGAGCTGCTTGCTTTCTTCTGAAGAATAAAGCTGATTTATAGCCCCTTCTAATCAGATTTATTCAAAAGAAAGAAAGATGACTGTGCAATGCTGTCACGATTTGAAAACAATTACCCATCTCCTTCTACAAACTTCTTGTGTAAATTTAACCACATGGAGTTGCATTTGTTTTTGTCCAAATCCCCATACACCACTGTAGTTTCTTCATAAAGAGTTTTTATTCCAGGCTCAAGTAATTAAATTAAAATAATTAACCTGTAGAAATGGCTGTCTTGTGTGTGTGTTTTTTAAAATAATATTCATACATTCTACACCCCCCAGAATAGGAATGTGGGTGTTCAGGACTAGATGAGAGTTAGAAAAAAAATTATACTCAAAAAATTATACTCTGAAGCTAGAAGAAATCACACAAATTCTAAGAAAGATACTTTGTGGGGAAAAAAAAGATTAGATTTAAATAAAAGTATTTTGGTTTAAACACTCAAGAACTCTAAGCATCCTTTCATGTTCCTTGGACTATTTCAGAGAGCAGAAATTCCAGGCTGTCAGATCAACAATCAAACACTCTCAATTCCATACATTATGGAATATACAGAGACTTTGTTTCTCATGCCTGGAATTAATTTAATGATACAACTGAGATCATATAATAATTAGAAGAATGTCTGGTGACTTATCTGAAATAATAAGACTTCAATACATCTATGCTACCTGTTTGAGTTAAGTATTAGGCATGAATTAAAAGGATCTTCTGGCAATGTCAGAAAAAGTTAAACAACAACAGAATGATGTGAAATATTAACCTCTTAATTTCTTCAATTACTACTTCAGTAAGTACACTCTAAAGCAGCAACTGTCTGAATGTTTTCCAGTCACATTTCAAGTGGGAAAATATGTAGGAGGCTTGAGCTTTTTGTTAAACACACAGCACTGTTTGATGACAATACCACCTGTTACACTGCAGCTTAAAAAAAGTTATAGCATCCTATGCTATTATTGGCAAAGGGAAAAATCATTATGCAAATGCCCATTTCTCTAAGTACAAGCCATTTCCATAATGAACATGGATGAGCTAGCTACACATCAGGACGTACTCCTGGTTTACAACGTGAATGAACTAAAAGGAAAGTGGAAGGGGCCAACACATAGGCTGAAGATATCCTTTGTTTTTTGATGGTAACAGCAACTGATTTTCTTTCACATTTCATTCCTGCAGCTGATTAGCACAAAGAGCTAATCAAATTAAGAAATCATATGGGAGATGAAATTTTTTATTATCAGTTTCTCTCAAACGTTAATGAGCCTCTACCATAGCTACTCAGGTTAGTGACACAGGGTAGCACTGCCTTTGAGTTACATCTGGCCAATCATGAGACATTGCAGCACATTCCCAGTTAGAAGGAAATATTTAGAGCCATTTACTGATAGGTGACTGGAGAAAAAGATCTCAAAATGCACCAACTCATTCATTCTATTTCTGGTTTTGAAGGCCTCTTACATTTGGACACCAGAGATTCTTTACAGAAATGCTGTGAATGACAGCCCCGTTCGGCAGCACCTACTTCAGTGTGTCCTGGGACTTCACTCTGAGTTAAACAACCATGTTCATTTCCTGCTCAAATCTCCCTAAACACCCTGGGGAAAGAACAAGGTGCTGGTTACCTTGCTCCTGATAAACTTGTATTTTGAAAGAAGAAGCAAAGAGAAGCAAAGGGGAGGAGCCAGTGAGGAGCAGCCCCAGCGGGCACAGCAGTGCTGACAAGTCTAACGTTTCCTTCTGTCTCCTTCAATTACACCCGGGCTTTATCACAGCCTGCTCCTTGGCTCTGCATGTAATCCGTGTGTTGTGTGTCCATAACACCATGTAATTGGACCTAATGCAAGATGATTATCTGTGTGCATGCAATGGAGAGCTACAAATGCTGCATCTGCAGCCCTGTAACATTCCCCAGAGTGAATTACTGGCATAGTCCCCAGTTACTGTTTCTCCCACAACTGCCATGGTTTACAGGATTCTTATCCCCAGAGCAACCATACAGCCAGTAAACGAGACCAGAAAATTCATCAAGACTTAACCAAGGCATCTCCAAGCACAATTCTCATGTAAATAGTTTTCTTAATAATGTTAGAAGCGGGTGAAGTGACCGAAAAGATGATTGAACAGCTCACCCTAAGTTGTCAGTGGGGCTCAGAAGGGAACACAACCATCCATCCATGGCACTGACAGATACATATGAGACCTCATAGTGCAGTATTGATAAATAAAAATACTTGGAGGAATCTTTTTGCAGAGTACATGTGGACTGAAACTGCTGAACCCATGCAATATGAGCCATCTCCATCAGTATTTATCTCCATAAGAAAGAGAATCTCAAAGTGTGTCTGAAATACTCAAGATAAAACATGATTTGGGTGACTGCATTAGGACCAAAACTGAACACTAAGAGTGACAGCCCAGTCTGTTGGCAGATCCACATCACTCAAACCTACTGCAGCTTTGTAAAAAGCCATTGCAATGGGAAGAAATAGTATTTCTCTTGTATTCAACAATTAAAAACAAAATTGATACAGAAGAAATGTTTCTTCCCAGCAGAAGAGGAAAAACACACGAGAAGTCTGTAATAAAAGACTAAGTGTCAGGAATGGCGTAGGACAAGATGGTCCTGCCCACAAGTGGGATAAGAGATGACAACTTCAAACCCTCTCCAGCCCCTAGATACTACCCCATGTAATCCAGCAGGGAAAGTTTGGGAGTACAGATAAAGCAAATTGAAATATTTTTTTAAGAATAAAAACCACAACTTAAATTTTACACGCTGCCATAATTAATGTCTGTAATTAACTTTGAGATCATAGGGTAAAAAGGAACTATATTTTCAACAGCTATAAAGAGGTATTTTTCTCACAGGTCAGAAGGAATTTGCATTAAATATTTAGTACTTCTCAAGGCCTCTGATGAAAAAAACAAGCAGCTTTGGCACTCTATCCCTCAGCTCCAAGCACAGCCCTCATCCATGACTTTCAAGGCATCCTGGATTTGTTCATTACTCAAGGTCCAAAACCCAGAGCTAGGGTGAGTCCTGAGTGCCTTGTGTGCTCACTCCTCCCAGCTTCCCTCAGACTGGTTAAGTTAAAGCTACTGATGTGTAGGCATATAATGAAGGCAATTAATGCTGCTGTGTTTAACCCATCACTCAGCCATTAGAAAAAACAACGAGCTCACAAGTGGAGTATTGTGTCCAGTTCTGGAGCCCTCAACATAAGAAGGACATTGAGCTGTTGGAGCGGGTTCAGAGGAGGGCCATGAAGATGACCAAAGGGCTGGAGCAACTGCCTTATGAAGACAGGCTGAAGGAGTTGGGGTTGTTCAGCCCGGAGAAGAGAAGGCTCAGGGGGGACCTAACAGTAACTTATCAATACCTGAGGGGATCCTACAGAAAGGCAGGGGTAGGACTTTTTAATAAGATATGTGATGAGAGGACCAGAAATAATGGATGTGAATTGGAAGAGGGTAGATTCAGGACAGATATAAGAAAGAAATTCTTTACAGTGAGGGTGGTGAACAGTGAGTTGTGGATGCCCCCTCTCTGGAGGTGTTCAAGGCCAGGCTGGACAAGGCACTGAGCAGCCTCACCTAATGGGAGGTGTCCCTGCCTATGGCAGGGGGGTTGGAACTCCCTTCCAACCCAAAAATATTTTATGACTCTAAGTGGCTTTGCTTTATTCACTGACTTACAGCAGTGGAGCTCTGCTCTGACATCTCAAATTAGCAGCAAAAGCAATAACAGCTGAGTTTTTGTCTCAATATTTGTACCCAACTCAAATCACTTGGCACTATATTAGGGCTATTTTTAAGCACAATGTCAGCATAGGCCAATAGACTTCTAAATAGTCTCCAGGTGATGCACAAAATTCACTGAAATAAATAACAATAACTAGTTGCCAATTTGTTGTGCCTGTTCTAGCATCAGCCCTGCCTGCGGGCGTGTTCTCAATTCTTCTCATCACAGCAACACGAGAGGTTCCAGCACTGTGAGGTGGGGGATCTGACATCAGAAGTATTACTGGTCTCCAGGATACAAAGGAAATGACAACATGCTCTTTTTAGGAATTTAAGAACAAATAAAATAAATACACTTAGCATGGAATTACATACAAAAATGCCAGCAGTGTTTACTGCTACAAATCCCATTCTGAAGCTGGTTTTAATTTGCATCTGTCAGATTTCAACTATTTAAGTTCATTATAAAGGCCAGATGTTGATGAAAGATATTTTTTGTCATCCCTTGAAGAAGTGAGATTACTTTCGAAAACATCAGGCTGTGGGGAAATGGGGTTATTATAATAACAAATTTTTTAGAATGCCTGTTTTATCAGCTGACAAGAACCAGGGTGAGTGCCTATAGTCATAAATTTAGGGCATATTCACTTAAGTTCTGGAACTACTACATTCTATCCCAAGAGACTGGCTGTGCTTTGGCTGGAGTCTGTGGGACTGGTGATGTCTGGAGTTGAGGCTGAGAGCAGAGGAAAGGGAAAGACAGGATTCCCAGTTAAGAAAGTGGCTGGGTAAGCCGTGGGAATGAGGAGATGGGGACTACGAATCAGTGCAAGTGGGTAAAAAAGGCCAGAAAAAATCCTAGGGTCCTATCAAGGATTGTATTGCCATGTGTATACAAGAGGACATAAAATAATGGATTCTGGTGATCACTGCTCAAACCATTCTAGTCTTATCTTTAGCCCTCCCTTTGTGCAGTATGTGCCCATACAGATTGTTACATCTAAATAAACTTACAGCAACATGCAAATAAATCAAATAAATTAAAACAAGGCAATGGAGAAAATCACAGAACCTTCAAGAACCAGAAAATGAGATGAGTCAAGATAAGATAGAATACGATGAAGGTTATTCAGAGAATGAGGACACACAGTCCATTTATTTGTTATTTGTTAAATATTAAGCAAATGTTATTGACATGGTCTTACCTGAAATGTCTTCCAGCTTCCCCTAAAGGAAATCTGCTCTCTCTAAATTCAGAAAGACACAGCTATTTCCAGGCAATCAAATCACCTCTATTAGCTCTACAGAAAACAGGTACCAGTCGCATCCCCCAATCCTTTCTAACATCTACACCCAGCAAGAGCTGAAAAAGCTTTCTGGCAACATTTCCTTCAGCTTTTCAGTCTTTTCCATGACATTCCAATTCTAGGTAGAAAATAAAAATTCAGTTCCAGCTGAACAGAAATTTTAGTTATAAAAGCATTGGTACAAAGGTTAAAGAACACAGGCTGAAATTATTCTACAGTGCTTTATTTTTAAATTTCGGATTCTCCCATAAATTATTTTTCCAAATTAATAGAAAGCACAAGACACACTAACTTTATTTGCTCAAGTCTTTGCCAAAAGGCTACACATTTCTCACTGTAAGGAATGACTTCTGTGGCTCTTTGTCCCAATTACATGCAGAATTTCCTGTATCTGGACTCACAGAAAAATAAGTGATTTCTGCAAACATTGAATAAACTTTTTATATCATCAGAGTGGTTATGATGTTTCTCTGTGGTATCAAATTTCTAGGGCTGATATTATCACCCAGAAACACTGGGAACAAGCCCAATTACCCAGACCAACATCCACTGAAGTCAGTGAAAATCCGCTGCTGGTTTCAGCAGAGGGTGAATCTAGACCCTGCAATCTATTTATCTGGGTATAGATTTTCACAGAAGTCACAGCAAACAGAAAATACAATGGCATCCAATTTCAACTCACCTAAACTTCATTTTGTAGATTAATTTGAAAATATGCCATTCAATAAATTAATATAAAATTTAAAATAGACTTGTATTATTTAAATATAATTTTTTAATATATATGCTTTCAGTTTTAGGTAACAGAGATCTCTCTTACTAAATATGGCTTGTGGTTTTCCCCAGCTATATGCATGTCAGGTACTCCAGCTTATGGATTCTGTACTATTCCTGCCAAAATAAATGGAAAGTGGATTGGGTTCTCAATGTACACAGAGGTCTGAAAGCACACCAGAATGTATTTATGGAAAGAATAAAAAGGAATCAACAAGAGAGAGAGACAGATCATACAAACCCTAGGCTTGATGCATCAGTACTTCAGCTAAATGGTTTCTTACATTCCTGCCTGAACAGTAGTTTCTCTTTAGTCCTTTCTGATGCCAAAGCAGTCTTACAATCATAATCCAATTCCAACTAACACAGCCCAACTCTTTCATTGCAAAGGAGTGGGCAACTTTTGCCATTTGTTCAGGCTGAAGGCATTTAATGACAGAGATTTCCAAGGTAAAAGGTTTCAGCATTCAGTCAGCTGAGTGCTGCAGTTTCCTTACAGGACTCCATCAAAAGAAACTCTAAAGAAACCAATTAATTTGGAACCAAAAGGAACAACATCACTCTTCAAAACCATGTTTTAATTTGTCTCATCCTGAGTACACTGCAACTTTAATGCTGTAATCTTATGGTGAAAGCCTCTCCTTTGATAGACTTCCCCACCATGATGAACATACCCTTTTTGTGCATGTTGGTGTAACACACCCAGCAACAGAAAAGCCATTCCAAGCAGCAGACAGAAATTAGTTGTCTTTTCAGAGGTAGAGAAATGGGCAAGCATAGACTTCTGCATCCATTGTAAGGGGGTAAAAGACAATTCAGTTTCTTTGGGCTGGTCCTTGTGCCAGCCTGTCACCAATTCAGCCACTGCCGCAATGCGGCACTGCCAGTGGGACTGCACACTCCTGCAAGTCCCGAACTCACCACTAGGACCAAGGGAGGGACAAGCTGCAAACCCCCCCTGTGCAGCAGAAAGCTGCTTGAGAAGTAATGGCAGTGACAGCAGTGTCAAGCCCAAAAGTTCTTCCTTTTAGGAGGCAGGCGACTGGTATGTGTTGTGAGCAGGCTGCCAGAGTCCCTGTTTTCCATTCTCCCTCCCATGGCAGATCTACTAGGACCTGGATCTTTGGGGTCCCTTCCAACCCAGACCATTCTATGATTCCTCTTGCCAGAGCAGCCGCCCTGTTTTCAGGAATTCCCAAGGCCATGTGCATTCCCACTGGGAGAGGACTTAGCTCCAGCAATATGACAATGGGCATGGTGTGGCGGGGAACCACAAAGGCAATCTCAGCTTTTGATGGCAGAGGAAGGAAAAGAAGCAAATCTTCTAAAGAGGGAAGTTCACCTTCACTGCCAAAAATGCCTCCTCAAAATGCAAGAGGTGCAGAGTGCATTCATAGAATTATTTTAAATTCCAACAGCATGTGATGCCATAACCTGCAATTCATACATGCTGGAAATTAAGGCCAATTCACAAGCTAGTGTCCCTGTCTATGGCAGGGGGGTTGGAACTCAATGATCTTTGAGGTCCCTTCCAACCCAAACTATTCTATGATTCTATGAACGAAATTGAGAATGTCTAACATACACATTCTGTGAATTTAGACCTGAATGTGTGAACAGTTGTTAAGGTAAAGCTACATTTATAGAGGAAAGCAATGTAGAGCAAAGAAATATTTTGAAAGAACAAAGACAACATATAGTTCCTAGACAAGAGCAATTACATGCTTCTTGGTGAAGCTGGAAAGGGATCTGGTTTCCATCAGGAATTAAACATCAAGCTTTTCTTCTAACAATACAGTAGACAATGCTTGTGTGAATCACACAAAGAAAAGGTCAATATATTTAAAACTTACAATTTTTAAACGCCTCCCAAACATTACCTCCTTATATTCATGCATGCATATGCATCATAATTAAGCCATAACAATTGGAATCGCATATACTCACTGTGTTTCATTTGCCTTCAGTCCAGAGAAGAAACATGCACACTAAAAATATAAGCTGAAACAAATTCGAAGCCCTTATGATCTGTTCAGGAATATTCTACAAGTGCAAGTAGCAGCTACGTAACAAGAGTCAACTGCTCTCCATGGCTGTCTCCCCGTAGTATCTGCATGCGTGCAGAATAAGATCTAATTGCCATTGGGGCTGGTCTGCCCTAACTGTTTTAGCTGAAGTATTGGCTGAAGCGCCTCACCCAACGGAAGGGAAGACGAGGTGTCTCGCAGATAAAATGGACCCATCCCTTTTAAGACCTGGGTGGAATTGCCCAAGGAGCCAGTAAGAAGGCTGGGTGCTCGCGCAGGGGCTCCCCCCTCCCCATGGCCCGCCCAGCCCGCAGCCGCCTCTTGCACCAAAGAGGCTCCACCGTGGCCTTCAGGCGCCGTCGCAGAGATGCTGCATTGCGGCATTTCAGCCCTCACAGCAGCCAACTCCAAAACCATGGGCGACACCCGCTCTCCCACATTCCCTTCTCCACCACTACCCCGTTTGGTGACAAACATGTTCTGAGAGCCCAAGAGCAAACGATGCAACAACACCAATCTGATGAAGAAAGGTTCAGTATGCTCCTTCATCTCAACCTGTCTCTCACAATGGTCTATTTTACCCTCAAACAAATCTCAGTGTCAGCCTTGCACAGCACAGATTCCTCACACTTACTAGCACCTTGAAGCCAAGAGGGACGCTTGCAATATTTGCACTCCTGCTTTTTGTTTTCCTTCACACAGTCACCTCATTTGATGCTTGATCAACTGGCCAAGCCACTCCCTGAGATCTCTCTAGAACACTGGTTTGCCACAATAAAGGATTGGGATAACCTTAAAGCATTTTAAAACTTGTCTCTAAGGATCTGCAGATGCCCAAAGCATGGCCACCTGTCCCTCATACAGACTGAGACAATGCATTCAGGTTATCCAACACAATCCAGAAACTTAAGAAGAGCAATTCCACTTCCCAAACCAGTTAATGTGTAATTACTTCATTTATGATAATTAAAGAAACATAGAAATTGTTACTATTTGGCTTTAAATTACTTGAAAATGGTTTCACCATATTTCATACTTTTATATTTTTAACGTAAACACAGAACTGGAAAAATCTACATAAAGAAAGTTTGATTTAAACTAATAGTACGCCTTTCTTTTTAGAGAATTTTATTTTTCTTCCTGATTTAACCCAGCACACATGCCTCATTTCATCATACTTACACGCATTTATACCTGCATTAGCTATATAAACTTGTCACCCACAGTAACAAAGACACTATTTCACTTTTAGATCAGAAGCTTCTACCTATGTGGTTTTTTTCAGGTGTGGATGTAATTACCTATTTCACCTGGAAGCAAATTCTACATATTACTACTTAAATTTCTAATTTAATGTTATTGCCCTAGATAAAACTATTGGGTAATAGTAACAATAAGAAATGTATAGCTACAGTTTAAGGTTCAGTATCTCACACAGTGGTTGCAGTGGCAGTCCAACAACTCTTCCACCATAATTCTGCTCTCTCTTTCCAGAGAAATCAGATTCTCCTCACAAAGACCAGCACAGAGGCATTGTCTATGCTGATCTACCAGCACAGCAGAGGGACAAAAGCAACCTCTGAAAAAGACAAACCATTTGTACTTCCATAAGTCATAAACGATACCTTCAATTGCACACCAGTAGCCACTGCCTGTTTTGAAGCAGTTCTTGAAATCAGCGGATTTTGCTGTTATGGTGAGTGACACCAGAGCAAGCAGGAGTTCCCAATTCACCCCCAGCTTTGGACCTCAAATGGTGTCAGAAAGGGCCTGAGGACACCCAGATCTGTTTGATAACAGTATGGTGGAAACCTGTGCTATCACACAGGGATGTAGCCTCCTTTCTGAGCCATTACGAACACCCACAGAATTCCATCCAGCTATACAAGTATCATCATCCAGTTGCTTTGGGGAGTCATATAAAAAATGAATTGCAAATTATGGCATAAAATGATCACTCATCTCCCTTGAATTTGTTACTTGGCCTCACAACTCCATCATCAACTCAAATTTATCTGCAAGGAGTTTTATTCCCATCATATTCTTTGGTTAAGGGATTGAGCTGCACATCTGCATTATGCATACAGCTGAGTGTCCTCTGGATTAAGTCGTTCACATTCATTTGACTTTCAACAGTCAAAATGCTTGTTCTACATCTTTTATATTACAGGCAAAGAAACTATATTAGTCAAAGGGGAGGGAGGGCAGGTCACAGGATGAGCAGAGCATCCAAATGAAACAATTAATATCATGGGAGAGAAGGTTTTCCAGAAATCTCTGTCTCTTGAATTTTGACTTTGGAGTCTCTTGTAGCAGTGACTGCAGCACCAATAAAGGGCTGACACTACAGAAGCCACATATAACCCAGCCTCCTCACAAGGCAGACTGGTCAGTGATTCATGAAACTTATCATTCAAACCTGGTGCTGCTCTTATCGTGTTAAGTTCCGCAGCCTGCAGGGCTCCAGGCTATTCTTAAAGGGAAAAAACCCTCCAAGCTAATGGGAGCAGGAAAGGACAATGAGCAGAGCTTTCAACTACTACATATGCTCCAGAAGAGAAAAAAATCCATCTTTTCTAAATATGTAATATAATTAGGCATCTGCACCCAGGATTGATAGAAACGTTCATCAATTTGCCTGGGACATGCCTGGAATACTGCAGGATTAGCAAAATCATTGATCAATGAATTTATGCAAATATATTCCCCCCATAAAGAGACAGTTACATTACATCTGTAACAGGCATCAGTGATTTTCAGAGGCACTCTCCTGCTTGCTCTTATTTCACTTCAGCTGGGCTTTGATATAAAGCCTGTCACCGCAGTGCCATCTGGATAGTGTTCCTTTCACTGCACTGTACTCCCAACCTTGCATTTGTAATCTGTTACAGAACAGGGGTTATCTCCCATTTCATTGCCATATCTTCACAATGACACCAGATCTCCCACTGACATGTATGAGCAAGTAAAACCATTTCTTATCCAGCAACCACATGAGCCCCTCCATCTTTCCTCCATCAACTCTTTACACTAATTATGTATTTCATTTCACCAGAGTCCTTTGGGGCAGGGCAGCACCTTTCTAAAAGTTCTCCAGAAAAAGACATTTCTGTGGTTACTCTTATCTCCAACTGATTTATTTAACAAAACCCTTGTAGTAACAGCAGCCAGGCTCCTCAGGAGCATTTCCCCTTCCCTTAAAGATCTACAGTGATACAGAAAGCAGGAAGAACAGGAAGGGTATAAACTCCATGACAGTGTATTAAGTAATGGCATAAAGAAAAATAGAAATAACCATTTGTCCACTGATACCTCATCACTCTGGGTGAACTGTTTCTCAATTTCTAAGCCAACTTTTGCTCTTCCTTTGGCAAAACTTGGTTGCCTGCAATATGAGCTGCATGTGGTAAACGGAGGATACTCTCTGAAAAGCCAAACTCCTTGTTTTCCACCTAATTTCACTCAACTGGTAGATACTTCAATGACTCTCATATGGCCAGTGGCTACTCCCTGCAGCGTCGATTTTATGACACATACAGTGTACACACTGAATGAAATAACTAAAGATTTTCAATTCATTTATGTACATTTGTGCTAACATGTACCCTTGGGTAAAAAAATAAAAACAATTTAAATTTTACTATAGTCAAGTATGAGAAAGTGAAAACAACCATGCACAACATTTTAAATAGAAATCTCATTTTCATTATTGTGTTTAAGTATTTTGGTATCACTTACAGGAACACAATTTGCGGAGTTCAAATTTGATCCCGATTGCCTCAGCAAACCATAATTTTCCACAAAATAGAGGAGGAAATCACATTTGCGGGGTATTTTCAGGCTTTCATTAAGCAATGACATCTCATATATTTAGAATTATGCCATAGCTTTAGCTCCCTGACTCTCCAGGTTGGGAAAACAAATAAAAAATCTTCTACCTAGTTAAGAACATGCCTGGAATAGCATTTTGCAAATAAGTAAAATTGACAATATAACCAAGCACTCAGCATACAGAAGACAATCCTAGGAACAATTAACTCCTCACTGTAGCACAAAATTATTTATATTCAGTTAAGTTCTTAAAAGTTTGTTAGGACAAAAGGCAGGGTGTATTATAAGCACACTCATGTGTCACACCTATGTCAGCGATTGCACAGATTACAAATTTTTTATGGAAGAGGAATGCATTGGATTAAAAAAGGAAAGCAGCAATAATGGTACTCCACATGTAAAACATTTGCAGTGAGTGGACATGGCAGCACTATACAGCAGGGCAGGAGAGCAGAGCACTGATGCTCTGATGCATAATGCAGTATCCTGCTGAACACCAACAGTGCAGGATAGGAGTCACACAGAAAGCAGCACCCAGCACTCAGAGCTCTGCTTCTGGGAGCTCCTCAAGTAGAGGGAAAAAGAGCAAGACAGAAATGCTTGGAGAGAAACAGTTCTATTCAAGCACTGAAAAAACAGATTTAATTTCTAAGAATCTGTTCCATTTAAAAATTATGGTGATGGAAAAGGTTGGTGTGCTTTATGTTGATATTTCTCAACCTTAAAAACTAAGCTTTTTGTTTTTCCAAGATCAAATTTTTAGGGCTCATTTGGAATTCAAATCCCAAGTTGAAATTGCTATGGACATCTGGGTGATTGGACTTGCACGTCTTTGGTGGCACTTGGGAGTGAATGAGCAGGATTTTCCCCACTCAACCACCCACAGCTGAATGGCACGTTCCTGCATGCGTAGTTTGTGGCTGCAGACTAAATGAAGAGTCAGTGCTTACTTCAAAAAGCAAGTAAAACACAAGATTTTCAGGCTGAAAAATATTCTTCGAAAGACCACAACTAGCATGACTAACAACAAAATCCCAAATCATCCCACACTATCTCTATACAGCAAGAATTCATTTGCCACCTTTAACAGAACACTATCCACAGCCTCCCTAGGATTAGCTCTTGTTCTGATAAAAGCTTTTGAGGTTGGGAATATTTTTTCTTTTTCACAAAAAATGAACAGAATGCATTCGTGTTGCAATCCGCCTCTGGATGTCATTACAAAGTAGAAGGAAAATCAGCTTTAACAATATAAACCAATGTTCCTGTCCAGTCTAAATTGCACAACTGCCATGTCACCCACCACCCAGTTCTCAAACTAGTGTGAAAAAACCAATAACAATTAAATGAAAAGGGGGTATTTTTGCTAAATGGAATTCTGTATCTTACTGAGAAATGGATACCAAACCCAGTGCTCAGCACCTCCAGTCCAATGCCAACAGCATGCTCATTCACTCAGTGGTAATCTTTTATCCACTTTGACTGAGTTTGAGATTAATTTCTTTTAGCCAAGTAACCTTAGAGACTGAAGGTGAAATTTTGAGCTCTGAAAGAGTTTAATCTCCTATGCTTCATGATTTTAGACATTTTGGAAACAAAACCTATGGACTAATTTCCAATCTACACCAGATATGACCATAATATTGCCACACACTATAAGGAATATGGGGAAATTATATTTAAGACTTATTTGGGGTTTATTTTTGGTATTGTGTTGTGAGATTTTTAAAAAATAATTTAAAACATCCTTACAGCAACACTAAAACATATTTCTTAATAATATTGTTATTAACAGATATTGCCCCAGGCAGAGCAGAAAATTTCTCCAGTTAAGAAATGACACTTTTGTCAGCAGCAGCTTCAAATACATTTTTTTTTAAACTTTTTTGCACATTTCTATTCCAACTGGTCACTTTTGGCACCTTTGCAAGAACATGCCCCTTTTCCATTTTATGGCTACTCCAGGGGTTGCACACACCTTTCCAGATGCTGGAATGCAAGGACAAAGCCACACAGATACACTTTATGATCTTACAAAAAAGTGGAAGGGAATTATGTGAACAATAAAAATCTTAGTTTTATCAACTGATTAAAACAAAAACCTTTATGGATGCTGCACGGAAAATGTGATGTGAAGACGACCAGCACTAGCCCCAGAACAGAAGTACCAGGACAGGATGTGTAAGTAACCATGTCACTTCTTAGCCACTATCTTCACCTTGCTGCAGTGGCAAAGGTAATAAGCAGAAGGCACTTTATACTTAACATTATTACAGCTTTTAAACCCAAAACTCAGTCACCAGTAGCAATTGGCACCTACATTACAGTCTACAGATCATAAGATCAGGGACACCCTCTGGGACATAGAAAACACAGCATTTCACTAATAAAAGAAGTGATTCAAGTCTGAGTTTGCTTTGGGAACCTTGTCAGTGCCTTGGTCTGATACAAGCTTTGGCTGGAGTCAGCAGCTCTGCACACCATGGGCAGTACCTGAACCAGTCACAAATTTCAGGCTTCTTTTTATTTCTGCCTCTGTTCTATTTGTTGGTGCAGGAACACATTTGTAACACAGAAAAAGAATGCAGAAGTGGTAAGTGATAACAGCTTGTGGATAAGTAGAAATAAGTGAGATTGCTCATGAAGCGCTCTTGGTTTTTCAAGACAGCAGCACAACTTTTGCCCATTCCTACCAAACCACTGACCTCCTCACATTCAAGACTTTTGAGGAATTAGGGGTGAATGAAAAGTGCAACCCAGAAACCAAAGAAAAGTGTTCTTAATTCATGTTTGGAGTAATGCTCAGCATTCTGACCCTTACCTGTGCTATCTGCAGAAGCTAAAAACTGCAGAAGATAGAACTCTGCAGACATGGGGGTGAGAAAAGATGCAGAAATGTAAATGTTTGCCATCAGAAAGGTCACAAGATTTAATAAGATAAAGAAGAAATCCATTATTTGGTATTTCTCAAAACTCTTCAGCAGATAATTAGATTAATTTCTGCCAGAATTATTAAGTATTGTATTACAGGTTAAAATACAGCTGCATAAATATGGATCTGAAATGATGAAATTTGGTTTCACTTGTTAATGTTCTTTGATGGTTCAAATAACTTTAATTTTTTAAACACTTATGACTGTTAAGATATGATATTCTCTCGGGCATTAAGCAAATGTATTTTGATAGAAACATGGAAATGCTCAAAACTTTCTTTGACCAAAAACTTGGAAAAAATTCAGATTAGGCTGAAAGTATATAATTAACATTTTACAACTGCAAGAAAAATTTCTTTAGAAATAGATATTATCAATCTATTTTCTCATCTTTTAGAATTAAGATTGATTTTCCCTGTAGCAGTAAGTCTCTGTGCTGAAAATTAAAAATGTATTAAAGAACTGATTATGATGTATTTTATACATTGTCCTCTTCTCCCATCCAAATAACTGGCGTAGAACTAACCAATTAAAAGCAGAGAGGTAAATAAACTAGCACAACATTTAATCCATCCTGGGGAGAAGGAATGTAATCCCAGCAAGTTTTTCAGAGCCTGCAGTATTCACTATGTTACAAAACATTTATTGTAACATGCTTTTTTGTCCATGCTTAAAACTGTGAAAGTTAGAGCACTGTCTGCTGCCAGTGGAGACTGATTCACTAATATGGAAAAATCAGTGCATAAAAAGACCATAAATAGTCAATTTGATAGGAGGTTTTTTTCTTTTTTTCCTTTCCTTTCACAACCTAGTAGATTTTTCAACATGACAGACAAGTAAAACTTTGTACTGGTAACACATCTCTTTTCCTGAAAAGTGTGCTTAATATAGAATTCCAACTATAGTCCTGATAACATAGAGTCCCAGATAAGAAACCTTCCAGATACCTACTATTAGCTCAATGTGAGCAACGCAGACTTGCTCATCTACATCAATACCCTGAGCCAGGGAGAGAGAGGGGCTCCAGGTCTCTCAGCTGACTGTGACAGAGCTAGGCACAGCCACAACTTCCAGTTCTCCCAAAAACCTCAACTTTTTTCCCCCAGAACTGATGGCAAAACTCCTCAGAGCACCAGTGCAAAGTCCACACAGCCCCTGGGAGAGAATTTCTTGGATTCAAATCCACTGTGGTGCACAGCAGAGCTCTGTCTCCAAAGGATGGGGTTTTGGAAAGTCAAAGGAAATGTCTTAAGCCTGCTGGCTAACTCCTGATGCCCGGGCTGCCTGAGGCACAAACTTAACCATCAACCATTTGGTGTTCCACGTCATGTAAACTAAGGGCAAGGTTTTCAGCAGTCAAAGTGGGCCTTCCCTGCTGTATTTAAGTACACAGTGTTTCAGAAGGAGACTGGTATTAAACCCAGGGTTTCAATTTTGGAGGGGTTCTCCCTTCTCCCACTCCATTTTGGCTTAGGACTGGGTGCTTCCACAAGTATTAACACTTTCAGCTTTGCAGTATTTGTTTCCAGATCACAGCAAGAGCACCGTATCAGTTCATATAGTTAAAACCTACTTTAGAAATCAGCTCTATGTGAACAAGTATCTAATAGCTATAAGCAAATTATCTATTCAGGTACTGATGTCTGAGTAATATTGGATTTTACAGTACAATGTTGGTGATCGAAACCTAATGTGCTTTCTCTCTGTTAAGAGTCAGCTTCCACTGTCAAACCCTTTTTACTGGGTCTGTGCTGCAGCTTTCACAACCAGTGTGCAAAGTTTGTGGGAGATGAAGAGCCCAACGTGGTGTTATTGCATCCCTCAGAGCAGGATCCTCCCCAAAAGCCAATGACTGCACTGAACCAGCCTGTCAAACGCCCGTCTCTCCTGCCTCCTACACACCACAAACCTTTTAAACAGTTTTTTGTCTAGGGCAATTGTCAGATATCACATAATATTGTTCCCCACAAACCTGTTACCCACTCGCTACTCGACACTGCGCAGACCTGGCCGGATTTCTGGCTGCAGAGCACACATTGGAGGCACTTGGAATGCTGCTGAAGCCCATCTGTTCCATGTAGCAGCGAGCACGGCAATATCCCCGCTCCTCAGGAGCCACAGCAGAGAAGTCGTCTATTGTGGTTTAATTATCAGTAACCCCAGCCCGGGGGAAGTGTGAGATTTCACTTTGCCACCTACAGCCCTGGTGGGAGGCGGGCTAGAAAGCAGTATCTCCAGCCCCCAGGGTCACCCCAGCACTGCAGCAGTGGGAGAGCTGCCCCCCCGCCACCCCAGCACAGCACCAAGTCAACTCACAGGATCTCCAGGTCGCGCAGGGCTCGGAAGGCTCCATCTTCGATGCAGCTGATCTGGTTGTTGTCCAGTTGCCTGCAGAAAGGAAGGATGAGAAAGGATGAAGGCGGGCCAGCACGAGCAGAGCTGCCTTGGGGAGCAGAAGGTTGGGGGCTTCCCCGTCCTCGAGGTGTCCTCCACCCCCTGGCAGCGGCTGCTCACCAGGCAGTGCGGGGCTGCTCGCCTGCCACGCTGCTCTGGCTCTGCCGCCTGACAGCGCCGTACGCTACCGCACACTGAAGCCTGTCAGGTCTCAGTAAATATTAATTGCGCCTTTTTTTTCTCTCTCTCTCTTTTTTTCTTTTTTTTTTTTTTAAGGCAGAAGGGAGTAATTTCATTACATTAGGGCATCCAATCCATTATGAGCTTTTACCGTCATGTCACTGAAACAATTTCATTAAGCTAAAGGCCTGTAAATCATTGGAGGTCACTGCACTGCCCTCCGTGACCTCCCAGAATGCCTTTTTTTCTTTTACTGGAAGTTGGAGTCCTCTGTCCTGACAGTACTAAATCTCCAGGCTTTATCTGCCCAAGAGCTGTGAGAGTGCACAGGGAATATACCAATTCCAAATTAGACTCAACTAATCTAATTTTATAGTCTTTTTATTATTCTAAGCACCAAATGTCTGTGGTGGTTCGATGCCTCTCTGCATTGTTACTGGCCCCATCTGGTAGCCCGTTCTATTGAAAGATTTCTGACTAAATACAGATTCTGTCTAACTGCATCAGGGACAGCAATCCAGTGACAGAAAGCATTAGACACACGGACACTTAAAACATTATTTTGCTTCAAAATGTGTAATTTAATATTTGGCTGGTGGAGTTCTCTCATTTGTCTCCCCACATACTCATGATTTAAATATATTTTGCAATGTCTGTGGATGCAGGGGTACAGCTACATCTGTCTCTTTTGCTTAGAAAATTAAAAGCTGTAAGTTGTGATTTAAAATTCAGGGATTGAATTGCTGACATCTGATCCCTTAAATTTTACACTTAGGGAAATAAAATTTCTTACCTACACAGAAGTAGTAAATACAATATCTCCAATTCATAAAAACACAAGATTCAATATTATACTACACTTTGCACAGCATGAACTTTACATTTAGTGAGGCAGGAACTATCCTGTGCATGAAGTGTCATGAATAAAGATACCAAGATTGCACTGCAGTTTCTGGTTGCTATTAAAAAATAATAAATAGATACACAGACACTAAATCTGCATATAACAAATTTGTACCACAGCTTCTTCCCAATTATTTGCTGTAGTAGCTTGTTTTTGTTATAAATAGAAATCAGTCACAATTTTCTTATGATACAACAACAAAGAACAAGCAGAGCAAACACAACCTTCACACTCTCCTTTAAAGAAAAAGTTTGATCTGCTACTACTGAGCACCTTGAATACATACAGATTTGGAGACTATGGGAAACCTATCCCTTGTAACAGTGTCTGTTCTCCATGAACATCACATTTTTTATGATTTAAAGTGCATGAAAATCCATACATGCTGTAAGGTCTAGTAAGAGCTTATCAAGCACAAAGCCCAGCTAAGGCTTCTTGCAGCTCTCGTAACTTTGGAGAATATGCTGATTTTGGCAAAACTTCTGCCACGTCTCCTACACTGACAGATATTAGGATGTACAATCATTTAAAATGGATTTTTCTGTAACATAAAACTTCATTTGCAGCATATATACATAAGAATATATATAATTAGTTAGTTATGTTCTCATCCTTTCTTACACCATCTCTCAAGGACGCTGAAATTTTCTATATTTGAGTGCTGAGAGAAGCAGTGGCTGCTGAGCAGCTTTTTCTGAGATGCCTGGTTAATTCTGTGCGTTGTGATAAATTTGCTGCTTAAATAGGAAGGATAGTGCATTTCAGGAGGAATAAACTTCCAATGAGTTAAATATAAGACTGGTTGCATGACTAAGTACTTTATACTCTAGTTGGCTTTATTAAGCATAAAGCTGGCATGAGAAAAGTAAAGCAGGCACAACTTAAGAATCACCACTTTTCTCCTACAGGAAGTACTCTCTTTTGCCTATTTTTATTTGAGCTAGACTATAATATAAAATTTTATGCCAAAAAAACTAAAATAAGCAAAATAAAGAGTGTGACTTCACAGCTTTCTCATTAAAAGCCTTCATATGCAATGTGAAAAAGCGTAACGACAACCTTAATCTTATTTCTATAGGTCTGGCAACGCTACTGCTAACAACCAAGTTTAGTCCTTGTGATTAGATAACAAGTAGGGAAACCTTGAGATGCACAGAAGACACACACTTAGCAGGGTGGTCAGTAACTAGTGAGAGACACCCTGTGTGTCCTATAAAGTGAATCTGCAGAGTCTCTGGGAGACAGACCCATGTTCAATGCCGCTTTATAACAGAGCTCACAGCTTCAGTTAACTCCCATGCCAAAACATTCCCAAATGTGTTTAACTCTGAGCACGAGAATTTCTTCTGAAAAGGAACAGAGCTATTAGTTGTCTGAAAATTATGCCCAACTGTTTCTATGATCCTTCACCTCCCCATTTATTTCCCTACATATAAGGGTGGAAATTCGATTTCTTTGAATCTGCACAGCACCCCACTGAGTGGTTAAGCACAGAATACAGATTTGATAGTTTCAAGTCTAAACAACATCTTCCTTCCAAGGCAATGTGTTACTTTAAAGTGCTGAGAAAATTTCAGGTACAGTCTTAGAGAAAGGCACAGACAGGTGTTCAACACATACTTTTATACCAGAAAAGACAAAATAAAACTGCCGTGACGTTGGGCCAGCAGCCAGATCACATACTCAAGGTGGGTAAAAGCTGTGTATGCAGATCATCACTGCGTCAAACAGACAAGCCTGACATTTGTTGGGAAGAACATCTTACCTCAATAAAACCAAACATATGCAAGAAAGTAAAAATTCAACTTTAAAAATAAAGAAAATTTGGTGTTTCAGAACAGGTGGCACATACATGTCCATAAGGAAGATGTGACACTACTCTCATTTCCTCATCTCTGCCTTCTAAGGGGAGACTTTCTCACCCTCTACAGGTACCTGAACGGAGGGTCTACCTAAAAGGATGGGGATGTGGGGGTAGGTCGCTTCTCTCACAGAAACAGTGATGAGGCAAGAGTAAACAGCTCAAGCTGCACCAGGGGATGATTAGACTGAATGTTGGGAAAAATTTTTACAGTGAAAGGGTTCTTAAGTATCAGAACAGGATGCCTGGGGCAGTGGTTGAGACACCATCCCTGGAGGGATTTAAGAGACAGGCAAACACAGAGCTTACAGATATGGGTTAGAGATGGTTCTTGTCAGATCTGTGTTGATGGTTGGACTAGAAAGCCTCTTTCCAACCAAGGCAAATGTGTGGCTCTAGGAATGCAACACTCACACACTCACAGAGAGTGACGCTAGCTCAGACACAATCAGCTGCTCCAGTCTCACAAGTCAATTTTTAAAATAGTTTCAGCCCCCAGAAGCATTTATTAAGTTTTAAATGCCATCTCTGTTTGTCAGTGCTCATACCCTAAGAGATCTTTTTCTCCTCAGTATCACAAACAGGCTGTTATTCATGTAATGCAATGCTGAAAAAAGGTCAGACAACACAAACTTGGATTAAAAATGCAGTTTTTAAATGGAGAAAGTAACTTTTCACACGTTTGTTTAATCATGCCTTTTGAAGGAATACAGTACCAAGCTCAGACTTAGTCTAACTATCAAGTCATCCAAACTCCTCTGAAGAAAATATAGGTTGTTATACTGAAAAAGGAAGCTTTTGCATGTAAAAGAGGCTAAAGGGTGATTGAAACCACAATAACTGAGCTGTGTGAAATAGACGTACATTATACATAGCACAATATACATGCAACTGATTGATAATTGTCTAGCTTTACAATTATGTTTTACAGAAAAAAAACCCTAAGAAAAATACCACCTTTCTGAGAAATGAGAAGTAATAGATGTGTATCAGTGTATCAGTGGCCAAAACACTGTTGCAATTGTTTAAAACACTGTTTTAAATTCCACTGACAATGTATAACTTTAGCTTATCCATTTAGGTTTCAGCATTATCTATTGTATACCAGAGTTAAATTTCAAAGAACACTTCAAAGGAACAGGATTTTACAATGTTGATATTCTTTTGCCATTTCAAATAATCCTTTAAAAAACAAGGCTTGGGGGTTTTTCTTATAACAATAAGGAATATCGAAGTTTTCAAATTAATTCAAGAGAAAAATCCCCAGTAACAAAGATGATCATGCTACTAGATTTAAGACAAAAAACAAACAAAAATATCTTAAAATATTTCAGAACTAGATTAATCCAGACCAAAGTTTTGAAAAATTGAAATTTTTTATTCTGTTACTGACATTTAACTAACATTTAAGTCAGTTTATGTTTCAAACCCTAGATTATATTTCTAGCAATGTTTCTTCATATTATAGCAGTTACCCAGATGCCGTATATAGGAGCTTCTGATGTTTTTCCTGCAATTAGCCATACTCAAATTCAGAAAGAGATTCTTCAAGCATTAAGATTTCTCAACAATGTACAATATAATCAGTGCTTTGTATTTTATTTGTTTCAGTCAGGGATTTTTTTCTTTCCTTTTACAAACATTACTGAGGCCACTGCACAGCTCAAGTGTTAATCTGGTCTTTAATTATACTGTGACAGTAGTTTAATTATTATAACCTCTTTATACATTTTGTCCAGAATCTAATTAAATATTTAAATAACAGCCTATATTAACTAGCATTGTAATAAATCCTGTTGAGATTTGTTTCTCATATTTTACATGTTTAGCATCGAAACAAATATTAGAATAGTTGCAAATTTAATAAAGTTCTACTTTAAGATACAAAATTACTACTCTTCTAGATATTTACTGCTATAAGTCCAAGATTAAGCAATTAATTTCCTCATTAATAAGACCTGTATATTTAACCAGAAGTATTCATATTAAAGGTATTTAGTAATTAGGTATTAAAAGAATTTTCAACGGCCATTTCACTGGATGATAAAGTCACAGTAACTTACTAGAGGATTTTCATTAGAGAAGAATAGGTTTTGTTAATTATACACCCAAAAGATCCTCTGTTTGGGCAACATTTTCCCCAAAAGTTTGACAGTTTTGTTCCTAATACAAACTGCTTTGTCTATGCCATCACTTTCCCTACAGTCTACAGCCTACTACTGAAGCTCTTCAACAACCTGTGAGAATGAGAGATGTTCTATAACATTTTCTGTCCTGCCTCAAATCAGTCCTTGAAGAACATAAAAATTTCCAAGGAATGTGACACAAGAAAAGGAAGTGAACCCTTAATGAAATTTCCCACCTACTCCACCATAACCTGTAACAAATTGAACAAATACTAAATACAATCAAATTGAAATACTAAAAAGTTACATCTAGGTAGCTTTTAATGGACTTTTCACATTTAATGTTTACTTTTCAGTGATGCATCACCTATAAGATCTTATTTGCAATAGAAAACTTCAATACTTGAAACTTTTTTTTTTTCCTTTCGCTTGTTACCCAAAGAAAGATGTGGTTTTGCCAAAAGCTTTAGTTAAGGCATCGTGCAGGAAGAGTTTATCTGCATGATATAACTGGCGCAGTCATATTCTCTGCCTTCATGTTCCATACCTGACCTCATGTTGTCATGAGGATAGCTGATGTGAAGGGGAAAAGACATTTATAAAACTTCAGTGACAAACCAAACAGTCAAATGACTCCTGTAAGATTTCCTTTCATTACCAGGGGATTTAGAATTTTTTTTTTAATTTCCTTTTTTAACTCTCTCTGGTTGCTGATGTAACAAATAGTGCATAGCAAGCACAGAAATGGCTGTCTCCATAGCAATTGGGGCAGGTTTAGCGGTTTCCCTAGTTACTCTTGGCTGATAACCATCTGTTGTTCTCCTCTACCACAGCCACAAAGGGGGTAAAGGGGAAGAAAGGAGGAAGGATTTTAGAGCATATGAAAATTATTTACTATAGTATTTTACACACATTCTGAAGAGTTGCACTTACTTAAATCTTTGGGTTTTTTACGGTCTGTTTCACTTGGCAAGTATCAAATACCCCTTAAAGAAAAGTTCCAATTCCAGAATATTACTAATCATTCACCTTATTAATAGGGAATTGTATTAGAAATGTCAATAGGAGATTGTATTATTTAGGGGAGTTTCTATAAAAATCTGAAACTTCTATAGAAAAAATATGCATATATTTAAATCATAGAATAGTTTGGGTTGGAAGGGACCTTAAAGATCATCGAGTTCCACCCCCCCTGCCATAGGCAGGGACACCTCCCACTAGACCAGGCTGCCCAGTGCCTTGTCCAGCCTAGTCTTGAACACCTCCCGAGAGGGGGCATCCACAACCTCCCTGGGCAACCTGTTCCAGTATTTCGCCACCCTCACTGTAAAGAATTTCTTTCTTATGTCTAGTCTAAATCTATCCCCCTCCAATTTATATCCATTGTTTCTAGTCCTCCCATCCGATATTATGTTAAAAATTCCTTTCCCTGCCTTTCTGTAGGACCCCCTCAGGTACTGATAAGTTACTATGAGGTCCCCTCTGAGCCTTCTCTTCTCCAGGCTGAACAACCCCAACTGGAAATTTGTAATGTACAAAGAGCACGGGTTAGAGAGGTGCAGATGGTCAGCACACACCTAGAGCTGCAGGTGGAACAGGATCACCCTGGCCTGCAGTAGGGGCTGGAAGTTACCTCTGCACAGTTGTGGCTGTCACTCCCTGAGCCCCTTCCTGCCCTTCAGCATGTCTGTGCAGTGCTCTGAGGAGACCCAGGAACAATGTGCCAGCAAGGACCAGGCCACCCATGCCTGTGTCCTTCCCCCAGAACAGCAGCACCCTAGAACTTGCACCATGGGGAGCCCTCAAGGGTCTCACCACCTGAGCAAGAAGCATACCATGAGCAACGTCAGTGTTAACATAGGCTCATGTACCATTATGGTGTGACTTAGGTGGAATAAATAGCATGTAAGTTGTGCTTATTTTGAAGGCAAAACAAATAAGCCTTCACAGGGTAGCTGTTATGGCAGTCTGTAATTGGAGACTGGATTCTCTCCTTGGAAATCATTTGGTGTGTATGATCTGCATAGTAACACTTTTACTACAGAACTTATAAAAGAAAAATAGAGAATGCTTCATTCCTTAATATTAGAATTTGTTTAAGCTGTCAGTTGCCAAAGAGAGACAAAATTTATTTGCAGCTACCAGTATTTCTAAGCATGGCAAGAAACTCTACATAGTGATGCAGGAGGGCTCTGTTGACTGTCATTCAGAGAGCAGGACAGGAGATGACAGTAGTGTGGCCCCAGGACACCATCCTTGGGCAGACCTGGCTCCTGCAAGCATGAGCCCAGGCAGCACCTGCCAGGAGAGGGGGCCACAGATGCCCACTCACGCCCACAGGATGGGACATGGTTCAATGGTGGTTTTGCAAGTGTTAGATTGATGATTGGACTTGATGATTTTCAAGGTCCCTTTCACCCTAGACAATTCTATGATTGCATCTCAGAGTTGTTGAGCAAAAATTGTATTTATTCTGGTGCTTTGTTGTTTACACTTTTTTATTATTAATAATTCACTATATTCAGCTTTGAGAGGAAAACTAGAGCTCTCATGCCTTTAAGAGCCTTTGACTGTTCCAACAAGCATGAAAATTACATGACAAGATAAAGGTTATGGCAGAGAGTAAATGCAACAGAGCTGGGCAATCAAGGGAAGCTAAAGGGGTCCAAGGGGCAGGCATTAGAAGCCCCTCTTACTCAGTTTGGGGGACAACAGAGCAAAAAGGATATTTGATCTCTAGAAATCTGTCCCCTTGGAACCCTTATCACATTAGATTAATTCTGTCCCCTGTGGTCATGCAATGACTTGATCAATGCTTTCTACCACTTAAGAAAAAAATAGGAAGAAATAAAACCCAAACTGGAAATGCTGAGAGTGAAGTCACAGCAGCGACAACCTTAGTAAATGTAAATTTGGAAAAGGCAGATTCTTGTGTTTTGGTGACTTGTTTTAAAAACCAGAAAATTAATATTAATGCCAAGTGGATGAACACTTAATCAATTAACATCCTGCCCTTAAGAACACACCTTTGTGTAACATACCAGATAAATTTTCAATCAGATCCTGGTTTACCACATCATTTAAAAGAAAAACAAAACTGTCCAGTAAATGCTGGAGAGGGAGGAACAGTGCTGAGTATCTCAGTGCCCCACTTCAGGGGGATGTATTCAGTTTCTTAACAACCAAGTGCTAAATTAATAACAAAAGGAGCATTACCTATTTCAAGGTGCTGCACTAGTTTTTGATCATTCTGATGCAGTTTTTCAGTACTGATCTTGTTTAATTCAGGCTCACAAACTTTACTGCAGGGATCCAAAGAGCAGGTCACAGCTTTAATGCAGCTGTGGGCTGTACTTTTAAGGTAAGTGGTGCCTCACATGATGAAAGGCATAGGGGAAAAGGGATGCTGTTTCCAGGTTTTTTGTTTGGTTTTCACCTTTTCCTCCTACACTAGTCTGGCAAGTGTAACTCAACTTTAAGAGACAAAATTTAAATTATTCCAGTAATTTTCACTGCAAAAATGGCCACTGCAAAAGCACCAATGACAAACAAGCATTTTCAATTACTTTAAGACAAGGAATCATTTGGCTTAGCTACAGCTTTCTCTTGTTCACTGCCCACCTGGATGGATATGACCTGGGTTTTAATGCTGATGTCAACACACAGTTCCAAATTCCGACTCCTCACTCTGAATACATATTTCTCTGCTGTGCACACACATGACTTGCCAGAACTGCTGAAGAAGAGCAGCAGGCCCATGTAAATGGTATATAAAGATGGCCCTAAGACTACTGCCCACTCACTGATACAAAACAAGCAAAGGTACTACAGAGAAAATTTGAGATTTGTTTTGCAGTCATCAATTCAATGAACACACAATGTCCTGATTGCCTATTTTTAAGAGTCATTTATATTTGTCATTTCTGAGCATCACACCTCATTTTCCAAGTCAGACCTGTGGCTGACTTATAATCAATACTACATTAGCACACGGGCAAGTTTAGATGAGTCAATGTTAAAGGCTGGGAGAGAGAACTCAGAATTCATCTCCAAGCTCCTGAGCTTCTAATGCATTTACATCAAACTTCATTCTCACTACTCAAGCCGATAAATTCAAGCTCCATATCCAGACTCCCACTGGAATTACTCCTTGTGGTTACAGCTCTGACTATATTTTATTGCCTCAAATTTACTTGCTCTCCTAGGTGATTTCAAAGAGAGAAGCTGAACATGCACTTTGGATTGCTGCATTACCAACTTACACTTTGGGTAAACTGTTGCTTTGTGCTTTTGTATATATTGGCATTTGTACTGTGTTCATATAAACAGCAGTCTACACTCCTCTGGGCATTCTGTGTGCTCATAGATCTAACTTACATAGTGACAGAAGTAATTTGTTTACTCATACCAGTACATATATAAGTACTTAACATATGAGCAAGCAAATAACATTCCTGTTACTCTGAGAAGACTTGCAAAGGGTTCAGATAAGTACTAAAATCTGTCATTTTATTATTCTTACAAAGAGTATTGCTAAATACACAAGGGTGTAATAAAAGAAACCAGCATTTTCAAACCAGGGGACTCCTTCAGTGACAAAGCAGTTACATTCTGGCCCTGGGATAGGAAGGAGCTGCGTCACTGCCTTTCCAAGGAGCCATGAGAGCAGC
Source organism: Turnix velox (assembly GCA_013400935.1). Classification (NCBI taxonomy): domain Eukaryota; kingdom Metazoa; phylum Chordata; class Aves; order Charadriiformes; family Turnicidae; genus Turnix; species Turnix velox. Next base: position 333,283 of record VZTY01009623.1, on the reverse strand, counting down.
TGGGCCCAAGCACCTCTGTGTCACAGGCACCCCAAAACATAAGAAAATAGTTTCTATAGGAAGAGGATAAGCCATAAGCAATCCCAGAATGGAAAAAAAACTATTGACTGGAGCTGTACTTACTCAGTTTTAATTGCTGAATTTCCACCAAATAGCCTTCTCCAAGCTAACAACCTTTTGTTTCACATATGTGAGCATTGTAGTGTCTTGTCTGCTACATGGAGCCCAAGGGGGAGGAAACCTCATTTCTGTGTGGATTCAGAACCTCATGCCAGAGTCCTGAGCAGAACTACCTGATGCTGACTTCTCACCATCAGGCAATTTGTGCCAGTAACTCATGATCCTCACAGGGAAGAACTTCCACCTAATGTCTAAATGATGAGATGCTGACATATGGGACAACTCTTCTGCATATTCACCAGGGAGGGTTTCTTCCCACCTACATTATAAGTCTATTTCTTTTCATTCATAAAAGCAAATGGCATCCACCTATTTTTGGCATCCATGTGATTGCTGTGGTATTTGAGTCCCTCACTCTTTGATAGGTTTATTCACCCACCCTGCAGATGCACAGCTCTCACTAGCATAAGGGTGGTTTTACAAACATTCAGGTACTGAACACAACACTGCAAATAACCTGCATCATTTCTAAACATAAAAATGCTCCTCTGGCCTCCAGACATGCAAAGTACCTAAAATACAGATCAGGGAGAGTTTAGACCAAAAGTGATGAACACCACTCACTTCAATAGAGTCACTGATAGTGTTACCATTTCACAAAATACATTTGTGAAGACATACATAAAAACACATGTAACTACACTAATGTGTGTCTGAAACACTGTTCCTGATAGCAAAAATATCAATAAAACCCCTGATGGTTTGTGACACCATCACATAAGCTTATTACTCAGATAGAACTAAAAATGGGTGCTGAAATCCTTCCTTCAGCTTTCCTTTGGGATCACTATTTGCTTGGACACATTAATGCTGGACAAGGAATAGAATCATAGAATCATAGAATAGTTTGGGTTGGAAGGGACCTTAAAGATCATTGAGTTCCACCCCTTGGCTCTAGCTCTGATTCACAGTTCAGAAATTACAAATCCAAGGGACAAACATTATTTCTGAGACAACACACTCTGCAAAACCAGGATGACAGGTCACTCCAAAAGATTTTATTCTGTCTAGCAGGAAACTCAAAGTATCTTGCATTTAAAGCTAGTAAAAACATTATGAAATTACTGCATCCCACATTTAGAAAGAAAAAGCCTGATACAGATGGAAGATGGCTTATTCTTAGAAATATTGTTTGTATTATTAACTAATTTTATACCTTACATCTGAAATCAACAGGAAATACTGACCTTACAGATTTATACACAGAATTTCCTAGACTAGAAGATACAGACTTCAATACTTTTTTTGCTGCAAATGACTACTTTTTTTTTTTTTTTAACAAAAATATTTCATTTTGAAATTGGTAATATCAACCTTCAGGTCATCTTAGACATTGATTTCTTAAATGTAAATAGTTACAGTTCTAAACAGTTCATTTGCATTTACTTACCAGAAACTGAATAATGATTCTACAAGCCTCACAAAACTGAAGCCATTAACAAAGAACCTTAAAAGATAACTTAATTCATGTGACTTTGAAAGTTCCCTGTTGGGGGGGGTTTATTACTATTTTTCCCTGATATTAGTCCATAAATATACCCACAGACAGCTACTTCCTCTGCCAGGATTGTCATGCAAAAGGCAATCATGTGCAAGAAAGCTTTTACTCCCCAGCAGGATTAAACAGCAAGTTTGGATCAAGAGAGCAAACCAACTACTTCACCTGACCTTTAAACAAAACCTCAGGTTTTTCAAAAAGACAGGAATTAAATAAAATGGCCAGAGAATAGCCCTGCCTCAAACTTTTCTTCCTCACAATCAAAGCATCAAATCTCTAGAAAATAGGTAAAGAGGATACCTGAGCAATACGCTTCCACAGGACATCTCCATCCTTCTCCATCACTCTCCCCAGAGCAATGCTTGCCCAACTGAGTGGCAAGACCTTCCTGCTTATCTCCCCATCCCTGTCTGAACATTAACCCTTAATTATACTTCCCAGATGCTCCACAAGAAGCAAGAATGCTGCATCTTTGACAAGGAATGTACAGAGCTAAAATTCAAACAAAACCCCTGCCACCACCAACAGAATCCCCACCAAACCAGGTCAAATCTGAAAGGTCCCTTCCAATCTAGGAAACTACATTACTGTGCCCATAATCACAAGCTCCCTTATTGAGTGAATGATTTGAGGCAAACAGCCTGACCTCCTTGTGCCAGTCAGTGTCCTTATAAGAATGGCTTTGAAAGCAGGCCCTAATCAATAGTTGATGCTGCTTATGACCCGAGCTTAAGCACAAATGAAATACAAAATAAAGTGGGTTCAAGGGTGAAACTCACATACAAGACTGCTGATGGGTCACAAAGAAAATGGAAGGAAGATATTACAAAAAAAAAATTCTCACTTTCACACCAGAAAGATCCATTTCCCACCACACATTTTTTTAGAACATCTTTCTATATTGCAGTATTAACTACCATGATGTAGAAGGAACTTCTGATTGACAGGCTATTGAGACAAAATTATACGGGGAGATAGTCTTGATTATTCTGGAGAGTCTCATGTTCCTTCAGAAGAAGAATTAGGAAATACTCATATTCCCTATTGAAACAAAAGAATGGAAGGATTCTAAACATGAGCATAGCACCTTGGACAAGCCAAATACATCACCACTGCACCACTATACTGCTGCTCAGGGATTCAGAAAAAGAACTCCAAAAAGAGGTGTGGTATTTTTTTTGTTGGAGTTTTGGTTTTGTTTTGTTTTACAAAAAACAATCTGAAAAACTGGAGCAGAGGCTACTTCCAGATGAAGATAGAATTCTCTGACTTGTTTCTTTGACATTTATAGGACTACCAAAGGCAAAACAAAGGCAAAATTAGATCCCACAGGCTTTTGGTGGGGAAAAAAGTGTAGAAAAAAATCTGCTGTGAAGTTAGACCACCACTGAATGGTCTTTACCAATGCTGCCATCCCACATTCACCCCACGTCACCTCCTCTTAAACAAAACCATTTTTATTCTTCCCTACTCAGACCTATTTTTGTGAAGCCATTCTGAGATTTAAATCTAAATTAATATCTGTTAATAGAAATAGCATAAAGTTGACTATCTGAGGATTTCCTCTGTGCTTCACTTCAAGTTAGATCCTTATTTTACACCAGAAGAAAACACTACAGATCCAAGCACAAACAATATTCAAAATGGGGGGAAAGGGAAGAAGGGAGAGGGGGAAAGGGAAGGAGGGAGAGGGGGATAAGGAAAGAAGGGAGAGAGGGAAAGGGAAGGAAGGAGAAGAGGATGGGCAAGGAAGGGAGGGGAGACAATGAAAGGCGGGGGGGGGCAAGGGAGGAGGGGGGAAAAAGGGGGCAAGGGAGGAGGAGAAATGGTTTTAAAAAAAAAAGGTATGACTGAAACTGTGGCTTTGACTTTGCCCAGCTGTAAGTGCCGTGTGGGGAAGGCAAACTTTTTTCTGCTGGTGGACAGTATTTACAGCCCTCATTTACTCATGGAGTCTGCACTAAAGTGATATTGCTGTGCTGTTTTGGCTAGAGACTGCACAGGCTGACCCCTCCGTGCCCAGCACAGCACCGGAATAATTCCATACAAAAGGTTTGCATTAAATGTAATGAAGCAAATGACAAAATCAATAAAGCGGGAATGGTGTGGCTATCATAAAAATGATGTAAATTCAGAGTTCACAGTGGTTATGAAGCTATTTAGAGTTATAATTAAAACCAGTACTGAGGGTTTTTTTCAGAATAAAAGCTCCTTTTGACAATCATAGATGAATGCTACAGGAAATTTTCAACAAACGTATTCAAAATTAAAGTATGGCACAAAGACAGCATAAATATCCCAAGATAAATTGTAGGCATAGGTTAGTCTAAAGAAGTACAAAATAAATTTGATTTCCATACTTTTTCAACTGATGTCACATCCCATTTTAATCAATTTATATCAAAAGGACAGTAAGAATACCACATAGCCTGTTTTTAAATCATGGTTCTTTCTGGAGTTTCTTTCTGTCAAAGAGACTTTTGTAAGACTATTGAAACAGAAAACCTGGAATTCATTACTTTCTGAACAAAAGCGATGCTGCATCTAGATTTATCAATGCTTTATTAGGATAAAAGAATAATGAGGCAAGAAAGCACCAAGCAGAGTCCATGGAAATAAATAAGTGAGGTAGGTAAGAAATCCCTGGAAACATCAATAGTCATTCTGACTTTTTGTAGCAGATCTCAAGTCCCAGATAACAAATCCCATTCAAAATTAGGGGGGAGGTTTTCTTTTGTCAAGTTCTGGACACATTTGCAGCCTCATTTAAAAATTCATATCAATGTCACATTAAGGCAAATGAATTATATACAACTTAAATGCCTAGATTCCCCAAACTGGTTTTTAAACTAGTTTCCACCTAATCAAACTGAATATTCACTACAAATGAAAAATGAACATCAAGCCAGGGGTTCTCACACACAACTACTGGAACTTTTTCAACTTCCAGTGGTTCCCATCGTCATGTCAGATGTGCAGTTTTCCTGAAGGGAATGACACAACCGTGTCACTCTTGAAAGCCCCCACTGATGACCAGCTTCCAGACAGGCAAAACTAATGCCTACAGAAAAATCTGTCTCTGGCAGGAGAAGGCAATAAATTATACAAACTAGAAAGTACAGGGAAGATCAGAACAGAATCTGAAGTAGATAGAAAGGACAGCTTTGGCCTATGTAGTACACTTTGTTATCAGCACTAACATTTAACCACAATAACCAGAAAAGTGCAGCTTTTAAATGGTGCTGGAAATTAATTACCAGAAACAGAAAAAACAATAGGTATTTTTGCTTGTCTTACAACTAGTAGAAATATTTAGAAACTCATGGTTTGCCCCTAAATTGATACTGAAAACAACACATATTACAGTGGATGTACTGAATACAGAATCAGTATGAATTTATCGTGGGTGTAATCAGCTCTGATTCATGCCAATAAAATTAATATTAGAAATACATTAAAGGCCACCACACAAATATCCCCCACTAATAAATACTGTCAGCTTATGTATTTCTATTTTATAGGTAGAACACACTTAAGAGGTATTTCAGCTTTCATTTATCTGACATTTTACTCAGGGGAAAGCAACCTTCACAGGGAGGAAGCCAGTTTCTCAGGAGTGATGGTTTGGTTCTTGATGAATTATTGAAGACAGATCCCTTGTGGTTACTCAAGCCCACAACTATGGGCATCCACGAAACAAATCCCTCCTAAAACACAACTGGACAGGAGAACAGAGCAAACATCCACTCTGCTTAATGCAGATGGTTTGCATTTAAAAAAACCCACAAAACAAAACAGCACTGCATTTTCAGTCTGTGAAATCAATCTGCAGTGCAGCACAAGTGGTAGTTTAGCACATTCAACAGATTTAAGATCACTTTGTGCTGGTTAGTCCACCTGGTGTTTTATTTATTAGTGAGGGACGAGAGAAAGGGGATTTAATGAACAAAATTAATTTAAAAAATGCAAGCATAGCCTAATCACATAACCAAATATGACATTCATTTAAATACTTCACTAAATGTCCTGGAGTTTTCCAATATTTATCACATGTGTTGTAGAGTTTATAGGCTATAAGTCTGCACGTTTCTGCCACTGCTCCTCGATGCATTCAGGACCATGCCAAGTTCTTCAGGAATAAAAGCAAGGAAGCAGCATTCCCTTTAGCAGCTCTTCTCATAAAATACAGAAATATCTTGTGGGCTGGGACCAAACCCTGCAGTTCAGTGTGTGAAGAGCTGACATCACCTCTGCAAAGCATTTGCAAAAATGCACTGTGGAGCCTGAGATGAGCTCTCAGCCAGCAGCAGCACTGCTCAACTCACACCTTTTAGCATCAGTGGGCAATGACAACATCACACAAAACTTACTTTCCCAAGAAGGTAATTTTGAATAACGACTGCTCCTTATGATGTTAAGTAAGATCCATGCAAAACTTTTAGGATTGTCATGACACTTGAAAAACACTATTTCTTAATAATCACAATCATAGAATGTGTTGGGTTGGAAGGGCCCTTCAAAGGCCATCTAGTTAACCCCCTATAGAGAGCAGGGACATCCTGACTAGATCAGGTTGCTCAGAGCCTCAGAAAGCCTGACCTTGAATGTCTTCAGGGATGGGGCCTCCACCACCTCTCTGGGCAATCTGTGGCAGTGCCTCGACAACCTGATAGGAAAAAACTTGTTCCTACAGTAAACTAGTAGAGAGCAGCTATTCAGAAGGCCCTGCATATGTGCAACACATTCTTGAAAAATGCAGAATTAAGACGTTTCTCTCTTCCTCAGCCATTCAACACAAGGGAAGGGATACAGGAGCAGCCTGTAAGACAATGGGAATGCACCTTTGTGCCCAAGAAGCTGCACTTGTTCGTGCCATCTGAAAGCACAGACAATGTACGTGTGGCCTACCCTTCCTGCTGCAGCACATGCTGTGGGAGAAAAGGCTGTGCCAATTCACAGGAAGAAGAGAAGAAACTGTTATCTCAGCTCTCAGCCAGTATAGACAGCACCAGTACCCCACATAAAACTGGGAGAGACACCCAATCAGTCCCTGCAAAGGTGGATCATGAGTGGCAAGGAGCAAGCAAAGCAACCAGCTTGTTCATGCTTTGGCATAGTGACCCTTTGCATGGGCCAGCATGAAGACACAAGGAAATAAATAAAATTCCTGTGTCCCAAAATGCCTGCTAGGACTCCAAGTCTCTGCTTGGTTGCATTTGCATACCTCACCTTAAATGCATTCTGCATTGCATAGGGAACATGGAGATGCATTTCAATCAATCATATCTTTTTAATCAGTTAATTGTTAAGTACCTGCTTTATGCATTTTTATAAGGGGTAGAACAGATGGCAAAAGCTCAACTAATATATTCACAAAATTAACTTAGGCTGCAGGTGATGTTTCTCCACAGAAGGCAGGCAGGAAGTTGATAATGTATGAGTCTAATGGTACAATAAGGCTGCATTACAACAGAATTTCTAGGAAAGAAAATGCAATGGCCAGGGAGATCTCTCTTGAATTCATTATGGTCACTATCACAATGAATATCATTTAAAGGAGTTAAGAAAGAATACACATTGGAATACATTGAGTGCAGCATGAATTTATCAATAAGGCTGAAGAAAATTATTCACAAATTTTTAAGGCTGAAATAATATGATCTCTTCACTCTCTAAAGAATGCAAAAGCCCTGTCTCTAATGAGTACCTCCAAATAACCAAGTGTTTCAATACCTCAGACCTCTTCTGCCAGCTCTGAAAACCCTCAAAGATAAAAGCAACCTGAAATCCATTACATAGCATAAATTTATCCTTTTTTAAAATTTTCACATATTCATATTTAAAATATACTGTGCCTTTTGTGCACACCATCACATACAGACACATATCATTCAGTCTATTGAACAATACATAAGCAAACACAAAAGCCAGCCCATGATAACCAATTCTCCTCCAGCCATTTCACTGCTTTTGTTAAAGGTCAACCACTGACTTCAGTAGACTTATGCTGGATTTTACACCAAATGAGTGGAAAATCTGTTCAACTGTTAATCCTCCTTTTGTTTCATTTCAGGGCAAACTGCAGAAGTAACATTGAATAATGTATACAAATGTTAAGAAACCAATTTCAGGGAGCTCTAGATAACAGCTTCCCTTGAGAATTCAGATTAAAGGAGTTTTCTGGTGTAACATTGCACTGCAATATACTGCAGATTTATGTACAGTATGTAATTCTCAATTGCTACCTTTATGTCTGCTAGACACAAATCAATCATTATTTTCTTGGATTTATTCATTATTTTAAATTGAGAAGTATGTTGAATTATTTCTAATCTATGGCCAAATGGCAAAAACTCACTATCTGCTCTGCAGTGCTGGTTGTGATGGATGCAAAAATGACACAGGGGCATTTTTACATTTTGTGCCTGTGAATGCAAAATACCTCCCAACATAAACAGCAAGTTCAGCTTTTTCCAAAACCTGAATGTGCAAACTAGAGATTTAATTTCTGTAAAAGTCACAAGGATCAATGCTAATAGTAGATGCATGCAGAAAAAGTAAGAGTGTCTTCCAGGAAAAGCCATTTCACAAATAAGAAATTGAAGCTAATAGTCACAGAAATATTTTACACTACTCACACAGCTTGGCTTTTTCACACTGCAATGGCAATGTAACCACTAGGAAAATAAATGTACCCTGACTTAGAGGAGTTTTCATTGTTACGTGTCTGCTGAGGTATTCCTGAATAATTTTTTTTCTTTAATAAAGAAATCTAAATGCTTAATATCTTCCTTTAATGGAACCTTCAAGGGCTATAAAGAAGTATTAAGTACAATTTCCTGCGTGGGCCCAGAACAAAAGGAAAGTAGTTTGCAGGTGTAAAAAATATGAACTGTTATCTTACGTGTGACTGAAAAATATTTACTCAGAGATGCAATGTGCCTCTATTACCATAACAGATAAATCTCTTGGCTTGTGTTTTCTGCAGAGCTACAAAAATCTACCTTATAGTGAAAACCCGAAAATGAGAAAAGACATAAGATGAATATGCAGAAAGCTGTGTACCAGTGAATCAAGAACAAGAAATGGCATCAGTTTCTCACAGAAAAGCAGTAACTGTGTAACTCCATGCAGCTCTAGCTCTGTGTGGTGTCCCAACAAGGTGCCTACACCATCAGCTAGGCTATCCTCTGCTCTGTAGTTTTTATGATGGAAGGCCATGGCTGACAGTGCTGAGTTAACCCCAAAAACCTCATCAAGACTCAAAGCCATATACTTTAATTCCTGGAATAAATGTCCTTACTTGGGGCCAGATTCCTGCAAGAAACATTTCCTGTTCTCAAAGTAATAAGGAACAGAAATTGAATACAGGTGCTCAGTGCACACTGGCCCTCTCCCACCCCCACTGCCTCAATTCTTGTAAGGACACTGAGTAGCAGTTACACATCTATTCTACAGTATGTTCAAAGCATCAATTTACAGCAAATCCCCTGTTGAAGTGCACTATTGGAGCTTCCTGTACATTGCTTCTTGCTTTGATTCTATAACCAAAGAGCAGAAAACACTTCATATGAAAGTAATTCACACAACAAAACCTCATCTTGACAGTCTTTGCTCTGGCTTTGTTTTATGCAAAAGCATTGGCACAACCTTCATGTGAACCCCATTTCCTGGGCTCACTGCTCCACTAAGAGAAGGACAAACATAGGGAGAGGTAAAGTCCAGAGGAGGAAGATGATCAAAGGGCTAGAGCACCTCCCTTATGAGGACAGGCTGAAGGAGTTGAGGTTGTTCAGCCTGGAGAAGGCTCAGGGGAAACCTCACAGTAGCTTATCAATACCTGAAGGGGGCTACAGAAAGGCAGGGGTAGGACTTTTTCATAAGACATGTGATGGGAGAACTAGGAATGGATGTAAANGCCTATGGCAGGGGGGTTGGAACTCGATGATCTTTAAGGTCCCTTCCAACCCAAACTATTCTATGATTCTATAAGTATACTTTTTTTCCTTACACAGTGTACCTGCTGGCCAAAGTGCCCTTGAGAATAACCTGCTGCACACACAGCGGAGCCCACAGTTCCTTCATGATTTGCACAGGACTAACCACACTCAAACAAATAACAGCCAGATGTAATCTGCATTTTTCAGCACAAATATTAATGAAGTCGTCACTTACAAGTTCTTCACATCAATGATTCCTCGAAAGGCCTTTCTAGGGATTCCTTTTATCTGGTTTTCACTCAGGTCTCTGAAAAAGAGAAAAAAACCAAACAACTCTATTAACAAAGGAACACATTTTTCAAAACTACATGAGATAATGGAACAAAAACAGGCTTGGGAAAGTACGTGTTTCGGTATTTGCTACACTAAACGATGCTTTCGATTTTCTTTATCTCCTCTTGAGTTGCATGAGCTGACATTCCTCTCCAGTGAAAACCACCAGAATTTGTGATACAAATGGCAAAAATTCAAGAAAGCATCACTCAAATGTGGTCATGGTGCTGGCACAATGCCATGATCTGCTGTCAGAGCACCTGCAGCCAACTCTGATGCCTTGAAATTGCAACCCTGGAGTGTAAATGCAATTTTCTCACCATGGTCCTGTTTGTTTACCAACAATACTCGGCTACTCCTGCTCAGACTACAGCCCCCACTATGAAATTAATATACAAGAAAAACATGAGAATCATTCTCGTGTCAGTTACATAAATTTACAATGAAAAGACTGCATTAAAAAAACACAACAGCTCTACTGCATTAAGTTTAAGTAGGAACAAATTTTTAACTGAGCTTAAACAGAAAACATAAAAAAAGACAAATCCAGAATGTCTTCCTAGTGCTTAAAACATTCCCAAATGTTTCATTTAAATAATTCCATCTGCATTTAATGTAGGTAGAGTAAACAAGGACTGTAGGTTACCATTTTCTGCTACATAATTTACATTTAGTTGCTTCTTCCTCTGATGCACTATAAGTAGTTGTAGAATATTCCAAGTTTGTAATCCTCTATCAGTGTTAATTGAGGCAGAAAGGTGGACATCAGAAACATGGAGGAAACAGACCCAAAATCAGAATGGTAGGATGTTTTTAGGCTAAGGAAAAACAGCATTCATAATGACTGCTTTGCTGGTGTCCGTCAGCAGGGAAAAGAGGACATTATTTCACTCTGGTTGAGGATACAAAGTAGGGGGAAGAAAGAAGTGTAAGAAGACAAAAAGAAGGCAGATGAATAGAAAGAATAATGGAAGAAATGAACAAACAGAGCGAATGGAAGGCACAGAGGGGTGGCTGGAGGAAAGGACAAAGAAAAGTGGTATCACAACACAGGATATTACACAGTGCATCATTCAATGTGACCATGTCCCTGTGTTGTAAAAGCCCAAGACTTAGCTTCATTTTCAGAAAAACTCTGACTTTCTAATGATTATTAAGATGGAATGGCAGGCATCTGTACTCACCACCAGATACTCTTTTCTGTAAGTACATTTTATCTTTGAGCAAGCCTTCTTTCTAGTCTCCACCAAATTGGCTTTATCAAATGAGAGGCTAGAAATTAGAGCCTGTCACAAAAGCCCACACTGACATTGCAGGTCAGGACATGTCACACAGGGCTTTCTTCTGCTTTCCATCAGGCAGATAGAAGAAAAAAAAAGGGACTATGTCCTTGTCATGAGTCTAATTCAATTTATACCAGTCACACAGTCTACACCAAATTCTCCAAGTAGCCACAACTGTCCATTCAGACTATCACAAAGAAAAACGTGCTGCTGGATACAAGTCTCTCTTTCAAGCCAGATTAAAATTCTTTGTGACCTTCACAATTTGTTTAACACTGATCCACAACCTGACCCTTCCCTCACCTCCCCTTTCTTTTGCCAGCTACAAACTGTTAGTTATTTATAGACAGTCCTTCAACCCAGACAAATGATGGGGCCACCTGAACTGAGAGGAGTCCAAAGCAGATTTCAGATGCACAAGAAGTAAGTCTTAGGCTGAAGACCAATGTCATGACAGGGAGTCACAGCAGAGCTACAGTCAATGGCAAAAGCATGACTAAATGGCTTAGGAACATGAACATTAGTAAGATCTGAAAAGCAATGCAAAACAAACAGGGCTTGATAAAGTAGAATGGTGCAGTCAAACCACACTAAACTCACCAACACCTCAAGCTTTTTGCATTTTATTGTGCATTATTTCAAAAAAGGCTGAAAAATAAATTAGGTTTTGTAATTGTTTTTTTCCTAATATCTAGGTCTATTAATATTTTTCTGTCCTGCTTTGTCTCATGTCTCACTTGCAGTTGAGCAAAGCCAGGGGACTGTAGGAAATTCACCCTCTTTCTATGACCATCTTCTTGTACATTATATTAATTTAATTTTCCATTTAGGCACTCTCCTCTAGCTAATAGTGTCAAAAGTATTTCTGGGGTGTGAAGAAATGGCAGCCTCCATGGCGTCAGTGACACAGCATGGAAGGAAATGCACCACTTCAGGCTTCATTTTTCCTAACAGCCTTCTCACAATTCCAATCATCCCCTACTGAGATGGTCAGGAATTGCGTTCACCTCTGCTGCCCAACACTGGCCCAAACTTCTGCTCTAAGGGAGAGGGCAGCTGCAACAAGCAGCTTGTCTTCATGGTTTGAAGTTTCAGCTCTTCATTTCTTGCTTTTCACAATGGACATGATGGCAAACTCACTGACACCATGTAAAACAATTATTAGTTACATACATTTCCAAAACCCCAATTTTAACAGACAGCATTAGAGAGCTGGGCAAAAGCACTTGACCTAAGGACAAACTAAAATGTGCTGGGATGTTGGCAGCATCCTCTTTCATAAAGGTTCCTCTGAACAGAATGCAGCAAGCCCAACATCTTAATTTACACCCTGATAAAATAGCCACACTGAGCTAAATGACTTATTTGGGGTATTTCTTCGTGGGATTTTGATAAACAAAGGCAGGTTTCATCTAGTTCAACCTGTCCACAGCTTTCAGGCTTTTCAAATGGCACAGAGATCCTGCAAGCAGCCACTGCCAAGATAAAGTGCAGTCTCCTTTTGAACCACTCCTTCATACAGGGGTTATGGCCAATGGAAACACACTTGGAAAGGCCTTGGCAGCTGATCACAGAAATCAAATATTAGAAAAGCATAGTGGGCGACAACACTGGATACATTCAACCACCAGCTTCCACAGCCAGCAGCATGTAGAGAGCACCTCTAAGGAAAGAGCCCTCTTATTTCAGAGACATTGGAGGACTTTGACTTCAAGTATGGGATTTGCAGAGATGGGCAAACAGAGCCACAGAAATGTCAAAGGACTTTGACTTCAGGTTTGTGCAGATTAGAGACATGGGAGCTAAGAGAATCCAGAGCCTGTGGCTTACATGCCCCTACAGCAGACCACACATTAGCCTAACTCAGACTCAAACAAGAGCTGGCACAAGGTAATGGATTGTTTAGTTTTGACTGTAACAAAAATGCTTTGGACATGATTAACTTCCTCTGCAAGCATAATGTTGTTTTCCTGATCTTCAAATGTGAATTACAAGGGCCTCACTGATAAAAGGATTGGAAAAGAAAAAATAACCCACCCCAAACTGCTAACGTTTTCTAAGGGCCTTTGTAGGCTTTGCTACAATGCTGGACTTCTTGCATCCTGAGTGAAATTTCAAGTGTCTAAATGAGAAATAAAAGGCATTAAAACTTTTATAATTAAAAAAAAGTCCAACTACAGAGCATAAGCCATTTAATTATAACTTAGGCCAAATCAATGTTCATAAAGTAAGATTCTCCCCTTGAACTACAGATCTAAGACATTAAAACAGCTACTTTAACACATCTTCCAAAGTTACAGTGGTACCAAAAATAAGATGTGTTATATGAAAAGCAAAAACCCCAGTACTGGTAGCATTATGCTGGGTTGTCTCCCTTTTTAAAAGGGACAAATAAAACAAAACTTAAAAATATTGAGGGTTTGAGCTTAAGAGTTTAGTGACAAATCTTCAACCCAGCATTTCTTTACAACTGGACTAACACCAGGCTGAACTGCTTTGCAGAAGGTCACATACTTAACACCACCTGGTCACTGCAATTTGTCTCATTAGAATTGGTTTTAATTTGTACAGCATGTTACACATAAATTCAATCCTGCACTGTTTTACTGAATTAAATAACATAATTAAGGGGTTAAAGAGTAACAGATGGGGGAAATTAGAGAGTATAATCCAAAGAGAATAGGAATCTCTAAGTAATAGATAATAAAAGATAAGCAAATCAATGAAGTGAAGAATGATAGAAGTCAGCTTTTTCCTAGAGTAAGAGGTGGAGGGAAGATCACTTCTACCCAGAGTGGAGAGAACAAAGGGACCAATGCTTACTAAGGGAACAGTCTGCAAGAAAAATGGGGTGAAGGAAGAGATTGAAACACTAAGGAAATCCCCAGGGAAAAAAACCTTCACCCAATTGCAACAATTCCAGGACAGAATACTAACTTTTAACTGTTTCCCCTTAACTAAAAGCTTGACAAGGCCAAGGAAGCTTTGCTGTATCAGTTTCTTTTACAATCCACATTACACTCACAACACCTCAAACACTGCTAAACCTTCTGCATGGCATAATCATAAAACCACAGGACCATAAAACCAGCAGCAGAAGAGCTGCAGCACAGTTTCCCTCCTAACTACTACCCTTTCTTCCTGCTCAGCAACACAAGCCCCTTGAAAGAGGTGAGCAACCTCACAGCCAATCTGGCCACGTTCTCCTACACAGCTCCAGCATGCTCTGACAAAATTGCATGGTACTTTCTTAATGCTTAAAGATAATAATTAATACTTTCAATAGGTAAATACTATTCTTATCTAGCAACTATTGTCCTAGGACTTCACAAACTGTTCCATGATAGGGTTTCTCTCGATCCATAAATGGATTAAGAAAGAACTGAGTTAACTGTTGAGGACAGTTCACTAACACTGAGACTTGTAAATATGCAAGATTTATTCAAGGTGTTTATCTTCCAGGTGAGAAAAACAATTGACCAAATCAGCTCATAACCCCAGTAATAAGAAGTATCTGTGACAGGTCTGAAAATCACATCAGCACCCTTACACATAGGGGGGGCATCATGCACTCAGTGAAGCAATGGCCTTTGCTTCGCCCTGTGTTCCAATGGCATTTGCCATCCAGGCAGCAGTTACAGCTCTCCATCTAAAATGAAAAATGAGCTGGTCTCATCAAGGATGGGCTATAAGGCAAGAGCTGAAGAACAATAGTATTGGGTAGCATTTACTCTGTGGAAACTTGGCATCATGGCCGATTTTCTAAACAGAAAAGCCTCCCTGCTACTACTACAATTAAAGCTGAGATGTTGACAGCATCTGAGTTCTGCAAAACAAGAGAAAGCCCAACAGATGTTTTGTACCCTGAACAATGCAAGGTGATTGTCTTTTTGCTAAATACAATACAGCTGGCTCTCAATTTCTGCTCTGGGAAGTATTTGAGAACCTCTTTCTAGTTTTGTTTTGTTTGCCTTAAAGGAAGGAATTTAGCTTAAATATTCCAATTAAGCCAGCATTCACTGCTTTCCCAGTCATGCACCACTGCACAAGTGCTACTGCCAAGCTTCCAGAAGATAAACACCACGACTTCTTTGTTGATCTGGTTCTACTGTGAGGTGACAGATGCTAACTCTTCTATACTTCAGCATGGGGTTGAATTGACCCAGGTCACATACACATACATCCTGAAGAACAAGAGACTGAGCAGAGGCTGTGCTTAAAGACTGGAGAAGGGTGTTGGCTATGCAGTCAAGGAAGAAAAAGATTTCAGCAGTAGAAAACTATTTTAGCATCATCTTTCACCTTCTCCAAGGCCAAATTAAAACCCATCTGTTAATCAAGATCCTTTGAAAGATGTGATTTGCATGGATTTTGACAGATTTATTACTCGTGTCCTGACACATCTACATACATCACTCAGGACATGGTGAACTACTCCTGGTTGCTTAAAAGTACAGAGGACAGACTTTCATGCACTCCTCGTAAGAGTTTAAGAAAATTTCTTATTTCAAGCAAAGACAAAAACAAAATCCCACTCACTTTCACTAAATTAGACACAGTCCAACATTTGGCTGCTGATACACTCAACAAAGAACTCGAAAAAAACAATTCCATTATCCCTCTTACAAAACTAGTAAATATTTAAAAAATCTTTTAAACTAACTGTAAAAAATTATCTGTCAATGTCCAATTAAGGCAATATTTTTCTTAATTATTTTTACCATTTTCCTGCCTCCTCCTGCCATTTTCAAACTGCCAAGCAAATACTGATCAGAAAGTATTTAGGGGACTCTTATTTTAAAAGCACCCCGCTTGAGACAGATCAGACTTTTCTTTTCAGAAAGCAGCATCTGTTTTGGCTTTTGGAATGCACACATGAATCTTACATTTTACCTCAATGTCTTTATACTCAACTTTGGAGACATCCAGGAGCAAGAACTGGAAAGAAAGTCCCAGCCGACTCAGAGGAAACACTTGAAGAGAAGCACTCTTCTAGAAACATGATAACATTTCTGACTAATAAATCACAATAAAGATTATTTATTAGTAGCATTAAATGTAGGTCTTTGGTGCTTTACAAAATGCTACTAATACAATTAATCTTTTTTACATGGGGGGAAAGTGAGACAGAGTGACAGGCAGGATGTGACTAAAGCAAGGTACTCTAGCAGAGTGCAAGGCAAGATAAAAAAAAAAATCAATCTTAAAAATTATATACATTAGTTAATATGAAATTTATACACTAAGTCATAGCACGAGGTGGGGAGACTGACCTGCCAGCAGAGAAACAGCATGAAGAAATCTTACAGTTTATTTCAGAGAGACTAATTTTTATAGAAAAAGATCTCATTCACTCTGGAATGATACAGAATTACTACAAAATACATTTACAGCTGGATCACTGACAAATGTGATGTTGATCCTGCACAACATCAAACTCTAACAATACTAGAGTACACTTGGTATCCAATCAAGTGAGGTTACAACACAGAGGCACTAGAATGATTTAGCAGGAACAACAAACACTTGAAAGAGACACGAGTGAAGCAGAGACATCACTAGAAAAAATGAATCTCCTGAGGATTTTCCCATTTCCATAAAAATTTTCTTGGTGCTATGTGAATTCAAAAAGCTCTCACTGCTATTAATGATAATATTTTCTGAAGTGGAAATTGAGTTACAAGGAGGCTCCCTTACTTACAAATTTTATACTGTAAATCTGTTGTGTGTTTTGCACTTGTGTCAGCTGAGCTGTATCAGTAAGAAATTCAGTGCATTTGCAAATGTCAAACATGAAGAGGCAGTGTTACCTTCTTCTGATCTCCCCAGACCAAAACTGAACTCCTAGCTTAGCCCATTCTCATCATTTAGGAAATATATTTGCAGTTTATTGGTTATTTTGTAAAAAATTCAGCGAGCTTTTATTTTAGGAGATAAATATGTGAAAACACCAAGTCTGAAACTTGACTAATAAACTGTACCCTCACTGCATCACTGATAATAACTGGAGGAAGCCTCGCTCTTTAAGGATTTGCTTGACCTAATTCCTTCCACCTTTGTTAATGACAAGCATTTTTATAGCAAAAAATTTTTGGACTTTATTGATATAATTCAAAGAAATACCAGCTTTACCAGTTACATTTTTTTGCACCTAACCATCACACAGCAGAATGAAAACAACCATAATAAAACTGATTTAATTCCGGCTGTGACCCTCTACCTTAGCTATGAAAACAGTCTATTTTCATGGGATTAAGTATCATTTGCATGTATAAAAACCTATACTTTGTTTTTCATTAAGTTTTCCTGAAAGAGGCTAACTAATTATTTGTTTTCATGATGACTGTAGGCATGTTTTTGGCTACATAAAAGTAATAAAAATCCTACAGAATCCACAGACAGTAAAAACAACTACAGCGATGTTCCATTTACTCTAGTGAGGCAGAAATGAATTGCAAATTATCTGAATGCACTGAAGTGAGGAAAAACAACACTCTGGTTATGTATATGCCCTGGTTATCAACAGGCTATTACTCTGTGCTAAAATGTGCATTGCTGCAAGAGGGTCACACCATTGCTTTAGCTGTAAAGTAAGTTTTAATAATAATATTAGCCCAGTAATGTACTGCAGCACTATTCAGCTGTCTGTAATCCATTAGCAGGTACTAGAGACCTAGACAAAAGACAAAAAAGTTTTATGCATTTTGTCCCTCCTTTCTTTGATAGTATTTCTACTTCTGTTTTTCTTCCCCAGCTTCACCTTTACATCATCCTTCCTGCTGTGCATTGTTTGGTTCCTGTAAGCCCTCACACAACACTGCAGATGTAAGGAGATACAGTTCAGACTGATTAGTAGTCCTAATTCATTTTCCTATGCGGATATGACATCTAGATTTATCATTCCAAGATGCAATACCACAAAGTGGTTAACTCTACTGTGGATACTCATGCAAGATGCAACTGTGTAAGTAATACCAGCCTCTCCTTTGTGGAGTAGGCTCCAGGAATCCACGAGCCATTCAATTATTTCTCAGCAGGTCCATCCTTACCTGAATAACACCTACAAAGCTCTTTGTGCTACTGTATCCACATCGAGATTAAAAAGGACTTGATGAAATATAACCACATTAATTTTTGTTCTTCAGGGACTACTTGGGCAGGCAAAGCACCTCCAAGCATCCCACTTCATACATCAAAAGCTTATTCAATAGTGCTATGTTTTAGAAAAAGACATCTCAGGACAAGACAGGCAATTTAAATACTCAAAATAAGGTGTACTATTAGAACAAACAGAAATAATATAATGTAGACCTAAACCTAAGCTAATGTGCACATATAACTACAAATTCACTCCCAAAAGAAGTTAAACTTATTATCAGCCAATTAGTGTTTTGTAATTTCAACACTTCTGTAGTTCATCTACTCCAAAACCAACCAAACACAGCAGTATGAAAACCTCCAGAACATACTTTGAAAACAAATTCAGTTTTTATCCCTGAACACCTTAAAATACTCAAGCTGTCATGTGGCAATAGTTTGCAGGAAGACTCTAATGGCACATTTCAATCACTGTTCTTGCAGCAGACAAGGAAACAAGGGCACTACTCTGATTCATCAGCAAACGCCTTGCTTCAGCAATCTGTACCAGGATTTGCATAAAGCCACTTCCACAAATGAACTCGACTTTCATCTCACTGTATGTTGCCAAATATCAGATTGATAATGACAGCTCAGAAATGTAAAGGTAAAAAAAGCTGAGATTTGACTGGGGAGAGGGAGGAGGGCCTCCTGCACAACAGCCTCCAAAGGGAAACAGCTAGAATGCTGGCTACACATTGCCATTTCATCATTGAAACACTCTGAATACAAAGAATATCAAATACCAGCATGATTTCATTACTGCTGGGAAGTATCATGACTTTCTCTAAAGTCCACTGCTGCTATGCAAGTCTGCAGAAGAAAGTATGCCTACCAGCAAGATTTGGCTTTCAATTATCCACAACTTAAAAGTTTCTTCAGTTAATGAATCCTCTGTTCAATTCCTTTAACAAGCTTTTGAAAAAAAACAATCAGCTCAGGAGTGTCGTGTAGCACTAAGTACAAAATTATTCACAGGAAAGATTTTGATGGTAAAGATGCTTTGCTTGACTTTCAAAATAGAGCCTAGTACTTGGCAAAAATTTACATTCCAATGTAAAGGCAGAAAGAACTAATTTAACTGACAGTGAAGCCTCTCTATTAGCCATTTAGATTATGCATTATATTCAAATTGTTACCAAAAGACAAACAATGCAAGTGATATTGGGTACATAGGTTCATAGTCCCCCAAAATACAACCAAGCTTCTGAAGAGGAATCTGGCATCCTGACTTCTTATTATTTTTTTAAATAAAGAGCAGTGCATACTGCCAAAGAGAAAGTATGTGGGGAACAACTCAGAAATAGATTGCCCAATAAGAGAGAAACCAAGCACACAGCCATTTCCAGTAATGAGCACAGAGGTACATTACCCCACAGATTCACACACAATTTAAAGACTATGATTTCGCTTCACATCTTATATTTGTTACTATAAAATTTTAAACCTTTTCATATGACGCAAATACCACTATCTTATCAAAAATCAAATTTAACTTCATTAGAAAACTAGGAAAGTTTACATTCTGATATTATTTATTTACATCATTACTTCCAGATGCATACGCAGAAACCCAATGATCAAGAGGCAGAAACTAACAGTCAGTCAAAAAAACAATTTCTGCATTGCAGTTCCATACACAAAGGGGTTCATTTGGTTCCAGAAAGTAATTCAAAGTGGAATCTGTTCTTACCCCAGCTCAGACGCAATCGCTTGCTCTTTCTTTGAACAGCTAATTTCTGGAAAGACAACTCTAAACAGTGGGGAACTACATCTAACCCAGAAAGTGGTTTTCTAACTAAACCTCTCCCACCCTATTAAATTAATATGATTGTGCTATACATTATACACAACTACAACACATCTGGTTCCAATGCTGTTTCTAGCTTGCACTCTTTGTTCAGTCTTTCTAAATCACAGAACATAAAATGATGTAAAGACAAAAAGGCAAAACAAATACTAAATGGTAGGGTTGAGATGCATTACCAACACTTTACCAAAGACTGTAATGCAGCAGAAGTATAGTTTTACAGCCATTAAATACTCTGAACTTTCACATGCAATATACATGCTTTTTTTAGTAAAATTCTACAAGAACTGAAGTATATTTCTCCATATATGAAGCATATTTGGAAGTATTAAACACACCAAACATTTATGTCTTTCCCAGAAGTCTCTCTAATTAATACAAATTAAAAAAGTATAAAACTCCCTAATACAGATACAAGTATTTTCAGCAAATAACAAAACACTGACAATACCTATCAGAAGATAAAAATCCACTATAAGACAGCAGAGACTATTCCTTCAGCTTTTCCACTGTGCCTGTTAATTAGAAACAATTTAACCAGGACAAATCCATGCATCACAGGAATATACCAGTGTCATTGCCCTGCAATGGCCCAGAACTACTCCTACTAATCATTATTTTAATAAGTTCTATACATTAATCCATACACTCCCTCCCTTTGGGGTTTATATGATGATTTTGCTCAGCCAGTATTCAGCTGCTCGCCCCAGACTACATTGAGAAGACATTCCATAATTGCTGTAGGCCCAATGGTGGCTGCTCAGCCCAGCACTTCTGGATGTTTAAAAATGAGCAGGTTCAAATGAAAATGCTCTAATTCCCTCAGTCTTAACTCACTGCCTTCAAACCAAGCCTAAGAAGACAGACAGAGGGAAGCAGGAAGGAGCCCAGTACCAGGCATTGAAGCTTGTGCCAGGAGCTCTCCCTACCCAAACTTCACTGAAGGCTTTGGCACAGCACCATTTTGCCTATGGATCAGAGGGGACTAGTTTTAGTAATGTCCTGGTGCCCAGAATAAACAGATGGCAATGTATAACCTGTATAATGTATTAATATTGAATTAAGATTTTCTTTTTGTTACACACATGTTCTTTGGTTAGGCATCCTTTTAAAGCTGCAGTCCTGTTTACAGAATAATTTTTCTCTTTATTATAACAAACTGGAGATTTAAAGTGCAGTCAGACAATAAAATAAAGTAGTTTCAGGGCACTGCAAGGGTACCGGAGCAAACCTGCATCCTTCAGAGGCCATTTGCATGCTATCACAACATAGGGACAGTGACACTTGTCTTTTCATTTGGGAATTCAGATGTGACTGAGGTTTATGATTGTATTTCTACCAGGGATAGGTTTCCATATTGCTTAGAAATGACCCACTCTCCATGTGCCCCACCACTTGCCCCTGTGCCCATGGGAGTGGCTGCAGAAATGCTGCTGAAAAATGGCTGAAGAACGACTAGTCATCCCTTGCACAGAAACAAGCAACATACTAAAACTCACCATGCTCACAAGGGGTCAGGCAATTACAAAAGTTATTTGTAGAATTTACTGAGACTATTTTTTTAAAAACCAAATTAGGTGGCCTATGACAAACCCTATCAATGACAAACCCTTACTTGGCAACTTTCCCATGCTAATTCCATCTCTGGTGAGGCTGAAAGAGCAAAATACCTAATTCACCCAAAAGAAACCATTTCCACTGTGTCTGTAGAAATGAATAAGGTGTCACAGAAAGCAAAGTGATCCCAGGGGTGCAAATCCTGCCCAGGACACTGAGGAGCTTTCCCTAGGAATTTCAGTGCAGCAGAGACTTTCACACTGCAAGCATCTTTGCTAAGATAACATAAAATTTCAGAGCACATAGTTAATGTTCAAATGGCACAATATATCGATTCTCTGCCCATCCCCTAGTAACTTAAGTTTACCCAGAAGACTATTTTATTTAATTAACTTGGGGCTTTATTAATATAAATATTCCGCTATTGATCATAAGAGAAGCTGACGCATGTTTGAGTCAGGCATACATCACATCCATTTAATGGAGCTCCACTTAGAAGAGTAGTTGGCTCTAAATCAAGGTAAATGGTACCAAGTGCTCCTTTGGGATGACAGGGCTTAGCTCAATCTATAACATTTTTACGGAGCTGTTTTTTTTTTAAAGCAGAAAGCATATGGAAATTAGATGGAAATGGTCTCTCCTTACACATATCAATTAACCATGTCAATACCTTAATTAAATTGCTCAACTTAATGAGATTTATACCAATGAATATGTTTTATAGTTGTAATAGCTTTTTTGGCTACTGTTCAAGATGTCAAATAAATTGTGAAAAGAGAATTAAAAAAGTAGTAATTGACATTCTGAACTGAAGCCAGTATTTTTTCCGCTCATTTTTTCCCTTCATTCATGTGATTTTGGAGAACATATAAATAAAGTAATGAACCCTGTAATAGCTTTGCTTTTAAAAAGGTATTTTTTTCCCCAGTTCTAATCCTTCTTATCAAATTCTTTAAGTAGTACATTGTATGAATTAAGAAGCACTTCAACCTGAATATCTATAGCTCTTTTTCCCCTTTGAGTCTCATTTTTCTACCTTTCCTTCAAGTAAAAAGGAAGCAAAACTTTTCTTTCCAGACTAGTTACTATCAAGGCTTCTGTATCAGATTATGTTAAGTATAGAATCATAGAATGGTTTGGGTTGGAAGGGAGCTTAAAGATCATCCAGTTCCAGCCCCTCTGCCATGGGTAGGGACACCTCCCACTAGACCAGGCTGCTCAGTACCTCATCCAGCCTGGCCTTAAACACCTCATTTAATATAACTTAAGAAAGTCTTCCTCCTTATCTCACTCCTCTCCCCTTGCCAGGGGAGACTCAGGTCTCAAGTATGTGTCAAGGAACATGAGACTTTGTTTATAATCTCTGTTTGTTTATAAACAGAGATTTCACCTCTAAGCATTTAAGATAGTATTTCCTTTACAGTCATTCTATGATCTGTGGTGTGCATTGTAAAAGTCTTCACTACACTACAATTAAAAGCCAAGTATGACTTGGTGACAGTCACTGAGAACTAAGAAATGTAACACCTATGAGCTTCATGTCAATCAATATCTTTGAGTCAGCTCCTCTAGACTTTCCCTACTCAAAAGTTCCCAACAGTATTTTAAACTATATACTTGAACAACAGTGACACACATACATTATGAGTGCTTTGACTTTATTCCTTATCCTTATTAAATGTTTATCTGTAATGCCAATCTAATTTTTCTCCTTTGTCAAACCATTAAATTGATTTCTTCAGCTGAATTCCACCGCAGCATCTTTGTGACAGTGAAGGATAAACTCCCTAATATACATCAATTTCTTAGCTTAAAAAAATCCAGAGAATAATGACTGAAATGTCAGGGGGGGAAAAAAAAGCAACAATATATCTAAGCCTCATCCAGCTTCTTTGCACTATTGTTACAAGTATTCAAGATTTAAACTGATTACAGTTAGCTAGTACAAGGTGTTGTCTTTATTGTAACATTTCTCACATACTGAAGTACCAATGTTTTAAGTTAAAATATAAGGAAAGTCTTTATTTGATTAGGGTAACCCACCATCTTCTTCACATAGTTGACTACAACCAGTTGTCTTCTTTTGAAACCGCATTACTCCACTTAGACTGTTAATTGTATTCTGAATGCAGTTCATCATTTTGGTGTAGCTTTTTATCCTTTTACTGTCCTATTTGACAGGAAAGCCTAAAGAAATAATGATTGGTAACATCATGTATTTCTAAATTTGTACCAAAACAAATACACTTCAGGAAAAAATAACCCCTTCCAGCCAGCTGATGGCCTAATTAAGATGTTATGATACAAAAATGTCAGGGCTTTTCTACTTAATTTATCTGCTGTGACCTCTTAGTTAGCAATCTCTTCATTCCACTGTGTGTGTGAAGGTGCCTATATCCACCCACATTTCGCCCCTCAGCCCAGTACATAGGAATCTCTGCCTGACACTGGTGACTGCTTTCAAGGTCAGTCTGTGTGTCTCCCAAAGAAAAGAAGTTTTGTGATATTTTACTTGTCCAGTTAAATCCACAAAGTGACAGATGAACAAAGCAACATCAGATTTGTCAACAGCAAACAACAGTTTACAGCCTGTGCTTTAACTAGAGGCTTTGGGCTAGGTAATGAAACCCCACCAACACTATCACATACTCTTTGCATATAATAAAATTTATGCTTATAAAGTAAAGAAATTAATCCTTTTCTTTAACAGTTGACTTCAAGTCATATTATACTACATTCAAACTCTGACTATGATGAATGAGTTCTATACTCAATATTCAGAATTGCCTTTATTCCTTTGTCTGTACTGATGACATTAAATTAGTTTGTTATCCCCAGAGATACTCTCAAAGTATTTCCCTTCATGTATTTCATTTATGTCTAAATTTAATTCTCATGGTCATTCATGAAACTGCAGGTGTGAAAATAATAGTATTATCTTAAATAACTGGTAGATTTTTACATTTGACTTCATTTAGGACTGCAAAAGCGGCTGGAAGATGTGGTATCTCAATTCATTGTTACTAGGTGACAGCAGCATCAATATGATTATCAGAAGTTACTTCAATTTTTAGCTTTCCTAGGGAAGGTGGGATCCCAAGAAGCAGAATAAAGCAGAATAAAGAATAAAGAATTCTTTATTTATAAAGAATTAATAAGTAATTTTCAAACAGGAATTTATATCCCAAGTTTCTCATCAGTAAAAATGAAAAGCAACACTAGAATCAGCTCAGAGAACACCACAAAACAAGACTGAAAATCCCTGATATCTACTAAAGTGCTCCACCTTTACAGAATAACAGGGGGGATATGGCTGGTCATGAGGGAGTAAACTGATCTTCCTCCACGATGTCTGCTCTAAGCCAACCATGAAAGTTTCATATAAAATACACTGTGTTCTTCTTGGGAAAAGGATGCAAGGAGAGATACATGTCTTGTGCAGGACCAGACCATCAGTCATCCCAAAAAGGAAAGTCACATTAGGCTATTTAAACGACTGACAGATTATATCTAATCATTTGAGGGGAAGATTGTTTTTACCTCAGTGTTAATGAGACCTATGATTTGAGTAGCTGACTCCAAAGCATAGAAATTCAGAACCAAAGCTGGAATTCCCTAACCAGCAATTTTTTCTCATTACTGAAGCTGAAAAACAAACAAAAAGTAGTTACAAGGTCTTTTTGGCAGTTCAAATGGCAGACATGACTGCTTCATGGAACTCAACTACTTAAGAGATCATATGCCGATATTTCAAAGGTAGTATGTTATCATCAAAATACACTGTCCTTGGTGCAGAACTATCAGAAAATATTTGCTGAAGAAGTTTTGATGCTTTGTAGCACTCTGACAGGTGCATCAGCAACATGTTAAAGAAATACCAATCTACCTCAATTAAAACATTGCTTCAAAGAGAAAACTGCACTCCATTCACAAGTTGCCTCCCAGGATCTCCCTGGCTCTCCAGTGCACCACCATTCATGTCACTCCACAGTTCTGCTGCTGTAAACTGGAAATTAAGACCTCATAATGGAACACTTCTATTTTATAAACAGAGAACAAGGTTCATTTACTTTAAAATGAGGCCTATAACACATTCCAAAGGAAATAACTGTTCTTCAAATAAAACAGAAGTAGCTTTAATTAGTTATTCCATTAAGCTTCACAAGAGGAAGAGGTGTATTTTGCTTAAATGCCAAATTATTATAAACATACTTGCCAAAGGAGAATAATTTGACAATATGTATCTTGTGAATATAGATACATTTAGAATAATAAGGTTTTGCTTCAAAACTAAGTGAGCTATTATACAAAAAACAACCAGCTGACTGGTGTTCCCTGGGCTAAAATAGAACTCGTATTACAAATGTTGTCTAAGAAAATATTTTTTATATGCAGCAGTAACACTAAATACATTATTTTAAATCACATCAGCTAAGATTAAATGAGCCAAGGCTGCATACAGTCAACGTCTATAGGATGAGGGATTGACTTCATGCTTACAAATGTAAAAATGAAGACTTTTACCCAATGTGCTCCTCCTGGATCTGCTCACATTTAGGACACTCTTTGACTTTAGTATGGATAGGCAGAGTTACTGGAAGTAGGAATGCAGGGACACTGCCACAGTGAGTCCCAACACAGCATGGAGCAGGGGACATGCTCTCAGCTGTGAATATGCATCATTTACTGTACTCTGCACAAAGCATTACTGACTGCCCTTCATTACTGCTAATGGAATCTCAAGGTCAACAACCAGTCATAAACGTCCATTCTAAATAAAATGTATTGAAGCCACCCTGCCCAATGTCTTTTACACAGGTTTCTGGTAAGACTACAAGTGTCAAAAACCCAGGTGACCTTCCAAGACAAAAACCACTATTGGCTGCACAGATTTAATCTGTTCCAATTAAGCATACTCACTGAGATTATATTTCCTGTGGGCTATTCAGAGTTTATGACATGGTTTATCAATATCCATTTCCTCTCCTCCATTTCCATAGCATTTCTCCCACATGGTGGTCTCCTATCATGCATATGTATGAAGCCTCTAGTGGGAGGACTGGCATTATAGCAGTGATGTTACACTCTCTGGCATTTAGGTATTAAATATATATATCTATCTTTTGCATGTGTAGTTTGCAAATCTGTCTCTCTCCCTATATAAAAAAGTTGCAAGTCATTAAGAATTGCCTCACAGTCCTCAATGGGTAAGATGAATAACATGCTTGAATTCATAGATAATAAAGAAAAAAGAAGACAATCTGACAGAGAAAGTAAGGAACTGAACAACCAACAAAACACCACAAATAAAACTATTTCTGTCCCTCTCCAAACTCTTCTTCTTGGAAAGATGCTACACTTGATGGACTTCAAGCATCATCAGTGATAGAGCAATGGGTCCTCTAATCTAAGGAACATCATCTCCATGAGTTTCCATGGAGACTCATCCCAAGGTCACAGAAAGCACCGATTCTGATCACATCCCAAATTATCCACTGCCTCAAATATTTCATTTTTTTTTTGTTATCAGAGAAACTGATTCTCTGTAAGATGGAGAAGGTGGCAGAACTGAACAAAGCTACAGGTTGCCAGGACAGAACCATATGTTGGATTTCTTCACTTCACTGCAAGTAATAGGAAAATAACGTTTTTTTATACCAAATTAAAAGTGATACTGAATAGCTATCAGATCAAAGGTTGGGCCTTTTAATAACCAGTTGGCTTTAAACTGTGAAGAAGTGTAGGAGTAAGAAAGCACCAGATCATAGGTATGAACACTTAATTTCATGTGATACCATTCAATTCTGTATGAACACACTATATTCCTCTACATAAAATTCAGAAGCCTGATCAGTTTGTCTGATATTTATGACATCAATAATTGTGTAAGGATTTACAACTTCCCCTAGAACATAACTCACAGCACAAGGATTTACATCTTTTCCAAACAAGAGTGAAACTGCTTCATTTATACTGCAGATCTGCAAATGAGTTTTTTGTTTGGGTTCTTTCTTTCTTCAGTGTAGGAGAGAAACTTTTTTTGACAGCAGAATACAGTGGATGATATAAAAATACTGCAAGCAACAATGTTTTGAAAATGTTGTTAAACATTTCATACTTTGGGTGGGAACAAGTTAACAAGAGAATACGGGAATGTTTTAATTTAGCTAAGTAATTTTTACTGAGCAAGAACTACAGTCTTACTGTAGGCATCCCAGTCTGTTCATACCATAAGGGTTAATTTTACAGGGCTTTGTTCAAGCATGTTTGTTTCAAATCAGCTACATTAGCCAGATGCCAAGCTGATAC
This sequence comes from Turnix velox, assembly GCA_013400935.1. NCBI lineage: Eukaryota > Metazoa > Chordata > Aves > Charadriiformes > Turnicidae > Turnix > Turnix velox. The sequence continues at coordinate 305,236 of VZTY01009623.1, read as the reverse complement.
AATAAACAGCCATACCAAATCTAATGAATTAAGAAAGAGAAAACCACATGAAGAAATTCTGACATGAAATCAAGGTAATGACAGGAAAGAAAAATCAAGGTATACTAAAATAAGTTTTAAAAGTACAACATTAAAGCTGCAGAGAGATTCTAAGCAAGAATAGTGATACTGTAGCATGCCTATGCATTTTTGTAAGCAACAAATTATTTATTTTAACATGGAAACACTGTGACTTCCTCAGACTCCAGTAAATATGCCAAAGTATTTATTTTCTGTTGAGGAATTGGAATAAATTACAAGATTAATTAAAATTTTATCATACTGTTTCTCAGAACAAAATTTTGTATTTAACTCTGTTGCAGTATGGTTAATGGTCACATCAAACAAGCCTACAGAGGCTTCCTGAACACAGGCAAGACAAGAGAACAAAAAGGATGCCTGGGCTCATTACAGATTCTAATGGAGTCTAATGACCATTTTGTTTTTTCTTTATAGCAAAGTAAAAGTGTTGTAGGAGTCCAACTGTGCTGCTAACAGACACTAAATGAAGCACAAAATGACAGAAGTATTGTGATGTGCACTATTAGCCCAGTGCAAGATAAGGCTCTATCAAGAATGGCATTAATAGTTCTGAAAAACTCCTGCTATCTGAAATAATTTGCATTTTCAAACCCTTTCCATACAGATCAGTCACAAGCAGGTAAGAACCGGAAAGAAAGCAGCCACTGAAAGTATATATTCTGTATATACCGCAAGGAGTGATATAAAAAGTTTTTCAAGTATTGACCACACTGCTGTGCTGCTCTTTACATGAAGGGCAGTGGCTCTGCTGGTTGTCACACTGACACGTTCTGCTGCCTTGGCTTTTGCCAGTATGGGCTTTGTGGAGTCAATAGCCTTGCTGCCAGAACACCAAAACTAAAGAAAACCATCATTACCACTGCACTGACCAACACTTCCCCACTCAGCAGGAGAAACAAAACAGCTGATATATAAATCACTCATGCTTTACAAGATGCAAGGAGAATTTAAGTTGCCCCCAAAATCACCAAAACTCAGTTATATTATTATGAGATAGTGACAAGATGATTAAAGTTTAGGTCAGGACTGGATCAGCTCAGTAGCACCAGCTCCCACATCTTTCCTCTCTACTCAGAACATGTGTGTGTGCAAACATAAACATCATATTAACTATGAGATTAGATATATAAATTATAGACACTTCAAATGCTACCACTTGAACACAGACCACATTTGATTAATTACTTGCAGAAGCTCTAAAATACACATAAAACATATTCATAATAAACACAGAACAGCTGTACTTAATGAAGAAGCAACCATTATTTAGCAAAACTAACAGTCCATGACTGACTTCATAGGTTGAAGTCTAACAGACTCTAAGAAAATTCTAATTATTGCTATCATCAGAGTATATTTTATTAAATCAATAATAATCACACTACATTATTGTAAAAATTCAGCTCTGCTATACTAGAACTATATTCCATATATCTATCTATTCTTCACTCCTGGACCATCCCTTTGTAATGATCTTTCATTTGTAAGAATCATTCAATTTCTTTTGTATTTTACATTAGTAAGCAGCTAAAATAACACAGGTTCGAAGGATATTTACAGTTGTAGTGGGACAAAAATGGTTTGGCTCATGCTCTGTACTACACACAAAACCTGAAAAGCTTTTAAAATGTGTAAATATTTCGGAACTTACAAACTTAGAAATCAATTAAAATGTATTTACCACAACAAAGCTACTGTTTCACAGATCCCCCAGCCTTTCCCAGTACCATAAAGGTCCTATGAAGCCAGGCAGTAGCTGCTGTAATTTGAAAATCTCTTTTCTTTATCTAAATGAACTTAGAAATTCTGTCTCATGGAAAACACATATTTTGTGTACCTGAACATTAACGCCTTAGTGTCTTCTGCAAGATTTGTTTAAAAAGTTAATACAATGTCTTTCTCCTATGTAACAGCACATAGAGATGGTTAAGCAGATTTATTTGAAAATCCCAATGGAATTGCTTTTTTCAGTGCTAGTAAATCCATGCCACAAATGCCAGCCAACAATTCCATTGCAGAATGTTACCTGCTTTTCCTCAAGAGAGGAAGACAAATTACCAATAAAGCACGCACAAGTCACTGCACAGAAATACCTTCTTGATCTCCAGCACAGCAACACAGATAATAAATTATATCATTTGTGGGTTTGATATTAGAGGAAGATAATAAAAAGTAAATTGCAGCACACAAAAGGAAAAAATATATCGTCCAAGAAGTAGCAGATGATATTTAAATTCAATACTGTAATAATACAGGTCCTTGTACAGTGAGTAGCCAAAACCCTAGTAAATATAACAAATGAATCCTGACACAAGTCCATTTAATATACTCTCTCACATCTCTCTGTACATGCTCTTTCCTCTAAAACTCCATTATGCCAATCTACTTCAACATCACTTTCTACTGAAACCACTGCCCTCAGTTCTGCCTTGCAGACAATTCTTAGAAACAGTATTTTGCTCATCTGCTTCTTTTCTACTAAGGCATAGAACAGAAAACATTTTCAAAAGGTGATTACAGAAATTATTCAGATTTAAACATAATGAAAATAGTACCTTTAAGTGTTTGAGAGGTGCCAGGGAGTATCTTACATGAAAATAAAGACACCCTTTGTAGACAAAGATGTGTGAGAAAATACACAAACCTGTTTTGGAAAATGAAGGGGTAAAAGTTTCTAAAATAAATGGCCACTTTTCACTGTAAAAGACTATCTAATCATTATACAGAAGCTACAAAAAAGCTTCCTGAAGTAGAAACTGCTACCTTGCAAAAACATGCTCTTTACCCACACTAACATCCTTTGCCCTCACAGCCTTTGCTCTTGGAGAAGACGAAGAAGCTGCTGAATGCAAATGAGATGGATAGAACAAAATGACCTCAAGTTCAAATCCTATAAAATACCTCTAGCTGTGTTTTTACAAGCTCTTCTAAGAGATATGCTTAATTAAAATAAAAGCATGATATATGCCACTGAGCAAAGCTATTCAGATAACCAGAGGAGCTAAGAAATAACGACATAAAAGTACCCCTTAAGAGAATTATTTCAGAAAGGCACAGATTACTGCATCTGCAGCTTCAATTGTGGCCAATTCATCATATGCCTACTAATTTTTCCACTACTTCAAGCAGGAAGAGTTTATGGAAAAAGAAAGATAGCACATTTTTCTAATCTCTGCTACTCTGTGAGATAGAAAAAGGTATTATTCATGGTATCTTTTTGTTCTGAGGAAAATTTAAAAAGAAGAATCAGTATTTGAGCCTGCTGGACTTAGCTGATGTTTCTTCAGTTATAAAATATACATCTCGTATTTGCTCACTTTGAGTTTCCCAGGGGGTACTTTACATGAAAAACTTTATTACTTGAAAAAGGTGTCTGCAGAGCAGTAGCATATATCACACCAGACATACTAGTATCTGCTCCTCATCAAAGGGCTGTACCAAATACAAAGTACATGGGAAAATGGAAAGGCCCTAAGCCTGCTTGTGGCAATAGCAAGATACTTCAAGGGCACAGCTCTTGGAGTGCCTCCTGCACAGCTCGAGGCTCTTTAATTTAATCTTTTTTATAGACAAGAAAATGGAAGGAGATAGGTTCTTTCATCTAGAAAAACCCTTGCAGAGATCCCATCTTTTTAAACTGAAAAAACAAGTAATTTTCATCTAAACCTTTCAATTTAGTGACATATTGCTTTGGGATGGTAAGCAAGCTCCACACGGGTTGGTAGGATGGAAAGGGAACTGAGTCACTCTCAGTGTAAAGGCGCAGAGTTCCCTCCAATACGCTTTGCAGGAGACAGGGCTCCTGGCAGTCTCCTCTCCCTGGAGCATATTTTTAAGTCCTGACTTGGTTTGTCCTTTCTGCATGTTGCATTCAGGAGAAAGGAGAGGTTGAGCTTTGATGTTCCCTCTGCCATGTGATTCTTCACCTCTCCTTATCTTAAGCATGCTTTCAGGAAATCACACTGCAAGTAACAGCCTCTTCACAACCACAGGAAAAAAGATTGCTTTACCAGACTATTATGGATTGTCAACTATTAGGTACTGCTTTCCAAACAGGGGTGGCCCCTGACCCTCACAGCCCTGGCCACACAACAACTGCTCATGGCTGTCACCACCTCCTGGCAATAACTAATGTGCCATAGCTACAGCTGGAGTTCACAGGTTGAAGCAGCCTCCTTTGCACACCATAATAATGTTCCACAATAACCAGAGTGACTTTTTAAAGAAATGCCTTTTTAATATTATGAAAGGTGACTGCAAAGGCATAGGCCTGAATAACTCCCACTGAAAATTCTCAAAGAGATGTATGAATTAAAAATTTTGTGCCTTAAGTTGCACTGAATGATGTGTGTATATATATTATTAGAGTTTAAGATACAAAAAGGAGAAGAATGCTGCCTCTCTTGCCCATATTCTGAAAAATTACCATCATCAGCTAGCAATAAATCAAGAGAAATTTCTACTCTTACAATTATGTTGTTTCCCCCCATGTCTACGGCAGCTTCACACACAGCATCACAAATCAGCAGGCAATTATCCATACCCCCATACATAAATGTAATGCAATCTGAAAGATCACCTGTGAGCTTGTTTATAACTAGCCGGTAGCTTTTTGTTATCAATAACATTTGAATAAAAGGAGGTAAATTACAAAGCCTCGTTACAAATTCCTGTTGCTTGATGCCTTTCCTGTCTTTCTCTAAATCTTCTCTTTTGAGCAGGAGCAAGCACTCATTCAGCCAAAGGAGGAGGAACATGAAGCTTTCCACTCTCCCCTTCTGCAAGACAGTTTGGAAAGCAGATGAATAGAATCAGACATTCTCTTCTCTTTGAAGGTGCTCAAAAACTGCCTTTCCCCATCAGAAGAGAGAGTTCCTGACACCAATCCGGTGCTGTTGGGGCAGGCAGTCACTTTGAGCCTCCCTGTGGAAATTTTGCCATTGACAGAAGGAAAATAAACTTTTCAGAAAGACAGAACCAGAAAGAAGCATGACTAGAGAGCAGCAGTTCAAAGAGTTGCCTGGAGAAGGAAAACCTGGGTTGCCAATTCTTGCTGTTAAGCTATTTATATACTTCATGCAGTCACGTACGTGCAAAAAGTGAAATGTGAAAGTGATCACATGGAGGAGAGAGAAGAAGACAGTGATTTCATAGACACTGGATTTAGCTGTTATCTCTCCACCACAGCTATAATGATTTCGTACAACTGACTTTCAAGATGAATTACTTTTGATTCATGCCTGTGTGAAGTCAGAGTAAACCACCTAATTAGATTAACTGATTTAATAAGCAGGGAGCTGCACACAGGTCTTACCCAGCTTTCCTCCTCTTCACTCAGGTACCCAAAGGGACTTCTACCGTAACAACAAACAAATGCACCCAAATAATCCCAGCAGTACCTTCTCTAAAAGTCTAAAAATCCTTGAAAAGTAGAAAACCCAGTCAGTTACAAGCATTAAAGCATCAGATCTGTTTCAATGTAGGTGAAGTACATTACTTTTAAGTTGAAACAAAACATTTCCTTCCCCTCTTATGCTTCTTTTCTCTCCCTTTAAAGAAGATAGGGCATGCTGGTTTTTCCTTAAGAAGCACACCAGATTTCCTGTCTTAAACACACTCTATAATTAACAACCAGCAAATAATGAGTACCCAGGATGTATAAGTCTATTAGAGCGCTGGCGGTGCTAAAGACTCATGCTGTTTCACTGTGGGCTCCACTTGAGGTGATTTATGGAGGACATTTTTTCATTAAGTAATAGCAAATGGTTTCCACCTTCATAGTACCCAGCAATCTTCTGGGAACAGAGGAGCAATATTGAGTCCTTTCCTGGAGAGGAACATATCAAGGACTTTGGCTAAAACATAAAATGACAATCATATACTCAAGGTGAGGAAAAAATAAAGGTAAATACAGCCAGAGGTTAAGTATAAGGCACCCGACTGCATAATATTTGTCAGTTAGAGAAATAATACAGTTGTTTTCAAAACTACCCAGGAGTCTAACTATGCCCTTGCAGAAATAAAAGAGGGCCAGACTGTCACCAGGTATCTCATATTGTTACTATTATTGTTGCTGCTTCTGTAATCATTATTATCCCAAAAGTACTCCATTTTAATTACTCTGAATACTTCCACCTTGACTAAAACATATAGACAGCTATAGCAGAGAGTGAGAAGGCTCTGAGTACTGCTGTGTGCCAGCTAATCCCACAGTAAGATAGGTACCTAATAATTTCAATTACTAACTTCCTTCCCCCTAGGAGAAACTGTGCAGAAAAACAAAATATAATTACATTGGCACTCCTGCTATTGCAAATCTACTTTCTCTGCAGCTCTCCAGTGCTGTTTACTACAAGGCTGTGCTTGGTTAATAGGGATTTCTCCAGTCTATGGATAAGCAAGAATTCAAATATCACAATAGCACCATCCCTTCCTAAAGAACTAATTTTAAACATTCAAGTAGTGTAATAATATTCAATAAACATTATCTAATTTATGAGGATTATTATTCACATCTCATGAACACAGATGCTGAATTATCAGTGACATTACACCAAACCTCTGACAGAGGCAGGAAAACTACATTGGAATTTCAGCTCTCTAAGATTTCTCTCAAATTATTTTTTCAAATGCTTTCTGCTCTTCACATTAATCAAATAAATATTAGCTACATTGAAAGATCTCATTTCAGGGGTCTAAGTAAGTACTTACAGCTATTACCACAGTTTTCTGAGTTGCCAAAACCAGATGTTGCTAGGATCTAGTCCCACAAAACAGGACTACCAGGCAAAAAATCACCTACATATATTATACCCCTTAGTGGCATAATGCAGATCTCTATTGTAAAACCATGCTGATTCATAAGGAAGTGTGACAACAAGATAGAAAAATCTGAAGTCCCACTGTAATCTAAACAGTGAGTTCAACACTGGAAAAGTAATTTATTTCCAACATCCACCACAGCTTTGACAGAACCTCCCTGCCTATTACAACGCTGTGCCAGGGCAGAGGGGAGAATGAAAACAGCCTGTGAGCAACAGCAACACACAAAGTGCAGTTCCAGGGTTGTTCTTAGACCCTGTACATGCACTTCTGCAGCACTCACTGGAAACACAAAGATAGAGATTCATCCCACTCCTTAAAGCACCAGAAATTGGAAAGCTTGGTGGTTGTAATGATCTGTATTACACACACACAATTTCCTCTCAACACACCTAACAGTTGCTTACTTCTCCATTTGGCTTTGTAATAGCCTGAACATGAAAAGAAAGCAAAGTACAGAGCCTAACAATTTGTTCAGTCATCATCACTTTACCTTACTACTTCTCTTAATTTCTTTTCTTCGGTACCTCATACAAAGGAGGAAATTTCACATAAACTACAGGCTCCACTCTGGAACCAAAGTTGTTTTCTTGCAGTTCAAAAAAGCATGAATGCCTTGTGACAATAAAAAAGTTAGCTCTGCTTTCTGAGCCTGTTGAGGAAGGTGAAACTGGAGGCATTTCATACCAACACTCCCTGTGACAGATGACAAGTGGTCCCATGAGAGCTCCCTGAAACACAGGGTAGGCAGGGCTGCTGCATGGGGACTGCCTGGGGGTTGCCTGAGGGATAACCATGGATACATGCATTGTATCAACCTTCTGATTCCAACAGCTCTTCCACCAGTTCCACACACTGAGCGTCACCCCTTGCCTTCGGCTACGATAACCCTCAGAGCAGAGAAACACTCTGGCTGTCACCACCAGAGCCTGGGTTGGCTCTTGAAGTCCAACAGGCTCAAAACATACTAAACACTTAGATGGTTGTCATAAATCTTACACAGCAAAACACACTTTCCATAATCTATCTGTGAAAACACTCTCAAAATTCCTCAGTGAAAATTTCAGTCTCTCTTAAAAACACAGAAACTCCTTAGCGTGCTCTCAGAAAAAAACAATCTTATTTCTCATTGTATTCCACTGTTTTCCTACTTGAAAGGAGACATATTTTCAAAACTCCAATGGATTTGTGATTCTAAAGGATCCAGAAGATCTATAGATAGTATTTTTATGCACATGAAAGCCTTGGGCCTCCTAAGATTCCCCTACATAACATGGTAGGATGTGCCATGCACACACATCTCTTCCATAAGCAGCATCAACGATTAGCAATTCTAACATTAGCAATCATATACATGTACATATACAGTTTTCAAAACCAGCAACACTTTATAAATAACTCATTTATTAACTAAAACATTTGTTTAATGCCACTACACTTCTCCACCATCTCTCTACTCATGAAATTTTTAGAGATTTGCCACAACCCATAATTTTCTGTGCATGGTAAGGAATATATATTAGCTAACAAACAACAAATAAGCCTTCCCAAATTTTCTGCTCACCTTAACACTGCAAAATGCCCACATGAAGAGGTATTTGATAGGTTGGGAAAAGAGAAAAAGATATATTTTGAATTATATATAAAATACCCCACAAATAGTTTCCTAAAGTAAATATTTCCATTTTAATACATTAATTAATATAACACTCTTCTCAGTAATTCCTGTTATCTAAAACCCTCTGTATAGCTCAGAAAGTCTCTCAGAAGGAAGTTCAACCATACAAACTTTTTCATAGGAATCCATGCAGTACTGTTGATATTCATTAAACTGGACAACTGGAGATAAAAGCAGTCCTGACTCTGCACTCCTCATCTTAATCAAAATTGAATATATTTTTAATTCCTTTAATTGATGATATTTAAAGCTAAAGCGATGATTAGAGTGAAAACATGTTTCAGCAGTCCTACACTGACCTACTACAGGTCATTTATATTGGAGAACTTCCCTTGTTGGTGAGACACGGGCTTTAAAACTTGTTCAGTCAAAAGCAGGTCTGAGATGCGTGTCCCGCTCCCTATATTAGTGCCATGGCTACTTGACTTTTACATAAGAGAAGGAACTAGGAAAATTTCTACTAAAACAAAGTCAAATGTACTTTCAAATCCTTCAACAAAGCTGGTGACTGAAAAGGCTCTGAGAGAGAATACTGACATTTGGTGAAATTGTACACAAGAAACTGCTGGAGCTAATCCAAGGATGTCGTGTGTCACTGATCAACCATGAGTGAATGTCACTCAGCTTATATAGATGTTTTTCCATAGACCTGTTGGCAGTGTAACGTAACTATTTATGATTGACATGTTTGACAAAAAAAAATTGTGTTACATGTCAAATCATAAAAGAATGGATTGTATTTGTATTATTTAGCAGCTACACAACTAACCTGTTATGCTGCAATCTAGGTAACCTGTTTACTCTTGAGGTACAGTATCCAAATAAGTAATTCGCACAAGGCTACCTAATAAAAGACACCAGTGAAGCAGAATTACACATTCAGTTTAGTACTTCCCAGTGTCTCAGATGTTGTTATTTTAATTCTATGGGTTCTGAGAATCCACCAGGTAAACATAATTCAGTTCTGTTTGAAATGGATAGGATTTGTCAATAAGGCAATCCAGCTCACTTTGGGCTTTGTTACTCTCATTTCAGGGAAATGAAAAGACAGAACACGACAAGTGCCAGCAGAAGCACAGTAAAGAAAATTATAAATTTAATCAGGGAGCCAAATAACAATATTAGAAATTTTCAGCATTGGGTTTTTTTCAATATTCACCTGAGTATTACTGATCTTGAAAGATTAGTGTGAGCAAGGAGCTCAGACACATCACCAAGTGAAAGCTGCCAATACAGCACTGACTGCCAGCTGATTCATGCAACTGTATAGACACTAAAGAAAATCAAAAGACTGGTCACAGGAAAAGGCTGAAGATAGAAGACTTTAATTACATCAATACAACAGGCTTACAAACACCAGAAGAAAGGTTTTCTTATGGTAATGAAGCTAACTTGGTATTTACCATGGGCTACACTATTATATCACCTGTAGATTTCCAGCACACTCAGCAAGAGAATAGAAATAAATAATTCCAGTGTCAGACATTCAGCTGCGGCTACAGGAACAGGTTGGAAAATGTGCAAACATTTCAACTGACCTTGCACCACAGACAGCAAAACAAATGGTATTATTACAAACAGTGAAACATGATCTGCAATCTCTCAACTGCTGGGTTACAAACTCAGACTGTTGCAGTGAGAAAAACAAATAAATATTAATAGCTTGCTTTATCATATTACAATCAATATAAATGATCAAGTGTTGCCTCGTCTGTTTGTCACACATAGCAGGATTTCTTTTGTTTCATTTCCTCTTTACTGCCTTTATCACAGCACATAAAAATTCACTTCATAGTTTCTGTTCTCTAAAAATTGTCTATAGCTGAAGAACTAAAATCATGATATTAAATTTATGCTTGATGACATAACATTAGTCTTAATTTTTGCAAAGTTACATTAAATAGCAGCTCTTGGTATAAAAAATTTATGTCTCACAGAGGCAAGTCTGACTCTTGAACAGATCTATCAAAGTCAATGTTATTTTACACAATATAAAAATCTATCTGCAAAAGCACTCAGTTGCTTTTGGGATTCTCCAAACATCGTATTTAAAGGAAAATCTCTCCAAATGTGGTAAACAGACTGAAAAACCCCTTGACACCTCACAATCAACATACCTGGCCTTTAACCCCTCCAGGGATGGGGTAGTCACAGCTTCTCTGAGCAACCTGGACAACAGGCTCACCGCCCTCAATGAAAAATTCCTTCCTAATACCTCATTATAAATTTCCCCTCTATATCTACTAAGGATGACCATCTCCTCCTTAAAGACTGCTGTTAGCCTGGGAAGAGGCATCAAGAAAAAGAGGAAGTTTCCCTCCAGGTTTAAATCCTTCCCTAAATTTCCCTCATCTGGCAGCAGGACTGCTACATTCTCCTTGAATTATTTTAACACACAACCCAGAGATGATAAAAATAAAATTATATGATGCAAAACAGGCAGAAAATTGTATAACTTGGGGTGGGAATGGAAGAAGCCTTTCCCAAAGGCACAAGACAAGGACTGACAGTCACCACCTGTTAAACAAGCAGAAACAGACATGCTACTTACTGTTCAGGTGAAAAGATCCTGCACTGAATGCTTAAGGCATTCACACACTGTTACACAGGACAGCATTTTATAATTTGCATTAGGAATAATAAAAGCTATTGTATGTTTTTCAGAAGAGAAGATTACAAAAAACATAAAAATAACCACATTGTAAATTCAGAAAAAAAACAGACTTCAGAGTTTCTGCTGGCTGGGTTGCAGCAAGATGTAGTGACTCCATTAAATTAAATCCATTAACTACATCCTTGAACAAAAACACTCCTGAAACCACTGCTCTCTTGAATAAGCATAAGATAGTACTTCTTGTTTGCACACAGAAGTGATATTTTCCTACTGGCAGCAATACTACAGAATTGTAAATTATTTTTTACAGAAGCATTTTCAAAGGTATTCTTTGAAAAGTTATTTCCTAACAGCTGAAGGTGATATCTGTTCATATTTACAATATAATTGAGACAAATGCAATCCAGAAAAATATAAGGAGTAAAGGATGGTAAGAAGTCATTCTACTTCCAATTCTTGGGCTACAGCTAAAAATTCTGCAAGTGATATGATTCCCACTTCAGAATCAAGGAGGTCCTTTTAACATGAGGAAAATCTTTTGTATTCAGCAAAAGACTAAAACAAAATTAGTTTCCTTTATTCACTGGAAAGACCAACAATATCAATACATGCAACAATGGATAAATTCAGTTCTCACAACTAAAATTCCCCCCAAAAAGTATGCATTGATGAGTATTTATTTTGCTGCTAACAAGAAATCTGATAATTAAGTAATTTAACATTTTGTCACATCTGATGTCCTATGATCAAATATCTCTGAATATTAAGAAACTTAAGTGATCCTGGTGAAACTTTTACCTTTCTTCAACTCAAGTAATATCAAAGTTTTCTAAAGTACTTTCAAAAGACAAAATATAAATACCTCTTGTCATTGCATTGTATATACTGAAGCTGTTCTGTATGTACTGAAACTTTAAACAGGATGCAAATACAAAAAATAGATGCCATAAGTATCAGTTGATAGCACACTGATCAGGAACACATCACTAGCTTGTGTAAAAATTGAAAGCTCTAGTAACAGGGCAATAAAGTACTCGATTAATTAAAGCAGGAAATCCTGAGTTTTGAGATTAGAAGTGGGATAGGTGCAAAAGTACCTGGAATTCTGAGATCTCCTTAACACTGTTTTTCTTTATTCACTCTCACATTTCTGTATACCTATGGTAACCCTTCTCCAGTTCAGTGGAGAAAAAATTTCTCTTCAAGTTTTCCTCCTTCGAAATGAAAGACTGGCAGAACTGAATTACAACTCCCTGAAAGGAGAGATTTAATAGAAGGCAGAGGAAGGACCACAGCTGCACTATTGGATACCACCTAATTAATATTACATAATCCATACAACACGTGATCAATTTGGAGGTCCCAGGTGGGTCTTAAGTGAATGAATGCAATTTGTAAGCTCTGATCTGTCACTTCCACTTAGAGCAGAAGTGTCTACATTTCATATTACATTGTAATGCATGCTGTAAGCCTGTATCAGAACTCCAATTACTCACAGAGTGATCGAGTTCCACAGACATAATTAGGAAATGGGGAAGACAGGTCCCAGAGTATCACCAGATGATGGCAGAGCAAAGGTAGAAAGAAAGTTGCAAAAAGGGTCAAGCATCACCTGCTTGGAAAAGTTACAGTTACTGGTCACTGGTTGGCAATGAGAGAAAGAATTTGTCAAAATTTGGTTTCCTTTGGGCTTGTACTGCACAAAGTGGAAAATGTAGCAGCTTAAATTGTACACTCTCAACACAAATTAGGTGCTGAATCTGGGAAAACTTCAATAGCAAGTTTTCGGCATGTCTTATTTCCTACACCTATTCTATTATAGTACTTAAAAGGGACTACAGTTCCAGTCCTTCAGCAGTTAACCTTAACAAAAAAAAAGAAATTTAAAAAAACCCCAAACCCAAACTCTAAATTCAGTGCTGATTTGCTTTGATCAGGAAATGAACTTACCTTAATAAAGCACAAGCAAGAGCTGCAGCCTTCACAGTAAATTTTATAAATTCCTAAATTTGAACAACTAAACTATAGGCCCATTTAGAAAGATTAAAAGGTTACACTTTGTAAAGCTTGTAACTTATCTCCATAGTATAAACCAGAAAACTGATTTGAAAATTATTTGAAACCTTCTTAGCAGGACAAGCTTCCTTTTTGAAAAACAAAACCAACTAAAACCCCAACAAAAACAAATCAAGCAACAAAACAAAACAGAAACCAAGAAGAGCATCTTCATTTTGGCAAGTTTTTTAATTGAAAAAAAGAAAAAAAAAAAACCCTGTTGAAGCACTTTAAAATCCTATTGAGAAATTTCACCAAAAATATTATATGGAATGAAACAGAAAAATAAATTTCACAGAAAAAAAAGCTTATAAACAGTGAATCTAATACAAACACTACAACCAAGGAAGTCTCTAAGACAATTACATTTTTCCCCAGCCAGATTTCACATTAAGCTAACATTGTTTTGAGCAAAAGCCAGTTACAGTAGAGGTCTGGGAAGAAAGGCTGTGGGCTGACATCCCTGGGTATGATACGTGCACAAAAATCTCCTATGAAGCTATTAAATACTTTTTTCAAAGTATAATACTTACAAAATTTGTATGATGCTGGAACAATTAATGTAATTTGAAATCACCCACTATTGCCTACAAACCGTAAATCTCATACAGAACTAAAATAAAGCAGATTTAATGTTTTACATTAAATATACATGAAAGAAGATACTATAATTACACTCACTAAATATGGCTCCAGATAATTATTATGCCAGCTTTCATTGCAAGAAAAAAAATTTTAAAAGGGAAGAAAACTATTTTAGAAAGGGAAGGGGAAACACAGTGATGTTAGAAATGTTCTATTATGTCCTTACTCAATTCTGTGGCAAAGATCCCATTGACTTTAACGAGACTATGATTTGGCAGGAGAGAGACAAGCAGAATTAAATAGTTTCCAAACAATTTTAATGTACTGCTTTTCTCTTCTCAACTCTGACAAGCCCATTTCCCTTTTTTTTTTCTTCTCCCTCTATTTTTGTAGCAGTCCCAGTACTTCAAAAGAGAAACCAGCTCTTACAAACCAGCTCTTCAGCAGCTTCTGAAATGCTGGATTTTTGTGAGAAGAAAACACACCTAAGCCCAGCACATGTGGAAGATCATAATAACCAAAAGTAAAAATGTATTTAGTGTCAATGTGTAAAACTGTAAATGGAAAAACTGTTAATTACAACCATCTCTCATAATATTTATGCTGATCCAAATCGGAAACAAAGGGGAAAAAAGGAAAGTGAAAAACTGTGTTACAGAAGTATCAAACCTGCAAATACAAAGCAAATAATTCAGCTTATTATTTTTCAGTCTGATATTTTTATAAACAGATCATTCAGAGAGAAAGCACAGTGTCACACCCACTACAATATGTAAAAACAAATTCCAACATTTCAAATACAGAAAGATTTGGAATGTTTCATTGCTCTGGAAAACAGACACTAAGTACTGTGGCAACAGCCAAACTGCAAACAGGTCAGAGAAATTCAAGAGTAGCAGAAAGGAGAAGTTATTTACTATAAAAATCTGTCTTAAGATTTTCACAGCACTATCAAAGATTTTAAACACTCTGCATTATTCCATGTGAGTTCGTTCACCACAGGCCGTGGCCGGGTGCCACAAGCAGGGCCTGTCTCGCTCTGTTATGCTCGGCTCTATTCCACAGCTAATCTTTTTACAATGAACTTAATCCAGTTAAGGGCAGAGAATGGTGAAATGTCAGCGTAATTGGATAACAGCCTGACATGCCCTAATTATTCCATTAGGGCAGCAGACGCTGTATGAGGTGGGGGACGCCCACCAGCACTCCTGGCCCATGGTGGCCCATGGCCGCTCCCTGTCTGCTCTCCTGAGGCACAAGCACCACTGGCAGCATCACAGAAATTAAAATTACATTCAGGATAAATTTAGTTTGCATGATATTTTCGGTAACTACAATGCAAGCCTTGCTGTACGACACAACATCCCAATGGCCTTGTCTTTACCTCATGTTTTTCCCAGTCTCTTCCAGCAATAGTTCCTCAGCAGCCCCAGGACTCCTCAGATTACCCTCCATCCTTTTGTCCCCTTGACCCTGCTGTCCCCACCCAGCAGAGGAGGGTGGACACTGATGGCCGTGGGGTGATGGCAGGGCCTCACTGGTGGGGACACAGACCCAGTCACAGGGACACTAATGCCACAGCAGCAGCTGCAAAGCCTTTGGGCCCTACTCCATGCCACCCGCCTCTGCTGCCCTGTGCCCCATGGCTGCTCTACCTCCTGATGAGATAACCAAAGGACAATAAAGATGGCTTGTCATAACTTAGCATGTGAAGTCCCACCTCAGACTGAGGTGCTTTTCCACAGCTCTTTGTACTTAGAATCATGGAATAGTTCGGGTTGGAAGGGACCTCAAAGATCATCTAGTCCCAACCCTCCTGCCATAGGCAGGGACACCTCCCACTACATCAGGCTGCCCAGTGCCATGTCCAGCCTGGCCTTAAACACCTCCAGAGAGGGGGCATCCACAACCTCTCTGGGCAACCTCTTCCAGTGTTTCACCACCCTCACTTTAAAGGATTTCTTTCTTAAGTCTGAATCTACCCTCTTCCAATTTACATCCATTATTTCTAGTCTTCCCATCAGATATCTTATTAAAAAGTCCTACCCCTGCCCTTCTGTAGGACCCCCTCAGATACTGATAAGTTACTCTGAGGTCCCCCCTGAGCCTTCTCTTCTCCAGGCTGAACAACCCCAACTCCTTCAGCCTCTCCTCATAAGGCTGTTGCTCCAGCCCTTTGACCATCTTTGTGCCCTCCTCTGGACCTGCTCCAACAGCTCAATGTCCTTCTTATGTTGAGGGCTCCAGAACTTCCTGCCAGTTCTACCAAAACTTCAGTTCTGGGGCAGAGACACAGAGAAGTATTTATGAATTAAACACCTGTATTGAGAAGAGCATCACCTCACGTGTATAACAAAAGAGCGTGCCATGTTTGCACGGCTGTCACAAAAGTGCCCTGTCTCAGGTCACTACCACCACCACCTCTCTCGATGCCACATGCTCAGGTTCCCCAAAGGTGAGAAGCCAGAATTGTGGAGTCTGATCCTCACTCGTGTGGGCCAACAGTGACACCTGGGGGAGAGAGAGGCAGGAGGAGCAGAGCTCCCTCCATCTCCTCGCGTGTGGGGAGCAGCAGAGCAGATCAGCCAGGACCACTCACCCACCCTGCACCATATTGTTACTCATAAGGAGCAAATCAAACTGTCCCAGGCAAAAGTAAAACCTAACACACACACAGATAAGCAAGCAGACAATCTTGCTGCTCTACATCTCTTCTTGACAGCAATGCTACTCATGTGCTTTGAAAATGAATTCCTGCTGCAGTCATGCCAAGAGCACACAGTCATCTAGCTAAAGACTAAGCAGAATCCTTCTGATAGAAACAATCATAGGATTTTGCCTGTAAATTAGAATATTTCCCACTTAAAATAAAGAAGACAGTCAACTAAACAGAAAAGAGGACAGGAACTATTTATGGCATGATAGGGACTGGAAGAATACATATGAATGAAATGCTGAACCTGAGTGGAACAGCATTTGTCCAATAACAATCTTACAAGCTTCTTTACGAAATAAGGAGAGAGTTGAACAGCAAGGAATAATAATCAGAACTAGAAACACAAAGCAGTATTTCAGTGCATCCACTCCCTAAAAGTTCAGACTACAGTTTCATAAAACAGCTTATTAAAAAATATTTCTCTTTAATCATATACATGAGCCCATACAGTGAGAGAAATGTAGTCCAAACTCTTCAAACCATAGAAGTACCTTCTCTTTTTGCACAGCTAAGTGCAAAATCGACAGCTCTTCCAACAGCCAAGTGATTTTTCAGTCATTTAAGTTCAGGGTGAATTAGAACTACACTAACTCAGCTGATGTGTTGGGATTATTAGAGCCTCCAAAACCCATTGGTCAGGTAACAACTGAAAGTCTTGAAAATTTTAATCGTTAATATCAAATAACCCAACTGCTGTTGCATAATTAAAGCTAGGGAGAGTCAAAGGATCAACAAGAAATAAACCCTAATTATCAAATACTGAATTATAACTAGTGAAAACCAAATTATCAGACTCATAGCCTACATCTACTTTCCCAAAATTGGTGGACACTACACACCAAAAAACTGCAAAACCTTACAGAAGAGACAGCCCAGGCTGATACATGTGTTCATCGGAGTGCACAGGTCCAGACTTAAGTCTTAAATTTTCTTAAATTGAAGGGGATGAATTTCAAATACTTCCATGCACACAGGAATTTAATTGGTTGTGAAATACGCTGAAGAGTTCAAAAGTGCTCTCTGACATGAAGTCAGTCATTTATGGGGAAAGATGCTGGCAGAACTGCATTTTCTTTTTCTACAAAATGTTAGGAACTGCCTCTAACAAATTTTAGTGAAGATGGATCATTATTCTAAAAGGAAGAAATGGACTGGGGGAAATATAAATGTTAGTAAGAGGCCAGAGTCTGATATAGCTGAAGTTAAAAAGAGACCTCATTTTTCTTTTCATCCTGAACATTACAGCTGTAACAGCTTTATTACTACAGCTTTATATATGTTTACATTTTTTGCTGATTGTTGGCATTACAGCCACATCTGGTATCATTTTTCTTAACTTGCCTTATTACCATTTGTAACATGTTGCCCCCCACTCCCTGAGCCTCTCAAGGATCAATCATGCCCTGCCATTCCACCCCATCTTGCTCTCCTACCTTCTCCTCTAAGTGTCGTAATTTAGAAGACCTTCTTTCAAGAAGTAATGACAACATCAACAAATCTTTTTCACTTTTCTTTTTTTTAGATATGGAAGAATGCAAATAGCAAGGCTGATTTGACAGCCTGGCTGTTTGGCTGCACCAGCTCCACTCTCATAACCCCAATTCCAGCTCCTTGCTGGCCAATTCAATTGTATCATGCTGGTAGTACCAGGCCCAGATAACTGTTTTGCTGGCTGTGTTTTCCTAAACCAATCCTATGTTCAATATCTCAGCGTCTATGCCTTAACATAAATTTCAGGCTACAGAGTATGAATTTATCACCTGGGAGATGCCATCCTCCTTCATTCAGCAATGAGTTATGGGGACGGTGCCATCCTCCAAAACACACCCACATCAAAGACAAACTACAGGTCCTCCTTTCCTTCTTCCATGTTTCTACTTTGAAGTAATTAACAACCTGTGACATTTGCAATTTTCACACTAATTGAGAACATACAAGCTATATTTTAATCTTCAGTAAGGTTGTGAAACCTGTGGGAATCTTTCAGCCCTGCTATTAATGAAAAACAAAGCTCTAAATTTTTTTAGGGTTGGAAGAATCAAGCTTATAATTTTAACAAAGGAGTTTACTTACTGGCTGAAAAACTCTACAGCAGTCTAAACTGGTTTAGTTACTTAGACAATACTTGTTTCACACTAGCATTTATACAGGAAAGTGAAAGGAAGTCTTACAGAGCCAAATGAAAGTGGCACAACTACCAGAGAACTTGTCAAGGAGGATGGGGAATGCTCCAGTCAAGGGGCAATAAATCTAAATTTAGAAAATTTTATTCTTCTTCTGTTCTTTTAGACATCTAATAGATATTTATTCGGTGAAGGAAAGAGATATCTAGTTAGAGTAAATACATAGGGAAAAAAAAAAGTTAATGATCTCAATCAAGACTATAGACAAGGAGAGACTTTCTTCTGGGATGGCTGTAGCACAGTCCCTTTGTGGTGGACCTGCAACACTGAATAAGGTTTGTTTTGGTTTAGTGGCTAACAGATGAAAACAGTAAAGCCATCACTAACCTAAGTATTCATGTAACAATGGAAATTTGGAGCCATGGCAAAGGGGAAGGACTTCACTACACAATATATGCCAGGCACGAGGACTTGGTTCCAAAGAAATTCTCTTATGAAATAGGAGTTCCTGAGCACATAGACTTTTTCAAGGACTTGACCTCAATGTCAACCTCCCCCATGAGCTGCCCCTTACAGAACATGTACTGAGGGGAGAGCAGAGACATAAATTAAGGATAACTTTCAACAACTGAAAGGTTAATGGTTTTGTTAATGCATTTTGCTCTTGTCTATCATAGCATTTAAAGGTCAAATATTATGGATATTTCCAGGGGCACTGAAAAACATGGGTGTGTTTCCTTACAGAGATTTGCTGTAAATGAAGAAGTATGAGGAAGTCTTCAGAGATGAAGAGCCTATTCCACCCAGAGAAGCTGCAGCATCTGCTTGTGTTCCCATTGCAGTCAATGTCTGCATTTTGCGATTTTCCCTCCAGAATGTGGTAATTCTAACTCAGTAAATTACAAATGGAGATATATTTTAGCACAGATTTGTCATCGTTTAATCCAATTTGGAGTGTACTACACAAAGTTTTAATGTTGACACTCTATTTACTTCTGCCACTTAGAGGCACTCATGGTCTTTATAAAGACACGTCAGAACAGGCAGGTGGCTTTTATTTCATTTTGACATGCAGGTTATGAAAGAAAGAAATTATGAGAATGACACTGTCTCTGGTGGCACATGTAGTTCTCAAAGCTGGACACGTGTTGCCAAACACAACAGATTTTGAAGAGTCATTCATTTTCTTCTTTACACACCACACAATTACAACTCTGTCAAGAACACAGCTCCAAGAATTTTCTTTTCTCACCACAAACTACTTCGGCTCACTAATAACTATGGAGAAACATTCCTTCTGGCACAACATGATATAAAAAAGTGTAAGGTGCATAGAAGTCACTTCACTTTCCAGCACCAAGGTTTAAACAAAGGATATGATTCAAAAACATGGCAGCTCTGCTCCTATGAAAAAGTTTTGCACTGGAGTAGGCCTTTCAGCTTTTTGTCCTTTTTGCTCTGGATCAACAGACCTCTGCAGTCTCCAAAGTATATTTTCCTTTTTCTAACTCCACAAGAAGTTTTGTTGACAGACAGAAGTAAGAAATCACTGGCAGCTCTGCAAGAAAGTAATTTTTTCAAATTAAGATAAAATACACCTATAATGGATCAAGAGTGTTTCCATTTCTCGTCTACTCTGTACCTATGCAAGTCTAATACTAGAGACTAATCAGTTCTCAAGAAAGCAATTAATTATCATTTAAATAGCACATAAAATCACCAACATTGGGAACTCAAGTTCTTTTCTGCTTCTGTTGACACAGGTAGCAAAAACCCTACAGGGTTCTCCAAAGCTTAACTACTACTTTCAGTTCTATCAGAAATAACAAACTTAGGTGTGTCTTAAAAATTCAGATATGGGACTTATTTCAATATCAGACCTAAAGCAGTGCAGTTGGACCTGGCTGTGTCAAGCAGCTACAGGTCAGCACTACCTCAAAACACAAAAGGCCGGAAGACCAGTGACCAGATCCCTCAAAACCCCAATGACAGAGCAACTGGTGAGGTCTATCAGCAGTCAGCCCAGACTCCCTGGATCTTGCATTCAAATACTGAACATACACAGTTTAAACTGACATAACTTCATAAAGCAGAAATAAATAAACTCCTGAAGCAGCTGAGGAGACAGGCTTTTTTCTCTATCTTTCCCCACTCCCTACACAACACATTTAGAAAAGAAAATCCAGGGGTACTTAAAGACGACTGCAGTGAGTGTGCAAATCAGTAAAACAAGAAAAAGAGTGAAGAAGAGGAGGTCAGGACAGTTTTCTCTCTGAGGTATAAAACACCCACTGCCCTGGTACAGACATCCACAGGATTGGGGAACTCCATCTGAACACAATCAACATGTAATGGAAAAATTGCACAGCTCTGATTCCCTCAAAATTCTTTTCCCCTCGCTTTGCAGCCGATGTGCAGTGATAGTTTTTGGTTTAACAAAAATAGAAAGTAAAAGTTACCCAAAAAGGCAGCAAAGACATTTTTCAGAAAGTCCAGCTATCGTGAAATCTAGAAAGCCATTGTAGCTTAGACTGGCTGTGCCAACCCTGTAAAAGGCAACAGGTGTTGTAAATAAAAAGGTTTGGCTTCAGTTCCACATGCCTTGATTATTTATTCTTATTTTCTGAATTAGTGTCTGGAGTTGGACAGATAAAGGACTGGGACAGCAGACAATATAACTGGCTTGGGGTAATGACAGCTGTTAGCCATATGCTGACAGAAAGGAGGACTTTGCTTCTAAGTAACTGGGACCAAAAGTGTGTTTTTCTGGGAGTATCTACGGATGGATAGGTAAGAATTAGTAGACCACTGAATAGGAAGTTTCTTGTGGTCCCCATGGCAAAATGAGGTCAAAATGTTAAATGAGATACCATATACATTTTCATCAAGAATATAAAGGCTAAAGGCTCTTTTTTTTTTCTGTTGAGACTTGGGGGGATCTTTCCCCTTACAGATTAAATGGTTTAAATATCTCAGTATTTGTGCACCCAAGGGAATATGACTATTGTACTGACACAGTCCCAACCAATCATGCAATCTAAAGAGCATGCCAAGTCTGGAAGGCATATTGAGCATGTTCTCCGACGATGATATCATAAAGGTTCCCACAATGGGAAACACATGGCACCAATTCCTCACATTCCCCAACCTGTACGCATCAAGCTTCATTCAACTCCCATCACTTCAGTGACAAAAACCAAAAGACATCACGACCTTAAATCAGGAAAATAACAAACTCAAGGTGTCTGAATTTCACACACAATCCAGCATCGGAATAGCCATTTTCCCAAGCCCTTATATATATTCTAAACTGATTAAAAACTCCACTACAGAATTAGGCATAACATTTTGAGTTAATTTCTGATGCAGAGAATAAGGCATGGAGTTGTTTATTACAAAGCACGTCTCCGAAAGGGATGGCATTAAAGTAAACTCCTTTCTCCAATATAAACATGAAATACTTTTCAGTATTTCACTAAAATACTGAAAAATCTGGAAAAAGAATTCTCTAAAAGCTAAGTTACCATATGTAAGTTCTACTCTAGCTGCTACAGCTCTGTGGAAGCACTTAATCATGCTGAGAAATTATGCTCTTCCCTGTGAGCTGAAGTGCTATCTCCTTGGTCTTCCTGTGTGTTGTACACCCTAAGGAGCTATTCATCCTCTCTTCTGCTACTCACACTCACTGCAATTCATGTGCTTTCACATTCATCTTCCACAGAGTTCACAGGAATGGTGCTGCCAGGAGGGAGACATACTAGATGGAGATGGAGATGCATTTGAAATGGCAGAGAATGAATTGCTAACACTTTCCCTAACAAAAGTTTGCTACTCTGTGTTCTGGCAAAGCTTATTCAAAGGAAGACATCCATGTTTACGAGGCACAGAATTAAGGAATAGGGGGGACCATATACTGCCCAAAATTATTTATAGAAACAGCTTCCATTGATGTGGTCAGAGAATAGAAATCTCTCTCCCCTCTGAGGGAAATCTTAAACACCTCTCAGAAAACTGGTACAGCCATTTTTTAGCTCTGAAATACACAAAATGCCTTCAGTTCACATCATAGTTTTTACTATTTTGACAAGATAGCTGGTATTTCCACAGGCATCTCAGCCAAGCTGAGAAAAAAGTTCTTGAGACAACTTATTTGGAGAAAGAAAACAGAGAATGTGCCTCAGTTCGCTAACACATAGATTCTACTTATTGATTTTGAGAAAGAAAATTCTACTTTGTTTCAATTGAACTTACAGCATTGTTTCCCCCATTTTATAAGTGACATGAACAGAAACACAGACAGAGAAAATTACTCATTCAGGGAAAAACTAGAAAAGAATACTCTAGGGATAAACACCCAGCTATGAGAGTATTGCTTCAGTATTCTGACTCCAGGGAAGCTGCAAACATCTCATAGATTAGAAGAAAGAAATAAACAGCAGTGGGGGAGAGCCTGGGGAGTTTGAGCAAAGAAAAAAACCCTACAAGCCTTAACTTTCCACACTATTTCAAGGCTTTTTTGAATAAATAAGAAGAAAACATCTGCAAGTGTTACTTGAAATTTAACTGCCATTGGTTAGCATGTATTCATTAACTAATGTGAACAATCATTCCGTGTCATTCGAAAGAAAAGCTCAATTATTAAACAATTGTAAAAAAAAGGAAAGTCAAAACCAGAAAATTCACACAGCAAACATATCACAGAGTATACACTACAAAGTTATCATACAATTTCAGCTCCCCATGTGTCACCTTCTGTGAAAGGTCCAGATATGCCGAGGGCATAGCCACTATATCCTGATGGCTCAGTGTGCTCTACAGATACACAGAACTTTATCTCACAAAATAATTTCTTCTTCAGTGACTATTATGATCCTGAACAGCAAATTTGGGATTTTTTCACAGCCAGAAAGACAGAGCACCACAAAGGATTAAACCAGAACTAAGGGACACAGCAAGCTCATCCTTGGCATAAGCAGATTGGGACAAAAAAGCTAAAATCTGCAACCAATTGAAATCAAACAGGTGATCTCATGAAAACCTTTAAAACCTTCTCAGATTGCTTGGCAGCTTTTTAGATAGCTATGCATCAAACCTGTATGTTTTACATATTGAGATCTATGTATATGGAGCCACTTTGCTCCATCTGGCAGCCTCTTCTCAGAGGATTTGGAGGCTGGGGTATGCACATGTGGGTCTAGACTGAGGAATGGTGGGAAAGCTCACATGGTGGCTGCCTTCAACTGTTTGGAACTAACCCCAGCTATAAAGATATTCAGATCCACATACAAAATATACATATGTATATTTCATACAGATGCATATGAAATGATGTTTTTTAGAAAATAAATCCAAAAATTTTTCCAAAAGCTCTCTGCAGCTTCTCTTTGAGGCACTTGAAAAAGCCCTCTTTCTTTTCCTTTTTCTCTCTTTTAGTTATTTGGCTTCTGTGCTATTTCCATAAGAAAGTAATCATTATGAAACAAATGCTCACCTTACTATTTGGAATGATGTGAACAGGTTGCTTCTCTCCTAGCTGTGCCCCAGCGGTGGATGCTGCAGCTCCAAGTAGGGCACCCCTGTGATCACTGTACTCATCTCAACTGGGAGTTTCCTTATTGATAAATCAATACAGTAAATACTGGAGACTTCAGCTTCCAGAGACATAGTGATTTATGACTTGTTTTCTCACATGCCTTTCACTCCAAAAACACTCAGCACAAAGTTTTATGTAACCTGACATTTTTCAAGGACTCTGTTTAATCGTTGCTTTGGTTGGTCATATTCAACACATAAAGCCTACCTTGGGACTTTCTATTTCAAGTAGTCAGAGAAAATGGTCTAATAGAAGTATCCCAGTCATCATTAAAAAAAAAACAAACTTCTAACAGCAAAATAAAAATACCACCTCAGAGAAATTTCCTCTTCTGCTGAGCTTCAGAAGATGAAGTGGTTTGGGGAAATTGTTTTTTAAATGAGGAAGATCAAGATCATTCTTGTGTTTCCAAACATGTAAGAAAGACAGAGAGCCCACATAAACATTTTCCTTTTAAGAGACAGCTCCACACAAGTCCAGCTTTTGAAAACACTCTGGATGCAAACACAAAACCTTAGGTATCATTAACTCTGCTGCATGAGGCACACATCAGAGCTCCAGCCGTGACAGCAGCTAATGGCCCTGGACACTCATCCTAACCTGACTGACATCAGTCCCTAATGGACAGAGGCACAAGATCTGCTCAATTTCTCTTTAAAATCTCTTTATGACTGATGGCATAGCCCTGGTCAACCACTGATCAGAGTAAAAGCATTTGAGGAGGCTCTTCTATATAACAACTATTTATCCAAACAGTCAAGTCATTTTAACATATTATTAACAGTGCAGAAGTACTGTGGGAAGCTCGCTTCTGCCTGGCCTGAGAGTTTTCTTTCTCTTGTTGAGAGGCAGAACCTCAAGAACCCCAAAGCAAAGGAGCTTTTTCAACTTATTAACATTTTAAAGTTTGTTAGGGGATGATAAAAAACATCCCACCTGAAAAATACTTAGAAGTAACAGAAGTAGCTTATCAGCAATTACAGACTTTTTTCTTCTCTTTACCTTCTGTTATTCTGTTACACATGGACTAGGCTTTGAATACTCAAGTATAAGCATCTCCAATATCAGACTGCAGTTTGCTCTTGTCACTGAAGAAGTGGAGAAGACAAATATATGCTGTGGAATGGAAATGGGGCTTCTACCTCTGCACACTCTTCTGATCTTAAATTGCAAAGTTTAAGGTAATGAAGTGATGCATTAGACCAACACAAAATTTGGAAGATAAAAATTACAGCTCCGAGTTGTCCTCCCACCATTTTCAACATGATTAGAGTTTTCCTGAGAAATATCAACCTAAAGTTTAATAACCATATTTATTTATGGTTCTAGCAGAAGTAAAATTTAGATGAGGAAATCACACACCAAATAAGGGAATACAATCAAAGCTAGCACAAATTACATCAGGCACCCTTCTGATGAATGAAACTTTATGCAAATTCAGAATGTACATTCACCACACAAATGTACAAAAAAAAAGATGGCTGACACAAGCCCTCATAAGGTCTGACCTACTCTGTAGAATTTGAGTACTTCAGGCACTAGTGGAGATCTCTGTCAAAGACAACCTGGGTCTAACATTTCTCTGAAGATCTTGAGGGGACCACACCATGGAAAGGGCAACACAGACTGTCCCAGTCACAAGCAATTTGTACAGAGACAAGGCTCACAATCATAAGCTTTTGATCCATAACAGCAGAGTAACATTCAAGGTCTGGGAAAGGCTGGTTGATATGGAAACCACCCTCACAGGACACTGCTGGCAGCTCAGTGTAAGCTGATATATCTGAGCATCTACAGAAAAATAATTGGTTTTCATTGACAACATATTTGGTCTAACAACATTTTAATATGTTCAATTCCAAGATGTGACTTATCATAATGATGGAATACAATGGAAGTAAATCAATAGTTTATGTCCTTAATGACTTGTCTAGGTTTCATTTTGGGTTTATTTGGCATAAGAAAACTCACATAATTTATAGTCAGTGAAATAACTTACCAGTGGCAAATAAAAGGATTCTTTCAAGACAGGGTCCCACCTTGACGTTCATAGTACCTATTCAGAGCACGTCTGATGAAAGTGCCTACCCACATCAAAAGGTTTAGTAGAAAAGTATTTCTTTAAGGATTCAATTTATGTGTTTCTATGGAAGATTACATTTTTATATTAAATTCAGTTCATGAAATATTGTAGGACTGCCTAAGCTATAGTTTCCATTCTGTAACTCCTAATATTAAATTAATGTTGGTTTAGCAAAATGTCTTAAAGGTGCAAGAATTCAAGACTGTAGTTCAAGCCAGCAATCTAAAGAAAAGAGCAGAACTGTACAGTAAGTAGTTGGTAAATTACTTAACTAACATAATTTTAATCCCACGTCTAGCCTATTGCTCTCATGACAGTCATCAGTGGGTGCAAGAAGGGGAACAAAATTTTAACTGTACGCTTTTCAGCATTAACTTTTAAATTAAATCCATGTTATAAAATAGACCTTTTCAATGTTCTCCCCTTAAATTTGTTGATGTCTTACAACTGAGAATAGCACTTTTCAAAGTAACACTAATGATTATTTGAAATACAGCGATGCATTAATGTACCTGTATGCCTTAGTTACAGCTACCTAGTTTATCAGAGTCCTCTCTACAACTACACTATGGAACATTCCAGCTGTTTACGACCATAGCCATAATCACCTATGTTGGAAAGGATGTTTCAGGTCCTTGAGTCCAACTATCAACCCAACTCTGACAAACCTTGTACCTGGACACAGACTTGAACCTTTGACCCTCAGGAGTCTGATGCTCTCCCATAGACAATTAACAGGATTTTAGCATTGCCATACTTTAAAAGTATAATCCGACAGGAACAATTTACATGGAGTTAGCAAATTGAACCAGACAACTGATTATAACCAACACTAGCAGAAGACAAATCCACTTAAAATGGTTCATTATAATCAGTACATGAGTGATCATTTGCTGGTAGCAAATAAACTGCTTAGTAATCATATGTCTGGTAGGAAATGCAGCATACTCATGAGAGTGCTTACAGATAGTTAATACATAACAAAAGCATAAAGAGAAAACCTTAGTAAAACAGACCAGTTTGCAGTGCATTAACTAAAATAAACCAGGGCATAACTACTCAAGATGTCTGGACCAAAGCACATAAGATTAAGTCAAGCTGATGGACCAGTAAGTCTAAAATATAAATCAAGTCACTTACATTCACCATGTACTAAACAGGCCTGGAAAGATGGGGGATAAAGGGGATGCAGAAGTGCATATAATCACTGTCTGGTCTCTGGTTCCAGCAAAGGAGGGTGTCAGAACACCTAAATGTGACTAGTTAAAGGATGGCTTTCCTTCTACTAGAACTACCATCTAGTTAACCATGGGATAATATCCTCACTGTCACCTTCAGAAGTACTTCTTCCTTAGAAAAAGGTGAAAGTAGCCACACCAGTCTAGGGGTAGGATTAAAGATAATCTGTAAGAAAGACGAACCTCAGCTATTTTAACATAACCAGAGAGAAGACCCTAGAGTCAACAGCTGGAAGCATTTTCACTTGGATTTTCCAAAGATGGATGGATATTAATTCCCTCAAAGTCCTGAGGAATCAGTTACTTTCAAGAAATTACACAGCAATTTGAATGGGTGAATGCAGAATAGCCATGAAAGGAGAAATGGAAGAACAGTCTGAAATGTAGAGAGTCAGAGAACGTGTTAGTGAGCTGAAACATCTGTCTCAGAGTGACCCACAGGAGGTATCTGAAAAGGAGTACACAAACAGGGCACACGTGCAGTGGTATTTATCCAGCTAACACACATTTGCCAGTAAGAAACAAAAATGTAAAACATTTTAAATTACATTTTAAAAGGAATTAACAGAATCAAAGTAGACTAACTGGAAAGAACTCTGAAGAGAAAGTTCTCATGGACAGCTTAACACGCCTTGAACTCTTTCTGTTGCCCATACTGCATCCCTACAATCCTAAAAGCAAGCAGTCAAAAAGAGTGTATGAAGCGCTATTGAAATGTGCTTTAAAATGTACTGAAAAACTAGGAATTGGGTGTAACTGTTCATTTTAAAGTTGGATTTTGAGTCCATTATCTGTATCATCTTCCACTTCCTCAGAACTAACATATCTCAGCAAAATATTATCAATGCCAAATGAAAATGGCTGGGGCCTTGGCTTTGAAACATTTATGGCAATATGCAGCAGCTGAAGCCCTGCCAAAGGTGTATCTTTTGCTTGGATAATTAATTCTGTTCACCATCCAGCCAAAATGTATTATCATATATTCATCCAGTGTGGAATATTCTTCTCTTCCTTTTTTTGCACTGGTTCAAATAATAATTTTATTTCCAAAGGGATCCAGATGCAAACCTTCAACATTTCTGCAGGCAAAATAAACTACCACGTATGTTCTTCTTGGCAAATGCAACATGCAAAAGGTGCCTAGAGATATGCTATACTGATTATGAGATATTATTGTGAGGTTTTATTATCCTTTTTAACAATAAAATAAGAAAAGAAAGCAACATAAAAGCAAGCAGTGCTGCACCAGATGCAAGAATTTAATGGTATCCATCCTTGCCTAGCGTCAGAACATGTGCTTCAAATCTGAAACTTTAGTAAATCTCCCCAGGTGAGCAGTTGATCTTATCTTGCAATTTCTGCTGCTTTTCAAACAGCTCACAGCACAATCTGGCAGCTAAGGGATCCTAAGAATGTGAAAGCTAAAATAAAGAGGTTTATTTTTTTCTTCAACACCATCCTCCTCAAGTCAACATTACATTCAGAAGAAAAGTCTCACTGTGGTATCAGCACAATCTGAGGAGGGAACAGTATGGAATAGCCTGGGGCTTGTCCTCTCCCCATCCCTCTCATTAAGTGATTTCCCCTGCAATCCTTTCTGCCATTAGCATAGAATTTCCCCCCTGAATTCAAATTTCAGAATTTTAAAATATTACTTGGTCATGTCTGATGAAAAATATTTCAAAAGATGTATTCAAAAAATGGTCAGCCCAAAAGAGTGGGGCCAAGCTCCTTTTTTTCAAGTCTGAGTACAGTACTTGCAGACACCCCTAGTTCTAGAATTTAAAGTGTGAAATTTCAGAAGGAGACACATGTCCAAACTTAATTCCTACTGCATCTGCAATCACATAAATAAAATAATATGCAAATTCATGGGGAAAAACAGAAAAGGGCTTCCTGGAGAAGTTTTCCAGATGGACAGTTATACCTTATTTTCATATAAGGTATAACTTGGGAGAAGAAAAGCAGCTGTAAAAGATTCTATTTTAGAATTTCAGTTTGATGATTTTCTTTTCAGTGGACATGATGGAGACAGTTAAATGGAAGCAAGATACACATGAACAAGTAGCAAATCAGCTTCCTCTTGTGATAAATAAATTATGGAGATGTTTGTTCTCCTCAGCTGACATCTGTAAAGGCTCAACTGCTAAAAGGCACATTCAGCTCACTTGAGAAAAACTGAAGTATCCTACTACTCAATTCTGTTTTCCTACTGCTTCTTATTTACAGTAGCATTATTAAATATTTATTGTAGCAGAAAGCAAGTATTTTCAATTCTCCTAACTCAACATCTTTCAGGTTGCTTTACTTTTGTTACACAGACCTACCACATCACTGCCAGGAAAAGGCAAAAATGGGCCTCTGCCACTTGATAAGGGCTGTACACAAGAACACATTTGCCTCACTTTCTGACAATTCCCTGGTTGACAGCTTGCTAAATGAGGAAGAGCAACACTACAATAATAGTTGACAGATGCTGTTTCCTCTATCAAATTCCTTAAACATTTCCAAAACACATGCAGAAACTGATCTGCTTGTCTGTTGACTTCTCATTCCAACAGGGATGTTCTTATACCACTCCCCTGTAAGTTCACATGGGATATTTTTACAATACTTAAATGCATAAAACCCACAAATGACAGAAAAAGCATTCAGCAGAACTACTTGTATTTCTGCTTTAAAAAATACTACAGCAAAGTGACACCAATAGACAGTTTCTAGAAACTAAATTTAAAATACATGCACAGTGTTCAACACTTTCCAAATAACCAAATCTTTTCCATTTTCTGGCACCTGGTGATGAGCAAGTCCACACCATCTCATTTGTCATGTTGTCCTGACTTGTATCTTGTTCACAAGATAGTTTTCATGTCTATATGGGCTATTCATTTTAACACAAAGCACAAAATCACTTCTGACAAAGAACACTTATCCTAAGCCATCATGCCTAAAACTTGTAAAATTGAATGCCTTGTCTATTCGTTTTCAAATTCATAAATGCTATAGGATTCATACATCATCTTCTTAACAGCTAATGTCATTTGCACAAACGATCCAGCAAAATCTAAAATGTATTCCTGTAGCAAAGATTTTCTCTTGGCTTCTAAGTTCCACCCTTTGAACTAGAACTCTGGGAGATATCTTTAAGTTTAGTTGCCTTCTCATCAAGTCTTGGACATACACACCTACACTACATGAAACACTGAATTAAGAGACATTTGTCTCCACCTCACCCATCAAACTTCATTTTTCCTTCCTATTATCACCACATATAAAATTTCAGAAACACCATCTTACGGTAAGGATGCTCCAACGTCCTAAGAACAACTGACTTCTGTTTAGACATTCTGCTGCCATATGAACCAGGATGTGGGTTAGAAGAAAAGTAAATTTGCATTGGAAGTTTGGAATATTTGGCAGTAAAAAGCACAAAAATTTCTTATTTCATCTCTTCTTAGATAAATGACAAACAAAAAAGAAACAAAAAATAGCAAAACTCTATATCAGAGAATTAAAAGTATTTTTACCTTGTTTCCCTCTTTTCATATCAATCCTATAAGCGTACACATCCCTGTGCTGCACTGTCCAAAACCCTCTCTTCTGGGGAAATGATAATAATGACTCAAAGGCAAATAAGGCTTATAGGTAACATCATTCTTTTGGGAAGGCAGGAAATAAGTTTTTGATTCAATCTCAGCTGTTCAGAGTTGGTGTGCACACTAGCAGAAAAGATCTTGCTGCTCCCCTACAAAAATAGTTCATTAAAAAAAAAAAAGGCTCTGTAAGATTGAACACTCTTTAGCTGCACCTCACAGCCCTTCTGAAGACTAACATTTAGCACCTGATCTGTTTCATCCAGCTCCTCATGAGAAACCCTGAGGGATAGCGTGGTCCCCCAGACACTTTAATCATCACTTAATTTAATTGGGCAAGATTTCATCAATCTGACTGCTGTAGCTAGGCAAACACTAATTTTTAAACACTATTTATACTATGGGAGGGTGGGGGAGATGATGTACTGGTATCTTAAGTAAACTATGTATTTCAGTTGCTGTCTTGCTTCTGTTCAAAGCACAATAAATCATTTCAGGGAAGAATCAAATCATTTCAGGGTAAATGCAGAAGTTCTACAGATGGAAGAGAGTTATCACTAAATGGCGAGTGTTACACAGTGTGAAATTTTTTACTCTTCAGCTTGCCATAAACCTCTGGTGCCAGTGTCAGGCAGTAAGAAAGTCTTCCTGTGCCAGGACTCTGCCCCTCTCCTGCACTGTGAAACGTGATGCTCAGCAGCTCCTACATCATCAGTCCATGTTGCTCTGCTTAATACCTCCTGAAGTGCCAGTAGCAGTGGAAGGGAAGGTGACAATGCACACTTTCTGCAATTCAACACCTAGTTTACTTAAAAACACTTACAGTTCATGGGGATTTTTCAATTCCTGAGATTTGAACCTTGTGAAAAATCTTTCAAGAGATGTAAAAGGCAGAACAGACCCTAATCCTATAAGCAAAGAAGGCTGGTCTAAAACAGGAAATGGATTGTCACATTTACTGTAAGTGACAGCTGGATGAATTACACAAATCATCTGTCTCTCTCCATTTCCTTCTATCCATCAGACTGTATTTATCCATCCCTTCTTCTGCCTATCTTCAGCTTTAGAAAATACATATAGCACAGCTTAAATATTTGATTTTCTGTTCAGTTCCCTCTAACACCAGTTTCAGTTCATTGACCTGTATAACTCAGAGATTTAAGTAATGCATTATCTACAACACTATGTATTATTAACTAAGTTGGGTCACTTCAAGCATTTCCATGACAACACATCAAAATAACACACTCTCAATTGTCTGACATATAAAGTTATTTCTTCCTTTTCATATCATTCACAGAAAAAGTAAATTAAATATAGATTGCTCCATTCCTGCAGCAGTAGCCAGATTAGCCACTGATACCCTGATCCTGCTCTCCCTGAACAAACTGCAAATCTCTCAGAGCCTGCATTCCTGCTACCAGGGGAGTTATTCATCAGAAGTTTCCTGTCACACTGACATACACCAGGTAAAAAATGAAGAAGTGTCTGAGGATATAAAATCCTCTCAACTTTCAACAGTTACAAAAAAGAAAGTCAAGAAGCATTTTATGCAAAGACCAAATAAAAGGCTTTCTCAGAGTCACAACAAACACAGCAATGCACTGAACCACTGCCAGGAAAAACTGCAAACTCTTTGCCCTCTCTCACCTAACTCAAATGCCTCGTGCCTCCAGGGAAAGGAATCGCAGCCAACATCATATTCTGTGTTTCTGCAAAGTCAACACCAAAGCTAGTGTGTAGGACTGCAACAGATTACAGAAGAAACAAGAACATCATTAATAAAGCTATAAAAAGCTTGAGAAATGATGTGGGGTGATGCACTCTGCTAAAAACATTAGAGCTAACTTGTAGAGTTTGAAAAACACAGCTGATATCTATAGTTTCACTGCCTACTCTTCCATTCCTGTCTTCTATTCAAAAAGCTCCAATTCTGTTCCTCCAAAATAGTCATTGCAGTTGAAATCCCACATGGTCTCTAGGACTAGGGAGGAGCTGAGGAAGGACACTTTGCTACAGTGAGAGGGACAGAAGGACTGTACCATTGCCAGGCTGGAACCTCCCAATAAAACCTGGGGAGCATTTCACTACTTAAAGGTGTGTTTTCCTAATGAAACTATTGGTTTTTACCTATTTTTTTCTTATTCTTTCAGGAGTTCGTGTCAATAAACTTTAATTTCCTTGCAATTCTCGCAGGAGAATTGCCACAATCCACCAAATAATTGTCTCATGTTGGGCTGTTTTGACCTTTCTGCATTAAAAATTATTGCATTTTACCTGGTTTTACAATTTTTAGCCATCACTGAATAATCTTACTCGCTCTGAAATCACAGAGCAGGGTCAGCTGAGCTTCCAAACACTATCACTTGAGAGTTCTGCCTTTGCAAAGGAGACACTACAGCAGGTCACTCACTTGAAATCTTATTAACAATCTACTGTAAGATTGAAATAGTGTCACTTCATGGTTCAAAAGCCTCAAAGGAAAACAGGTAGAAACATTCAAGTCTGTGAAACTTCATCTCTTCTGAAGATGAAAAGTCATAATGCAATTCCTAAAATACCGTAAAGGCAAGCTTGTACTCATGTCTTCCACACAGGTAGGGAGCTGCATCAATAGGATCTGGTGCCCTCTGCTGATCTCTCAGTCTAAGAGTAATTTCTGCATTAATGGTGTCCATACCATTAATTGTTCTTCTGGTTGCTTTACTCAATGAAGCAGAGCACTGCAGACTGCTCACAACAACTGATCAAATCCAGGGTGCTCAATTTTCATCACCAGTGAAATCTGGACAGGCTCATTCTCAGTCATTACCAGCAGTCAGGGTGTGCAAAAAGGTAACAAAATCCTAAAGCCAGGAAACACAGTATTTCTAAACTCATACAGATACTTTTGCTTTCCAAGGCTTTAAAGACAAAAACAAACCCCACCATATTCATGGTATTAAATTGGCAAAATTATATTTAGATCCATCTTGTATTGGTTTATGTTGTGTCAGGGATGGAAGCAGTTTTGCTCTGCAAGATAAAACTAATGCCCTGTCTTCCTCTTACCTTTTTTTTCCAGTTCCCTATCATGGGACACCATTTCTCACACTGAACAAAGCTCACAGTTATTGTTTGATTTAGATCTAGCTACAAAAATGTCTTGGCCAAACCATCAAACCCCAATCTATAAGCAGAATGGCAGAGCCACCTCTCCTACCATAGCAGTGGCTCAACTTACTAGCACCTGGAGAAGAAATTCAACTCAGGTGACACCAGACCTGTCTCATCTGCTCCAATGAGCCAGTGCCCACCCACTGCCATTTCATACATCACATCTTTGGAAAAAGCTGGCTCCAATGTACCATCATTCAAAAGCAATATGATATTTTCACCACCTGGTTGCTAAAGAAAGGCTCTGAGCTAAATGAAAGGTAAAATCCTTGGAAAAATAAACTCATGCCTGTAAAATATTACCAAAGGTTTTCTTAACTTTCTCAGCAACTGTAGCTTCTGATAGATCAACTGTGACTACATAAAGCTATATGGAGAAGCCTGAGTGACAGAGATGGCCAGATGACCATGCAGAGAGAGCACATCCTCCAATTGCTGAAAAGTACTGCTTGAACTGTAGTTTATATTTTACACACTTGAAGGTGGACTACAACAACAAAATTCATAACAAGTTTTTAGCTTTATTATTTCAGGGAAATTTATTGACTCCTGCAGTTGTAAAGGTATGAAACAAAGTTGTATTTTTCCCACGTGAAAGTAATAACTAAAAGCATCTTGTTAATAGTAGTGACTGAATAGTGATAAATGAAATATTTTTCAGGCTGTTCTTCTCACAAAGAGAACAGGACTATATAGTCACTGCTGAAATAACCTCACATCTCCAGCAAATAGTTCAGTTACACACTTTTTGTGTTTACTTCAGGGGTTTTTTCCTGATTTTTTTTTTCTGTACCAAGAAAACTTAATTATCTGCCTTGTGCTATTGGCCATAGCTTCATCTGTTTCCATCCCTAAGTTATTATTTACACTCTACACAGTGTTTCCCATTATCACCAGAAACTCAGAATACTGTTTTACTAAAAATAATTTAAATTAGATCCACGCAGAGGTCCCATAAAAGTTTGGAAAGAAAAATACAGTGAGCAAGGCTAAGATGGACTGGATGGCATAAGAGTATTGGCAAAAACTAGGTTAAACTCTGTACTTTAAAAATTTGCAGCAAAATTCTATCATCCCAGTTCTCAAGAGAGCTCTTCAGTTGGTAAGTAGAAGTTGGAGAACATGAAGCCTGTCCCATGTAACACTTACTTCTCAAAAAACTAACAGTCCCTGTTCACCCATTGAAAAAGATCCCAAGCCAGTTGATCTCTATCTTACATTAGAAATCATTCCCTGAATATCATGCTTTAAGCACTGCAAACATGATGGACATCAAGATGTGACAGGCACAAGAAATATTGTCACAAACTGACAAAACAAGTCAGCCAGGCATTTAATACAGTTCTAGACCATGCTCTACACATTATTCTGATGAAGCTGAAAGACCCTCTAAAGGAGACCAGCTTTTCTACGAAGTCTGATGAATACTCTTACATTTAAAATCTTATTTTTAATTCCTAGATTGTGAACACTCAAATGTGGTTAATTTGGCAAGGCATAGAAAAAACACTCTAATTTCTTAGCCCTATTTTCTGCTAGGATCCCTCCACATTGCCTCAGACTTCAGAAGGGTCTTGATGAAAAATCTCCTGCTTATAAGTAACTTTGCCAGGGAAAAACCAGAGCAAAAGACAAAGGTAAAGAGGAGTTCTTGGATCATCTGATCTACAGGTATGGGGATCCATACTCTAACAATACAACAAATATAAACTCTGGCAGAAAATGGAAAGATCTTCAAATTAGTTCACCAAGGCAGTACTCACAATGATCTCTTTTAATTCTGGCCAGCCTGAGGAATTATTTATTGCTACTTATTTGGTTTCACTACCTTAGAATAGTCCAAAACTTGGTATTAGAGAGAAAAATCTTAGCAAAGTGACACCTAGCTTAAGGCAGACTTCAGCTTATCCTGCCTCTCCTGCTCCCCAGGAAGCAAAAAACCATAAAGCATAAAGTACTCTGTTCTACAGTCCTGCTGTAGGATCAGTCAAACAAACCTTCTTAATGTTAAAATGACATCCTAGCTTATGAAAACACACTATAAACTACATTCCTTAAGCCCTTCACAGTATTTATAGGGTACATCAGGAATGACGAGTCACTCACATTTGTTTGTCTCTCCAAGAGACCTGTAAGCTTTAGTGTGTTACTCAATTCATCACAGAAGACCAAGCAGGGAGCAGAACAAAATCTGCTTAAATGTTTTAGTATCTCAGCCAGTTTTACTTGGCTTCTTTAGACTTAAAGAATTTACAGGAAAAAAAGGAAACAAGAGGCCTGCTTTTTCTATTACAGATAGATTTTTAATTTGTCTGGGTAATACCAGTGTCTGGTGTCACTGAGGAGCCCCAGAGACAGCCCTGGGAACTAAAAACACTTATTTACCCCCTCAACAAGCACAAACTACATTACACCTGCTGTAGGAGTCCAGGTAAAAGCCCCTTGGGCCAGACTTGGAGAAACAACTCACAGAGGTGAACCAGAGGCCCCACTTACCATTTCACTCATGACTTTTTTTTTAAGAGGGAGAATGAGTGAAAACTAAGTTTACCATCTAGCAACAGTTGAAGAAACTGTTCAGGAATGCAATTTGAATAAAAGCATCAAGCCTCCTTAAAGTCAATGATTTGGCTTTAGGTTTTTGTCACTAAGCAAACAGGTAATTCTAGCATCTTCAAAGAAATGGGAGAGAGGGGAATAGGATATGAATTCCCACAGACAGCCAGCAAACCCAGGAATAACAGCTACATTCACGAGAATAGCAGTTACTCTTTAGATTTATGGAGTGTAATGTACTAACACATATAACGAAGCAGACAATTTAATGACTCAGAGTGCTAAAGTGGGGGGGGTTGGGGGATAAATCCACAGAAGTCACAAGATTGACTTGCAAGATTAATGGGGATAAACCAAACATTCCAGATGTTCTAATCCAATGTTCTTGTCTCTATGCTACAGAAAACCACCTTCTCCAACAAAAAACCCACAATCTCTCTTTGAACCTGCACTTTTCTTCCCATAACCACTCACAAACAGCCAGTTTTCATAGATCTGCTTTTGCTCCCATTTATACAATCAAAATGCATGAGAAAAAGTACTCTGAATCTAACACATTTTAATACAAGTATATCTGAAACCAAAACATTTAGTATTAGAGGCATCCATAGTGTGTCATTTATCAAGATGAAGCAAAATTGTAATCTTTTTTTTCCATAATTGCACTTTAAATTATATGGAAATACCAGTATTGGTGCTAAAACTGCCATTGTCACCATTTTTCTTCCACTGTAAAAACAGCAGGATCTCAGCTAAGTACATGCTCTATTTGCTGGACAAAATTTACTGTTCTAATTACTGGATCTGCTACAGCTAATGGAAAAGAAGAGTTATTGGGTTTTGCTCTGGTGAGGAAAGCTGTTCAACAACAAGGTAACAGTAGAATAGAACAGAGAATGGGGGATCTGATGAGTCCACGACTTGCTATTACTATGGAAATGAGCAATTATAACAAAACATTCACATTTTAATCGTGTTCCCTAGAGGTCTGACATCCCTAAAGTAGTTCTATTTTTAAATCCAAGATTCTGTTAATTTACTAATCTAATACATCAACCACAAAAAAAGTCACTGAGAAAGTCATAGAAGAGTCAAGACAAGTATCACATCACACTGCTCTCCTTCAGCTCCTGCAAACCCATCACTAGCTTTGCTCAGTATCCAGTGTATAAGTAGCCTGAAGTTGGAGCTCCAAGCCAAAGGACCACCTTCTATGTTAATACTTCTAATTTTAATTCCAGGAATAATCTGCTGTATTAGCCATGCCCAGGTTTCCTAAAGCACCTTATTGAGAAGGACTGAATTACACAAACTGCCACAGCTCCCTGGAAGCAAAACAAAATTTTGAGAGCATCTATTGAACATAGGATACAGCAACCCAGAGGATTCAACAGAAAGCGATCACTTCAACACCTCATAGTTTGAAGTGATGCCTGCTTAGATTTGAGCTTCTGGAGGTGTGACAATAAGTCCTTACTCAATGCTAAGACCATAAAAATCATAGAATCATGGAATAATTTGGGTTGGAAAGGATCTTAAAGATCATCTAGTTCCAACCCCTCTGCCATAGACAGGCACACCTCCCACTAGACCACATTTCTCATTGCCATACTCATTACCATACTTTTACTTTAGACAGAAATCTAAGAATTTTATTCCATGGCTACTTGCAAGGCCTGCATTACTTCATTACTCTCCCTAACTCAGTCTCTAAAATTCACTGTCACAAATCTAAAATTCATCTCCCTGTTGCTGGGGCTCCCCAGGAGTTGAGAAGAGCTTCTTCCATCCCAGGACCAAGAGCTTGGCAAATTCAAGGTGTAAAGTGAGTGGTGTGGCACTTCCACAGCAGCTGTAATCACTGCCACATGAGAAGCAGCCACTTGGAGAGAGGAGGACAGTTTTTTGTGATTTTATTGCTAATTATACATGTGGTTACCACATTTGAAGCCCCACTCAGCTTCCCACATGAGGCTTATCCCTGCTAAAGAAAGTCACACGCCAGTGTTAGGTCTCCCGCCTCTGCTCCAGTCAGATGGAATTTGGTGACGATGCAGAGCCAAGAATGTGCAGACAGCAAGCCTGCCTCTGCTTCTCATCTCTGCATTTCAACAGAGATGCCAAGAGATAAACAACTCAGCTCTGAAATGAGGCCTAGAACAAATACTTTGCAAGCACATTACTGTCCCTACTTAAATAAAACCCAATTGAGTTTTTAAAAAACCTTAAAATGAAAATTTTCTGAATTGTGTTTTTCAGCAGAGCGGTAACAACAAGTTTAATAAGTTAGTTCCCAAACAAAATAAAAAAAAAAAAATCCCATCTTTATTAAATTATATGGAAAGGGTCAGAGATTAAAAATTCTCTGCCTCTCATTATTAGACTTGAGATGACAGATTCATTCCAGAGCACAGAGGGAAATATATTATCCCAAAACAGGATATGAAGTTCAGTCCCAGTAGATTAGTCTCTGTTAAGTAAATTTATTGTCTAATCTTTTAACTCCCCTCCAAAACCACTGCACAAGATCTTCTTTCCTATCAGTATTAAATCCCCTTTCCTTCCCTCTCCAACCCTGCACCCCTGAAGGTCCCCAACGACGTTGCCCTCTGCTCTCATTCCCACCAGGACTTTGATGGCACATGAACCTCACAAATAAAAAAAAAATCCAAGATGTGATGGAAATAGAAGGAAAAGGCCTTACAACAGCACTCAACCAACTAATAAAACCATGCTGTGCTTGGGATTGCTGGGCAGAAAAGCAGGAGGAATGTTTTGCTTGCTTTAAACAACAGCAGAAAGGCTGGTGCTGAGCTGAGTGTATCTGTGAGTGCACGTCTAGTAACCACGCTGTAATTTGGATGCAGACATTGGAAGAAAACCTTCAAAAGAGCTGCATTACTATGAGAGCACTTTCTGGGAAGAATTAAATGTACTCTGTGAAGCTAGAAGGCACATCAAACAAAGAGCAATTCTATCCCTTTCTGTTTACTAGGGCAAAAGCAATCTTCCATACAATGATACATTTCTAATGCACTGTTTAGTCTAACTGTAGACTCCATGAAATTATTTGCAAAGACAGGGATTCCCAAAAATTTCCAGTAGAAAAAGACAGTCTTGCCCTCATCCTCCTTTCCCTTCACTTTAATTGCATGGAATTTTATTGTATGATTCAATTGCATGATTTTATTGTGTGATTCAATTGCATGAAAGAAACTCACTATGACAAGAAGAGGATGCAATTTTGGAACAATGCAGCTGAAAACATTTCTACATGGGCTTCAATTTGGTTCTGTCTCCAAGGAGTATAAACATTTAACAAAGATCACTAGTACAATATGCAATATACCTAGAATCACTGATTGATTCAATTTCTAAGATTGCTTGTGGGGTTTTTTCCTTTTAACAGCAAGTCATAAAAATACTTCTATCAGGTACTTAACCTCAGCCCCCTGCATGGTTTCATGAAGCAGAGCTGTGGTACACCACCATCCTTGTACACAAAAAAGATTGCAAGAAACTTGGTTTCACCAACAGAGTTTGCTGTCAGGTCATTACAAGACTAAATTTTATATGGAAGTCGGCTCCAAATCCTCCATTCTAAAATAAGATGTTTAAATAGCTTTCTCCACTTAAAACGGTTGACTTTCACAGCATCTGCTACAAAATGCCATTCTTGGCTAGGTCTTCCATCCCTGATGATGTGCAGTCCTGAGCTGTTCAACTGTTACTTTGTAAACCCTTCTCTTATTTACTTTGAGGTTCTTCTGTTTCTCTTTAGACTCTGGGTGGAGAAGGCAAACAACACATCTGGCAAGTCTTCACATTACCAGTTGTTAAGATAAGCACTCCTATCCATAAAAGTATCCTTGCTTAGATTTTTTTTCCTGAAATTGAGTAATTGCAAGATGGTTCCTTCTTTGACTTGCCACCCTGTCACTGCAGTCCACTGTATTTTCACAGGGTATAATATGCTTGTTTTTATTACTGAAATTTATTTCTAAAATAATCATTGTGACACAAGTTCAAGTTAAAAAATAAAAATGTATAAAATCATAGAATAGTTCAGGTTGGAAGGGACCTTAAGGATCATCTAGTCCCAATCTCCCCGCCACAGGCAGGGACACCTCCCACTACATCAGGCTGCTCAGTGCCTTGTCCAGCCTGGTCTTGAACACTTCCAGAGAGGGGGCATCCACAACCTCTCTGGGCAGCCTGTTCCAACATTTCTCTGCAACTGCCTCCATTACTGCAACCAAAAACAAGCAAGGAAAAACTGAAACAACCTCTCTATCACCCAAAATGCCTCTCCAATGGAACCTGTTATGCTCTAAACAATCTGTCCTGCACCACTCAGACAAAACACTCAGGGTGCAAGTTTGCAGGCTGGGTGTGAGTGTCACACACACCATTCTAACAGGGCCATCGCCAGCACAAGCATTCCCACAGACCGCCTGCCTGCCTGCCTGACTCCATCAGTCCCAACAGATCATCATCATGCATTTGAGCAATTTTTTAAACAAAAAATTTCACAAAACAGATGGAGACAACTTATGGAAAAAGTGAAATTTATTTTGGAAGTATACCCCTCCAAAAAATAAGAAGTTATCATCCTGCTATGTTTGGATTAAAAAACTTAAAGTTGTAGTTCCATAATGAAAGCCAAACATACTGGGAAGGGAAGACAGAAATCCTTACCAAAGGAGATTGCTCTAGAAACCACTTTCTGAGTCCAGAAACTAATTGGTACAGAAACTAATTAAAAACTTGGGGCATTATAAATCCAGGTTTGCTGGCCAGCTATTTCTCTGTTTCTCTCAGAATGAAATAGTGTCATTTCAGAAGGGTCACAACAAAACAAGCAAAGAAAGTGTAAGGAAATTTCTTCATACAATAAAAATGGAGTGACTAATGTTGATGACTCAGTTAATTGCATGACTTTCTACTAAGTGTATTCACAGAGA
This sequence comes from Turnix velox, assembly GCA_013400935.1. Lineage (NCBI taxonomy): Eukaryota > Metazoa > Chordata > Aves > Charadriiformes > Turnicidae > Turnix > Turnix velox. The sequence continues at coordinate 263,379 of VZTY01009623.1, read as the reverse complement.
CAGAAATAACACTAAATCACAAGCAATATATGAGGAAATAATTTTGGACCACTAAAAAAATCTGTTACTCCAGAATGAGCATTTCTTCAGTGCAGCATCTCCCTGCATGGACTGCAGCTCACAAAAGGTAGAAACAGGGTTTGTGTCCTCCCAACTCTTCACTAGAGAGAAAGGATAATTCTGGTAGGAAGGGAAGCTGGACTGTCCCTAGCCTACAACAAGGACATCTCTGAAGTCAGACATGGCTGCTCATAGCTTTATCTTGTCTGCTCTTCAAAACACTCAAGGAGGGAGACTGCACAATCTGTATGTTCAACTCTCTTGATGGAAAACAAGTTCCTCCTCCTTATTTCCAGACTCCAAGAAATAGGGTGCAGCACACAGCATCATGAAGAGGAGACTATTTTTGCATCATAACTCAAAATCTGACTTTTAAATTCACAACTTTAATTAGCACCAAGCAGTGTTAAGGGTCTGCCACTTACAGAAAGTTACTGGTTCCCATCTTTTGTAGATAACATCAAGAAAAGATGCACCAATAAGTTAAAGCAATTTAGTACTGAGAACAGTTGATGCATTAACAAGAGCTGAATGAGCACTAATTTGAGTCTACTTGACTTCTTCATGCAGCTTAATGGAGAGTACAAAGCCCAGATCTGTTCCATCTGTCCAGCCCTAAGCATGTGAAGAAGAAATAGTCACCATGTCCCTGAGAGACTGGAATGCCATTAGGAAGAGCAAAGTTCCCTGACAAATATTACACTCTTTCCAGTCATTCAGAAATGTACACAGTTCTGCACAAAAGAGAAGGAAGGGGAAGGACATTCAGCAGTCTGAGGTTAATGCCATAATATTATACATGTGTTTATATATTTATTTCATATATACAAAATATATTTGTAGCTATAATAAATATGATTAAATAGCACTTGAGTTTCCTTTCAACCTCTCTTGAGGTGCTAATCTATTTGATACCCAAACCAACTATTAAACAGCTCTTTCTCGTCCCCCTTAGTAGCTACCAAAACCTGCATTCACTGTTTCAGAATAAATACATAAAATAATGAAAATACAGCATGACACTAGAAAAGCCATGACCTCATATTCACAGTCTTCACAGCTGCTTTATTTAGCTGTGTACTGCAATGTCAAATAATGAAATTGTGAATTGTGTAATAATGAGTTTGGTAACAAATATCATTTATTCCTAAAGAAAACTATTAGATTAGTAACTTGATTTTCTTGTCATTCCCACTCTGTACTAAGCAAAGAAAAAAATTAAATGCAATTGATGTAATGATTTTGGCAACAAGTATTTAATTGATTTTTCTGCTGCTACTATGATTTACAAATAGTCCTTCAGTAATTGTTTGGTTTAACTGAAAATATCACACAAATGCTCCTGTAGCATAATAATTACTGTCACTTTTTAGCCACGGAGGAATTACTTAAATCTAGACAATGTACTCTATAAATGAAACACTTCTTACAGCAGAAAATGGAGGAAAATTGTGCTAAATCTTTTTTATTTTGGAGGTCACTCTTGGCTCACTGAGATTGAACAGAGTAGTTGGTACAAAGCAAAAAGTGGATGGGCTAAGCCCATACTACTTCACATTTCAAAAGATGAGTTTCCTTACTAATGCAGGTGAGCACAACACAACCCCCCCATCAACTTCATCACTCTTCCAGAAAAAGCCAACTGATTGTGCCATCGTTCATGTCTTACTGAGATTTCTGCATGAGGAGCTGGGATAGCCTTCATCTTCACCCAACCAAGTGTCCCTGACAAGCTGATAAAATGCTGGAGCACACATGGTCCTGCCAAAGGGACAGCCCTGCTTCTCCTGAGGGTGACACTCCATCCCCACCACCAGCAATGCTTGGAAGGAGGTATTTCATTTCTCAAGCCAAAAAATATGTAATGTTCACTAACAATAGAAATTTATGGTCAGTGACTACAATACAGATCTTCAGAGAAACTTCAGGAATTAGCTTTCCAAGAATTATTTATTAATTGAATTGAATGAGCAAAACTTCATTTTGGTAACCAAGCAGCGAATCTAGGGGTCTGGGTTTTCTCAGCATTTACTTAATGAGGCTACTTCCATTTCTGAAAGCAAAAAAAAAAAAAAAAATTATACCTTTCTGTTGGTTTTACCTCCTTATTCTAGCATCTGCTCAGCAATGGCTCCAAATGTTGAGGGACACCTGTTAATTAGTGACATTTATCATTTGACAGCTATGGACCTCTTGCTACTGGAGACTCTCTGTAAGGAGCAAGCTTGCTCCTCATAAAAATGTTTTCCATGGAAAAGACAGAAGGTGTCTTTCTATGAAAATTTGGCAATTATTTAGTTCCAATTATTCCACGTTTCAAACACTGTACGTGCTAACTGACTGTTACAACCCAAAGATAACCAACTCAGGTCCTTACACTATGATTGTAACAAGTGTGTACATCTGAAACAGATCATTTTGCTTCAAAAACTCAGTAGTGGTGAGGCATTTATGCTCATACCTAAGTGAGAAACTACACAATGGCACTTGAGGCTGATCTGTAAAACTATCAGGAAACTTCTTGCAAGTCCCACAGAAAGCTATCAGTAATGACATGAGCTGACTCTCACTGCCTGAGCTTGGCTCAGCCTTTGAGTTACACCGTTTATTATGTCAAGAACATCAGCATCTTTTTAGTTTCACATTTCTCAAATGAACTAATAACTTGAAAGAACATTACATTTACCAAACAATTGGGGCAATCTCAAGGAAGAACAATGACTCTGAGCCACAGCCTAACCTCAGAGATTCATTTTCGTTTATCTCAAAATGTATCTGAGATCCTTCTCATGATATTTTGCTATAAACAAATAAGTTTTCCAATTACATTGTTTGTAACAAAACTGTGACCTCCAATAGCCTATAGTAATTACAGTACTCTGTATTAATCACTGCAATAATTAGAGTACTCCATCTTATTTTCTTGTCCTTATGAGAAGTTACAATACCAAGTGTTGGCCATGTTTGTGGAAAGCAACAGATATAAGACATGGTCAGCTCTGGCTCCACTAATTGTTTTTTGGGTTTTTTTTCCTAAAGAATGAAAATTCTGGGGTTTTTCTATGCCAGATCTGTTCCTTGATACACACCAGCATAAGGTGGTGCAAACACCCAAAACAAGCTGAGCAAAACGCAGCTCCACAAGCAGCAATGCCACGGAATGTGAAATCACAGTGTCAGGATGACTTTCATGGTTCATAGGATTTTTTAATTTATTTTTTTTTTTCCCCACAGAGAGCCATCTTTTGTTTTCCCTTTAGGACAAACCATGTAATTTAGAAAACATACTGCTGAAAGAAACTATTCTGGCAAACCACAGCTTTCCTGACTCCATTTTCTTAAAACCAAAGCATTGATGTTGTGCCTTTTTCAGACAGATATAAAAACATAATAGAGAGATAGAGAATAATAGAGAATAGAAAACTGTGCAAATGGTTCCACGTTTCTCTGAGAAAACCATTTCAACACTTCTGCCAATTTGCGTGCACAAGGAGAAGACCAAAATCTTCAACAGATGCAGAGAAAAACGTTTTATCAGATTATTCTGCACATTCCAGATTTTTTAGGAACTTTCATAAACACAAGAAGGTAATGGACTGTCCCTGAACAACCTCTATGATCCAACTTTCAATTGCTCTAGCAGTCTGGTTACAGAGAATGATCGAGACTGAAAGTTCTAAACATTAAAACAAATCCAACCAGTGATTTTCAATAAGCAGTTTCTCTACAGCCAGTGTTTCAATTGCTATGAATGAAAAAGGATTTCTGCAATTATGCATCAGGCTGTTAAAATAATTTTACTGAATGTTTCTTACTCATGAAAACACAGTTTCCCCCTTTTTGGAAAAGATATCTTCCTAATATGGAGCATTTATTTTGCCAAACATAGACTTCAGTCAAGAGTCTTTCTTTTTGTACTTAATTAACTGATAGAAAACAAGCATTACTGACACCCTGCAGCACTTACCAAGTGAAAAAACAGCAAATAAGCCCATCAATAGAGGACAATCAATACAAATTAAAGTTTCTCAATTATTTTTTTTTAAAGTATAACACAGGAGGGAAAGGTTTTGCTGCTGAGAAGGAGGACTGCTAAAAGAAATTATTGAACAAACAACCATTTTCATTTGCTAGGCTGAATAACTACTTCAAGTGTGTTTTATCAAAGCCCAGTTGCAGGCTGGTTATACTGGTCTGGGTTGCATTGCCCAGAGAACATACCCATCATGCACACTGGCTTACAGGCCATAGATAATTGTTGATACTTCACCTATGAATATTAAGAGATTACATTCAAAAACTTGTATTTAAATAAAAATTATAATTTCCTAATTCTTCCCTTGCTGAGTGCCTTCATGTCCCCTACCTGATTATCAGCTAAACCAGCAAAGTCTAGACAGTCACAGCACTGAGAAACTGCCCCACGGCTACACACAGTTGCTTGTTTCCTTTGACAGCAGCATGGCACCACAAGTTATCCCAACAAAGATCAACTCAGTGTATTTATAGAGTCTTCCCCTTTCCAAATCAAAGTTAAATGAAGTTGAAGGCAGCATCTACAGGACAAACCATAGTCACAGCCTTAAAGGATTAGAAGAAACCATTGTTTTCATGTCAGACATGTTTTTATAATATAGACCATGTCTATTCTTGTTATTTCATTTTCATCATCACACTAGCTTTTCAGCAGTCAGCCGACCCTTTCCCACACCACAGTTTTAAAGGCTCATAAACATTATCTTTATTATATTAAGAGAGATTCAAAAATTTTAAACCAGATGTGAAGTCACTCCTGCCAAGAGCCTACACACAGTGTGATTCAATAGGATGTGGGTGCTGTAATGTACTCAAGACAAGTCATACTATAACTCTGAGCTCAACTTGCTGAACAATTATTTTCATCTACAAAAACAAAAGCTTAAAATAAATTAAGAGCTCCCATCTGCCTGGGACTATGAGTGATCTGATGACCTGGCTATGAATGCTCCTCAAGGATGCTTCTATTGACAGCAGGAATAATGAAAAAACAGGGGTAAATTTTTATTTTGCTTCCTAAAGAAGCTGTATAAGACAGACAGCATCCTTCACATCCCCTGATGAAGAGAGACAACAGAAGTTCCATCACTCACTGGGCATAGCTAGATTGGCAAAGTTGTCCCTTCACACCATGAGCTCCCTCATGGGGTCTAAAATTACTAAAATACCTAACAGCCAAAAGCCCAAGCACAGATAAGCTTTTCCCAGCCCATGTGCTGCTCAGGTTTCCTGTGCCTCCTCCACCACTGGTTTTTACTGTAAGCTCCTTCCTTTGGTGCTGCAGCACCTGGACTGGTCATGGCTTTTTCTCTTCATCATTTGGGTGTAAGTCCACATTCTTCCCACAGTGTGAATTCACGTGGCATCAGGACTTCTTTTTCCATTTACTCTTAACAGCCAGTAGCTTTGGTTTTCTACCTTTTTATGTAAAATCTCCATGTGATGATATCTACAGGAGATTTTCAGTATGTGTTTCTTGGGATTTACCATGTTTAGCTTAATTTTTGAAATCAGATGAGAACATTATGCAAAACAAATACAGGGTAGCCTCAAGAAATAACCTTTCCACTAATAAGTTTAAGATTTCTCTTGGTTACTGTGTTGGATTTCTGACTTTTCTTTACTCCAACACAATCCTGTGCTTCTTGTTTATAGACAGAGATAGCCTTCATAAAACAGTTTGGGTTGGAATGGACCTTGGAGATCATTACATTCCACCTCCCTGCCCTGGGCAGGGACACCTCCCATCAGCCCAGGTTGCTCCAAGACCTGTCCAACCTGGCTTTGGACTCCTCCAGGGATGGGGTAGCTGCAGTTTCTTCTTCACTGTGTGTCCAAGAGAGAAGACCTGCTATGGCTGAGACATTGGTAGGGCTCTGGCAATAAAGGTGCCAGAGCTCAGCTCTGAAACATCTTGCTTGCGAGTGCAGTGACACAAATGGAAAGTGGAGGACAAGTTTATGAGTGTCATGGTATCTATCAGAGGCCTCAATTCTTCCAGACTGCCTCCTTAAGAGACACCCCAGCAAGGCTCGTAGCTACTGTGCCAAGACCCCACACCAGGACAAGCTGACAACATAAAGGGTTATTATAGTTCTGCTCTTGTTGGCTACTTAGAGGTATTAAGCTCACAGTTCATCTTTTAACCACTTATCTTTCCCTCATGTCACATTCCCCCAGTTTCCTCTTACCACTACAGTCTAGTCTGCAGTTTCATCCAAGCCATCGTGACCACAACTAAATCAAAGTAAAGGAAAAAGAACTATTCTGTCATTTCCACTATTCATCTAATAGATAAAGCAGAGAGCAGACATAATGAGGTAGTAAGATGTGAAATCTTGTAAAATATTCCATATACTCAGCTCTTAACTACATTGAACAGCACTGAGCAACCAAATACTGGGTATTTTGAAAACTAGCTGCAGCTCAGCAATATTCACCATCTGGAGAGACACAGCCAGGCAGTGAGCACCTCCCCGGCTGTTTGAGTTGGCAGGGAGATGACAACACCAGCCTTCTTGCCTGCCAGGAGAGGGCAGACATTCCCACAGCCTTCTCCTCAGAAAGTTCTGCAGGGTAAGAGGACCTGCATAACTAAGTGGACACCTGAACAGAATGTGAAGAAAGTGGAAGAAAAATTCACTTACACGACAAGATTCATGCTTATAAACGCAGTAACTTCAAATGGAAATACCGTTAAAAATGCACTATGAGCAACACACTTTTTTACAGTAACATCTGTGCAAGAAATGCACATAAAGGGACTACCAGGATTATTCCAGACCACAGATCAGGCACGTGTCCAGGTCAAGTACTGCTGGCTACAGGGACCTCTGATACCTAACACCCTCAACTACCACCTTCTATCCACAAGGTCTTAAAGACAAATTACTACGAAGATAAAGATGCAAAGACAAATCCAGTAGATTAATTAGGATTAAAGGCACTCACTCGTGTCCTGCAGGCAAAACGTATTCCAGTACAACTAAAAGGTACTCAGGCAAATCCTACCCCTCAAAGGGTTTATTGTTGTAAGACAGGACCTGCTGTGCTCCCGTTTTCATCTGTGTAACACACACAGGTCCACAAAGAGCAAAGGACCATAGAGATTTCCTCATCTGTGCACCGAGGACAAGACGGACACTAGAAGTCCTAGAGCCTCAACAAGCAGCTGGCACTGGAAGGCTGCCATGAATGCTCTGTATGACACTACTGCCCTCTCCTGGAAGCAAGTGCACGTCCTTAGACTATCAGTCTTAACATCATTTCTTCTAAAACTGGTAAAGATTTGAATTTTCCAAGCAACAGTGTGTGGATGGGACACAATGGACTAATATTAAACAATGTCATTCCCATGCAGATATTTATAGATTATTGAAACCAATGTTTCATGTTTCAGAAACAAAGATGTAGCACCAGGGAGTAGACACAAACTTTCTCCAAAACCAGACAAAGAAATGGTTCCTTGGAGCAGTCAGTATAACTTAAAACACTTCAACTAAGGAAGTTAAATGCTTACAAACCCTTCAAAGCAGATGGTCTGCTCTGGGGAGCACCCTATGGATATCAGGTGACACTAAAAAGCAGCTTTCGTTCCTTATTTAAAACCAAAGCAAACGGCAATATAAAATCCCAGTATAACAAACTCACTGTGCAAACAGGGATGTGCCTGGAGCAAAAATTTCCTGATTTTCCTGAAAACATGCATTTGGCTCTTTGGACTAATGCCATGTCTTTTTCTATTGGCTTTGCTCCCTCAGGGCCACGCACTATTCAGCTGAATAACTGTAAGCTTCTCACTTGCCGGCGAGTAGGAAGGAGTTTAATGAATCACAACATTTTGTTCATATTTTGCTTGGAGGAAGCATTTTCCACATTTTCTCCCTCTTAGTGAAGTTCAGAGAAATTCCACCCAAAGCCTGTATAACTGCTTTATTGAGACCAAAAGTTCACTGTCAGATCCTAGGGTTTCCTTACCAACCAGAAAGAGAGAGAAAAGGGGGCAGGGAAAAGAAATGCATGTATGGAGAGAATTAACTAATGAGCTTGCTGAGGCTTGCTTATACTCCTCTGGAGGCCTATGAAGATAGAGGCTGTGAACGGTGCTTGCACATATGCACAATCAAAGCTCACATGCTGTGGAATGCTCTTTCAACTATAAAAAAATTCTTTTGAAATTCCTTCTCAGTGATACAGGATTCATTGGAACTCAAATTCCCATTGCTGTTCAACGTCAAATGGAGAGAAAAGATGTGGGAGAAAACAGAAAAGAACCGTGAGACAGAAAATCAAGACTTTCAGCTGGGCTGCCCTTCCCCATTGCTTTTTTCATCTCAAAGGATGGACAAAAATGGAAATCAATGCATGGTTACTCAATTTTGTTACTTTGATTCCTGTGTTGCTCTTTCTTGGTTGAAATAAGTCTAAGGAGTTGGGGGAGAACTACCATTTTTGGTCCCCCATTTGTGATACACATGGCCAAGGAGGGCAGCATGGAGCAAAATTACAGTTTGATTCCTTTACTGGGAACTGACCTTATTGAAGCAGAGAGCAAGAATCATTTACATTGCCTTATTTTAATGCCAGGGAGTTGAATGGAAAGTTAGATATGGCACTAATTCATAGAAAAACAACTGGATTACCTCTCCTAAGTGGAACACTAAGGATGTAGAGATGCAGTTTAATATTTAAATAATTCCTTTTCTTGAAAAAAAAATACATATTTCAAACTTTTAATTAAAAAGCTCAGCACTGTTAGGTTTTAAACAGAGGAAATTAGCTTGAAGGCACATTCATTTTTAATATAAAAGGGTCTTTCATTAATCCCTAATTAAATATTACTCCATACTCAAATCAGCTGGACATTGAAACAAGAAAGAAGAAAAACACAAATAATTTCCAAAGAAGTGTTCTATGAAGCTCAAGAAAAACAGTGTACAGCTCTACTTTTCCTTCTTTTTCCTCCCAGGCAACTGCTCCTGAATGCCCTGATGAACAATTTACTCTGATTTCCAAAATACATTAAAAAAATAAAGAAAGGAGACACTGCTTACTTCAAAAACTCATCTTCTCTCTCAAGTAATACACTTCCCAAAAAAGATCTTAGACCGAAGGAGAAGAAAGGGCTATTACAGATGTATGTGGAAAAAACATGAAGACAAAGCTCTTGAAGGGTGGAACAAAAAGCTGCTGAAGTTTACACATAATCCATATGAATTTTTTTTTTTTTCTAAAGTAGTCCAAGTAAAGATGTTAAAAGATTTAGAGGAGCCTCCAGGAAACCTCTGCACTTTTTTCAAGCATAGATTTTCTTAATAAAAGCACAGTAAGAGCAAACTGCATTCAGCAGCAAAGGAGATTAAAATACCAACCCTTCTTTCACATTTTTCCATGTTGCTTTTACCTCAACAGATCAAAGAAAACACAGGAACAGCATCATCAAGTTACCCAACAAACAAAAAGCATGAAAAAACATGTTACAAAGAAACACATTTTGTATTTAGAGCTTAGCACATCACTGGGGTAAACAAAAATAATTTTTGCAGCAAATGTGGTGCAAAGAAAATTCACAAATATAAACCAAACAGCTTCATATTATGAAAATTAATGAGACGTACAGACATCTTCAGCATGAGATTCATCTCTCAGCTGCTTTTTTTGCTTGTGTTTGGGTTTCTTTCCTTTATAAAATTTTCATCTTGATTATTTACAATAAAGAGTGTATTAATAAGCAAAGCAATCTATGACTGCTAATCTAGTTCCTTTTCATGCTGTCAGGGAAGCCAGACAAGCACAAGGGCAGCTACCAAGCTACCAGCCAGGGCTGTCCAGGCTATACCACAGGCCTGAAGGGCATGTCCTGGTGAAATCAGTAAAAATTCTGCTCTATTTTAAATTTGAACTCAAAGTGTATACCTGTTTTGGTTGTAAATTACATGTTCAGTCCATGGTTCCTGGTCTATCCCTCTGGAAGTTTGCCCAATTTCGAAAAGAGTTGCAAATAGCAGAGGAAGTTAACTCAGATTACCTCGGCTGTCTTCTGAGCACGAACACAAGGCAAAACAGAAGCAGAATATTTCTTGGAGAAATGGTGTTAAAACATCTCTGGCCATGACTATGTCCCTCCAGATGGGCTGGTTTTGAGGTGTCAGCAAGTCAGGCTCAAATAAACTTTTTTTAGTAATTTAAAAAGTAGATCCCATGCTATTTAAAGTCAAACTCTTGATGCAGGCCAGTCATGAAGACTGTCTTCCAGCTATCTCCATGCTCTCAGGACATTCTCTGTTAGAGATATCAGTCCCTTGAGGAGACAATCAGAATCAGTCACTCCTCTCCCACACAAGCAAGGACTGGGCCATGCAAGCTTAGCTTCCACAAAAAGCCACGTGATCAAAGATAAATCCAAACCCATGCACAGCATTATCCATAGGCAATGCTTCCACAAGTATTTAACTTTAATATCAACTTTAATAAATAACATGCAAATTAAAATATAACCTATACAGTAAGAGCTGCTCTGCCCTGTTCATACAGAAAATGTGCACGCATGGGTGCCCAGCACCTCTACACACCTTGCAAAGTTCTCTTCCATCTCCATTTCTCTCCCTCCCCCATCCTCATTTTTCCTGCATCACACTTCAACTAGCTCCTTAGCAGATTTCTAACATGCCCTACTTGGTGGTCCACACCCAAGCTAGCAACACAAGACTGAAAAAGAAAACAGCTGAGTTGCCCAAAGCTGCCCATGCTCTGTGCACCACTGCAGAGCACAGTGATGGGAAACACTCACTGGCAGCCACAGCTTTGGGCGATGTTGACTGACAAGCAGTGACAGCACTTCTCCAAGTGTGACGCACATGGATACACAACAGAAGTGGAATGAGAACAGGAAAGCACAGCAGCAACTGCAATTTGGGCATGAGTTATCTTACAATTCTGCTATTTCCTGTGTTAGGAAGAATGTATGAATGCATCCTGTAATTTAGCTTTGCCTAATATGCACCTTCTTGTACTTAAATTTAAATCTTTTCAAAGTTCCATGAAATGCAACCAGAGGTTCAAGTCATATATGGCTTCTTCCTGTATATTTTTTTTTTTAAACCCTGACATTGCTGTGCCAGCAGTAGCTAATGCAAGAACAGAAATAGAATCCTGTAAGCAGACAGAGAAAGAAAGCAGAAATGTTGCAGAGGATGAAAACAACAGTAATGGGAGCCTTCCATTACCTCCATGGAAACTAGATAACGTCACATCAGGAGGAACTGCAAGACCTACACCCAAGGACACGATGAGCTGCAGCTTTACTGAGCAGCAAACAGATCCATAAACAGAAAAACACCAGCTGACCAAACCCTGAACAGAATGTGATACCTGGACCACTATCAGCATCTAAGAACCACTCTGCAGCACTGCGTACAGCACACTCAAATCCAACATCCACCCAGGAACAGCAAAAATGCAGCTTAGTGGATTTTTTTTGTTTAACTTCAAAAGCAGAAACAGCGGGAGAGTAAGACATGGAATTTCTCAAATTCTTTAAAAAGACTTAAAACAGTCAGCTAACACACTAAAGCCCATTACTTAAAAACACCACAGTCAAGATTCAAGAAAGGATCACCTATCAAAAAGCAAGTACAAAAGATGTTACACAGGCAATGTCTTGGATGCTCTCAGTAGCAATCTTGACAACCCATGTAAAGGTGAGTGGGAAGTCCACTCAAATTGATGGCAATAGTCAGATATACCAAGTCAGAGAGAAGGGCAGTAATTCACATCAGTCAATATATCAAATGCAGCGAACAGAAGATGGCAAGGCTGGCAAGGAAACAAACATGATTTGGTACCCAAGTTCTGTTATTTTTTAATGCCAGCTGTGTTCTCCAGCTGTATCTGGAAATTCTATTTGGGGAGAACATGAAATACCAGAACGGAGATAAAGTTGGAAAACAAGAAATTGTGGTAACAACAGGTTTAGCCAAGCAAAACAAATTTTAAGTTCAAGTGAGAGAGATTCAGCTTGACTACTCTTAAGATACTTAAAACAACCACCACTTCAGATGGGAATTAACTGAAAAGTATTTGTTGAATTGTACATTCAATTTCAGAAAGAGTAAAGTTCTCAAAAAAATTATTTAAGAGTTAAAAGTTCACTCAACACATATTTCACCATACTTAAAAAACAAAGTTGACCTCAGTCAACCCAACTCAGCTGGCCAGATTTTGACTGATAATATGATTTGAATGACATCTTCCTGTGGGTTTTGTAACCCAGGATTGCCAAATCATTCTACTTCCAAATCAACACCACTAATACTTGAGTTTCACTGCCCAAAATCAAAAGAAAAGTGAAATGAAGAGCAAAATATTTTCCAACCATGAATGAATATTTTTAGATTTGGAAGCATTTTATCTCCTGCATAAATCAACCTGTACTCTTTGCAACTTCTTCTCCAGCTGTATGTGCAACACAGATGAAGCCTTTTCTTTTGAAAAGTTGCAGCCAGTAATTTGGGTGCAAATCAATCAGCAACACATCTTACAAATCAGTGTACAAAAAGCTCAGTGCTGTAAAGTGTGCAGAAAAACACAGATCTGCCAAACAAACTAGGCCATAAGGTCCACAGGAACCACACGTGATGCTTGGCTTTCATTCCTCTTCCTTTTGCAGTTTAATTCCCCAAATTGCTTGAGATGCATGAAAGGAAGTGCCAGAAACCATACCTGCCTTTCAGGCAAGGGAGAGAAGAGGGGGGGAAAAAAAAAGTAACAACATATAATTATTTTACTATAGAAATTATCTATCCAAATCATAAACCAGTATTTTCTGCAGATAATCTTGAATCCATTTCATCTCACCAAAGCAAAGATGTAACTTTTGTTCCACTTACAGATAAATAAAATTCAGAGAAAGACTGTTTGACTTACATTCAGTGGGCACTTACCCCACCACTGCTCATTTGTGTACTAGCATATAAAGACTAGAAGAAAATCAAGTGACTGAAAAGCTGACTGTAATTTTTTTTCTGGTTTCATGTTTTGCTGCTGAGAAAACAGCTTGGTCTGGCGCTAGGTCTGTGAATGCTCTGTCAAATCAATCAAAGCAACTATAAAGATACCAGAGTCGAGCAGCACCAACAGGGGACTTCTTAAGGCCTCCTGCCAGATATAACAAGAGTAAATATGAAAAGTTTAACACTCCAGGAATGAACTAGTGTCAAGTTTGCAACCAGTAAATACCCATTGCCTTGGCAGCTTCAGACTTACCACACAGAGCAGAGAGCCTGCCCTCTCCCTGCAAGGCTCCACTTCCACTGGAGCCACCACACCTCACTCTCTGCCCAAGATTTCTCCCTCAAAATCCCCAGCAGCCTGTAACCACTCCTGGCTTTAACAAAATTGCTGGATTACCAACACAGTGAGGGCTGACTCCCTCTGGCATTGCAGGATTCTGTTTCTTTCACTCCACAGCCATTGTGCTGCTTCAAGCACAGTCCTGCTGCAGTAAAGGGAAGACAGGAGAAATGGTCTAGAACTGATGTCGCACAGTGAAGGCACACAGTGCTTCTCACCTCAAGGACTGAATTCTTTTTTGGTTGGTAGCAGCATCCTTATTTGGTGATCTTACTCCATTTAACAAATTAATTACTCCTGTAGAGTCTGCCTGACCCTCACTGTAACACCTGTATTTCATTTGCTTACACACCAGTCCAGACACATCACACTGTTACTGCTGTCAGCCACTGATTCAGAACATGAACAGGTCAGATCTTTAACAAAGTGACAAGTAAAAATTGTTTCATTTTTAAGCTGCTGTCTGAAGTAATGTTCTAAGTAAAACAACTTCAAAAAAAGAGAAGCATCATAAGGAACAAAACAAAGTTATAAAGAAAAGCTTGGAAACAGACACCACTGATTTAGTTGATGTGGCTCTGCAAAAGGACCCAAGCCAGCAAGATGCCAACATGAAAAGCCACCAATTGCAGCCCAGTGGCAGAACTACTGTGTGCCTGACCAGCTGGAAAAGTGGCCTTCCTTGTTCATGGCCTGTTCTTCTAGTGTAAAATCTGAAATTCTTCTTTTCATTTAAATTGAATTACGGTCTTATTCAAATATTCAAGTCCCAAATAAAGGCCTCAGAGAAGGCAGCTGTACAAAGATTTTCATCACTCTACATCAAAGAACTTAGAAGACTTCCTTTACAGTTCAAGCACAACTGGCACTATTATCAGTTCACAACCTATTCCCAGCATCTCTGCCAGTTATGAATCACAGGACGGTAGCACTTACTGGACTGAGGCAAAAGATGTATCATAATTGAAGGCATAGGAAAGTGAGGAAGGAGGCAGGGGTGACAATAATTAACATTTTTTTAATGTTAATTTTTAACATTTTTAATATACTCCTCAATCTCAATCTTTGGAAGTCTTATGGAAGATGATCCCAGAGAAAAGAAGTTGGGATTCGATGGTTCTGGCACTTCCCTCTGACATCTATGACCTGGGAGCACAGTGAGATGAAATGCAGGCACTATTTTGTGATACCATAACAAAAACCCAGCTGATTTGTCTGTTACCAGCTGGCATAACACAAAACATGGCCTCCAAGAACCCAAGGAGAACAGCTACACGGAGTCTACCACATCCAGGGATTACCACCCTAGGGGATTCCTGGACAGGTCTAACAGGAGCTGTACACTTCCCTCAGTTCAATACAACCTCCATATCCCTTACCATCAAAAAAATACTGAAATTCTATCCATTTTAAATAAACTACTACACAGATAAACCTTCAGACAGTACAACCTAGTTCAGCCACTTGGATAAACAATATCTCAATAAGAAATAAAACCAACAAGGTAATAATACACAGATTTCTTCTGATTGTTCTGTCATACCTGTCACACAGAAAATAAACAACCCTGCTTTCAAACAGAGCTCCCCTAACTGGGGATGAGCCATACAAACCACCTGCTGTCTCATACAAGGCTTCCTACATATGACAAGTTACTGTGACAAGCAAAGGAGCGACTACCTTGAAAGCTTCTGCTCATCACATCTTAGCTCTAAATTATAGTATAGAATAACACTTCATTGAGGCAAAGCCTGTAGAAAAAGACAGTATGTTACCTAGTAACTGACACAACTGAGGAGGAATCCCAAACAACTTCTATCCTTCAGTGTATCTGAAACTCAAAACTTGTACTCTTCCCAGCAGTGCTAGCTTCCTAGCTTGACTTTAGACTATGAAAACTGTAACACATAAATACTTAACTAAGATAATACTAATTACTTGCTTTTATACCTTTAATTGCTTTCACAGAATCACACAGAATGACCCGGTTGGAAGGGACCTCAAGGATCATGTTGCTCCAACCCCCCTGCCTAGCAGGGCCACCAAACAAACACATTTACTAGATCAGGTTGCCCAGGGCCCCGTCCACCCTGGCCTTGAACACCTCCAAGGACGGGGCATCCACATCCTCCCTTGGCAGCCTGTTCCAGGACCTAACCACTCACCTAGTAAAGATCTTCCCCCTAACATCCAACCTAAATCTTCCCTCCTTCAACTTGGATCCATTTCCCCTAGTCCTGCTATTGTCAGCTTTCCTGGTAGAAATACACACATCATATATGACTAAGGGATAGAAAGATTTGACAGAATGTGCAGTCAGTGGAGCGAAACCCAAACAACAAAGCAACAACAGCAGGGATCAGTCTCGTTCCACACAGCCTTTAAGCATTCCAGTTTCAGGAAGCACCCTAATCATAAACCAGATAATGCTGTAGGAGTATGAAAGTGAGATTAGAAAGGATGTATAGATGCTAGCATTAAATTTTGGTCAAAAATATGCTGGGATATATCCACTATAAAAACAGTAACCATCAATTAGATTTACCACAAATGTCAAACATATGTTTAAGCCAAACCAATTCGTATCATAACTGTATAAAAACTTGGGAGCAAACCAATGCAATGTTATATAAACCTTATTTCACACAAGTTATGATGCTGCCTGATGGAGCTCTGTGAAGGAACATTCACACTTTACAGAAAGTTAACTAAAAGTATAGCAAATTCCCCTGATGCCTATTTTAAAGGCTCATTCCACAGAGAGAATTTAAAAATCCATGTTTTTCTCCGACAGAATCACATGTTCTGGTGCACTGGTGTTTGCAGGGTTTTTGCACAGATGCATAATTGTGTTTCATGGTGAGGAATCACCCTGTCTGAAGAGCAACAGCCATCAATCCAGCCCATAAAGCAGTTCACACAAAGCCACACCAGTGTCATTACACCCACTTCCACACACACAAGACCCCATCTCGCCAAATTTTATCAGTGCTTTTATCATCTGCCAACTTGTGTTTTCTTTCTCTAAAAGTGAATTAATTTGGTGCTGTGTTATTCCAGGAACAGTACAAAACTATTGCTCAAATAGCTGAAAAAAAAAATACATGAGCATTTCCATTAAGTTATTTCTGATAAAAGTTTGAAAGTTGCAAGTCATCAGCATCAGCAGCTCGTTTTTCTTCCTTTAGGAAGCATTAGAAACATTTGGTTTCCATTCCATTCCCACTGCAAACCAACTATTTTTTTTTCTCAGTGCCAACTCCAACATTCCTTGCAGCCTTTGAGGATTAAGTCACTTCTACTCTTTATCCACACAGGAAAAATAAAACCAAAATTGGTACAGTGAGCCAAGCAATCAATATTTTAGATAGAGCTTTATGAATTATACAGAGAACTGCAACATAAATTTCAACAATGCATTAACACTACATTTAACAATTCTAATAATTGCAAATTCACAGTTACAGGCATTTCTACTGGAAATTCTTCTAATCTCATCTTGCATCTGGTGTGAAATCCTGGTCCAGGAATCTCCTTTCCAAAGTCCCACAAATGAGGTCCCCACAAAAAAGAAAAAAAGTCTTGGCTTTATGAATTGTTTATCAAATATAATCGTAGTCACCTAATAGTTCAACAGCATCAAACCCAGGAATGAAAAATTCTTAGTTAGACCTCTCAGAAATTCTCATTATTGATCTCATTCATCACATTACTTTTCAACCCTGGCATACTTCAAACATCTGGGTTTTCAAGCTTCTTACATCCATTAGAGCTTTGAAACCTTTTATTTTTTTCCCTAACAAATGAAAACTTCAGCGGTAAGTAATGATTTCATTGTAGGAATGAGAATTTTTTCAAAAATACCGTGAGATTAGAATTAAGATCACTAAATGGCTTTTAGCAATAAGTACCCTTCCTTTACACCGGTGCAGACAGAGTTGTGTCTAAATTTCATTGACCTAAAACACGTCACACACCAGCATCAGCAGCAGGATGGACTTTAGACCACAGGAGACTGTACCCTCATCACTTGTAAAAACTCAGTTGGTTTCTACTCCTATTTCTTTTGCAGCAGGAATGGAAAACAACCTGTCTTGCAGCTGCATTCCTAGCAAGCTAGCAGGGATTATTCCTGAAATCAAGGAGATGGGACTGTGATAAGGTGGGGTCAAGTCTGCCTTGACTGTGAGAGTCAACCCATTGTATGAACAGCAAGATTCACAGAAGCTGATACACAGCATTTATAGGATGGTTCAAAACTAATTTTCATCTATAAGCTTTCAATTGTCCAGTCTCAAAATAAAGGGGGAAAAGAGAAAGGTCTTCACTAGAAGTACATAAAGAATCTACCAGAGATTTGCTAATACCACACCATTACACAGGTGGACACTGGATTATGTGCTGCTTCAGTGCCACAACACTGAAACCTTTCCCAGATGCTGTGAAAGTGCTGCCATCCCCATCCAGCTAGACATTGTACAATTGCAGGTCAAGAGAGGTGGAAAACAATTGAGAAAATAGCAATAGAATATCATATTTAGAAGTTTAAACATGGGCTGCTGAGCCCAAGTGTACTCTACTGCTTGTGAGCATGGAGCACAAGAGCTCCATAAACCACAACCTGTTCATGAACTCAGAGGGACACGCTCGCATTTCTTGTAATGATGTAAGAACTAAAACATTGTTTGCCATGACTGCAATTCAAGCCATTCCATTCTGAATTCATTTAAAGCATTATACATATTTGCTTCTAACCACTCCACAAGGCATACTCTCATTTAAGTCTGAAGGTTAATTTGTTTACCAGAACTTCTGCATAAGGATTCTGAAAATTGTTTTTATCTCCCTCAGTAGAAACACTCTGAGATGATTTAAAAGACATACAAGTTACAGGCACTGAGTAACAGCCATTCTTTCTATTTGATGTACATCTATCTCCACTGAAACATCCAGACTGCTGTGGCAACAAAGTCTTCGAGGACACTAGAAAACTATTTCCCTGAAGGCACAGGTGTAAATGGCTGAAACAAAGGGCTCTAGGCTAAATATAGCATAAATAAGTTAAAAAAAAAAACAAAAACAAAAAAAGGAGTTAATGTACCACATTTTTTGTGTCAACTTGACAAAGGGGAAAAAAGTAAATAAATTTTTTCATATTTAAGTATCAAGCACTGAATCATCCAGATAATGAACAGCAAATTGCAGGAGAAATTTCTAACATAATTTGCAGGTATTATAATGATTTGCAAGCAAAAAAGAGTGCTTGGGTAAGAATACACATGGATTTATCTCATTATTTCCATTTTCACGAACATTTCATTCTCCTGATCTCCCCCAATGTACTTGTACATAATGAAAAGTTCTAAACTGGAAAAGTCCAGAAGAGTCCTCATCTTTAAAGCTGCTGTGAGATCAACAGAGCTCACATACTACTCCCAAAAGGGCAAAACATCACTAATGCTCCTTTACTATTAAATATTTACTAATGGTACTCTCTAAGAGGTCTGCAAGCTGAAGTGCAGTGAATGGTATTTTTTATTACTGATTAGACAACAAAATAATTTCTTTGATTGATCAAATACTTAGATATTTGTATTCAAAACAATAGGCTGCACTTAAGGATTTTTTTTTCTTTTTTTTCCAAGATTACATATATATATGATGTATTTAATTTGTTTTGCTCTGTTTTCTTTCATCTTGCCCTTTATCTGAGCAAGTCTGGCGAGCAAACTAGAAACACAAACAAATCTCAAAGCTGCAAGATCCCTGGAATACCTTAAATCCTCTTTGATTCTGGGAAAAGCATAACTTGTTGGACTCCCTCTTTTGGTTCATCAACTCTTTCTGTACCAGACACTTGCTAAGAAGTTAAAATGCTGACTGATTGATGAAGTAGCAAGCAGTGCAGAGAGTGAGACCCTGCTGCTTGTGAACTGTCTCTTCAGCCATGGCAAAATATAATTACATTTGAGTACAAAACTCAGGTCTGTCTGATGATTAAATTATTGCTTCTATGCACTATGGCATGCTACCATAGCATAACATCATACGTATAAAATTCCAGCAAGCAAATCCAAGTCATGTGATAAATTCTATTTATACATTCTAATTATGCAATTAATAATATTATGGAACTGTTTTAGCAATCACAGCAGATATTTGCCATATGCACACCAGGGATCACACAGTGAAATTTGTAATGCTGTAGGAAGCAGAAAACACCTTTCCCCTCTGCAATGAAAACACAGAAATCTGTGCTAATGCCATTTTGTGTGGTCTGTGCAAGAGCTGGCTACTGTAAAAACATAACAACAGCTTCATGTCTCATTACAGCCAGTCACTCACCTGAAATTGAAGGCAAATTACTCTTGTTACTGGACACATCACCTTTTTTGGTACTTTAGTTACTAGTCAAAACAAACATGAAAATCCAGGAGAGCACAAACTTCTATTTTTAAACACTACTTGAAACTGGTTTGAGCATCAGATGGGAAGACGATGCTGAGCACAGGAATTGAAAAGGAAAAAAGTAACTGTATTGTGTATGAAACTCAGCTGCTGACCTCATTTATCTGATAGGCAAACAACTGCTTTCTGCCCAGTTGAAAATAGATGTTGACACAGCAATGAGATTTTACCTGTGTATTACACAAACATCACCTCCAGCATAGGAGATACAAAGATCAAGATAATCTGATCTTCCCAAAGGCCAACAGGTAATAGCACAGCACTGGGATGGGAAAAGCTGCAGCTTGAACCCAAGGCAGCATTCTAATAAAGGAGAAGCCATTACTGAAAGAATACTCCACATTTTAGAGTTTCATTAAAATTAGCACCAGCTACATCACGAGAAAGGTAAGAGCAGCTGAAAGTTTCTTTCTTCAGCTTATTTTTAAACCAAAAGTAGCCTAAACACTGGCACTTGATCCAAATTTGCTCTAAAATATTTGATCTTGGTACTAGATGTCAGCAGGAGAGCAGCTCAAAGCTGATCCTTACAGATCCTTTGTCCAGCAACATTGCAGCTCTCAGGTAGCAGTGTCTGGTCACTTGTGTGCATATGGTGGTCACGTCTCCATCTGCTGTATTGATACAACCCCTATAAGTACTATTTTATATACACTACTAGATAGTGCAGATAGATTGTAAAGGTAATTCTGTTTCACCAAATAACATATGATCATCAAATTATCTAAATAGGTAATCACACCTCTCCAATTGATTCCATACAATAAGCACCCCTAATTAACAGGTCCTGAAATTTCCAACCACCAAAACTATTTATTTGACCAATGGACATTGCAGTAATTCTGCACTATGCTAATTTAACATAGATCCAAAACGAATGAGCAAGAGGAGACCTAACCAAAATTATCAGAAACCAGAAAAAAAATAGAATCACACTTGTATTATATGAGCATTAGAAATTCTCCCAGTGCAAATAAGTTACATTTAATGTTTTCCCATCAGAAATGGGAAATTTTTTTATATAATAGGTTGAGAAAAGGATTCGTTAAAGACACACAAGGATCTCAAAAAATAGAAGTACCATCTTTCTGATAAAAAATAAAAACAGAACAAGTTAAGACAGTTTCTGAATAGCAACTTGGTAAAGCTGTAAAAATTACTCTTATTTCTCAAAGATTTCATACGTAAAAAAAAGTATCATAGAGAATTAAGAGCAATGAGAATTAACACTGGATTTAACCAAGTTCCCACTCTAAAGCCTTGCCTTACACTAGGTGAGAGTTGAAGGAACTGTCAGAAATGGAAGAGGCTTTACAACAACGGATAAAATTCACAGGAAAATCAGCTGGAATAGCTGTCATTCAAAAACAAAGAAATATACTTTCTTGTTTTTTGGTCCATTCAGAATAAACTTAACATGTTACTCTTCCAAGCTCCTTTCAGTTCTTTATAACTAGAAGAAAATTTCACCATAAACTACCAGGAAGCAAGATGAACTTCAGTGGAAAACAAACAGAAGGTGACAAGTGCAAAGATAAAATCCAGAAATGGCTTACAAGAGAAGACCTTGATCTCTTGAAATCTTATTTAATTTGGATTGATGTGAATATAGATTGAAAGTCTCATCTAGCTAGACCTGCTAGCATGGCTTCTATCCAGTTTTGTCTTACCTCAAAGTAAAAGAATTATTTGAAGTAGCCAAGAAGTCTATTATTCAGGGTGACCTTGTCATTACAGCGTATTTTAATTTCTGAAAAGCTTTTTGCAAGGTCCTTCACCAAGGACATTTCAACAGACTAAGCAGTCACCATATAAAAGGAAAAGATCTCTGTGTGCATTAGTAATATTAAAAAAGTTAGAAACAGAAGATGGGAATTAGAAGGAAGTGGAGCAGGCAATGGTGAGCAGGTAAGATGAGATGAGTACCTGAGGCTACTAACAACATTTGCAGGTGATTCAGATTTTTCCAATGCTGGAAAAACAGGAGTTAAGGGCAGCAGGAAGCCTCCTAGTGTGAAGTGACTAAGGATAAAATGTGTTTTACTGATGTAAAACATCCAAACCCAGGATAATAATGAGACAGTGCAGGCACCTGGAAGGCTCCCTCACAAGCACACAGACAGCCTGCAATGGAGTTAATGGGTGGATACGATGAAAAAGTATGGAACAATAAGAAGAAAACAGGAACAACTTCTAAATTTTCCTATGTGGAGAATTCAGAGTAAAAGAAATTACATTCAAATAAACATACCAAAGTACATCTGAAAACAAGATGATGTACAGCATATACTAAAGCAGAACTTCTTGGTGTAAGACATCGTGTGAAAAAAAAAAAAAACAGAACATATTTATTTTCAGAACTGAGAATGAAAGTACCAGCAGGGAAAAAGTAAACCAATGGTAACTAAAAGAAAAAAACACCACACCAAAGAAAAAGCCCCCAAAATTGCATCATCAAAAAAACCCTACATAAACTTAGCAGCTGCTATTAGCAAGTGTGGAACATCTCTAGACTCACACCTGTGGACAACACTGAAGCTACACCTGCTCATGTGCAAACACCTGCTCATGTGCTCCATCCTGATGTACCACACACAAGGTTCCCTGGGCCAGAACCATCTCTGGTTTGACCAGTTGGGCAATCCTTAAGCTCTGTTTGCTCAATAAAGACTTAGCCACACAAACCATCCCTGATAGCAATATTTTAACAGGATCAATTCAGCAAAACAAAATAAAGTTCAAATCACTTGTTGATTACTGTGTACTTTGAAAGATTAATACTTCAAAGTCAGCATTTTGTAGGCTTAGACATGTGTGTTCTGAATGCTTTATCCTTTGGAACAGCTGTTCTTTAGATGCCATAACAGCTTAATTAACAAATGAAAATACAGAAGATCTAACCAAGCTGACTTCTTTTTGGCTTATATTTTGGATGTAACACAAAACAAGTATTTTGCTTTAAGATTTTCTCTAAGCTTTTCTTAACCGCCTAGAGGATTTACAAATAGAAGAAATGTAGAAGAGAGAGAACCTCACCTCCCAGATTTTTTTTAATAAATATTCTAGCACTGAATAAAATGTAGATTCAAAGTTGAACTCTGAAGAAAGGAGAGACACTTTGCAAGTCAAGGTCATGCAGGGCAGATGCCTTCACACCTTAGAAGTGCACATAAATCTCAAGATACGGGGGAAGATGAAAATAAGCTATTTTCCTATTGGTTTTTATTACAGCACCATACTGGTTTCTTGGATCTGAGGCACAAAGCTATCCATCACCTTAGCTCAAAAAGCATAAATTATACACCAAGACTCCAAGCAGCTAAAGATAAAAAGAGAGACAACAATGGTACTCAGATGGCAAAAGACTCACCATACCTGAAGTGGAAAAAAAAAGACAGATCAAACATGTAAAAGGAAGAGAATTGAGGAACCTCTATGGAAACAGCACAGTCACACAGGTCAGGGTGCTGGGAAGTGTTTTTAGCTTATTAGCAGATGTCTGCAGAAATATTTTAGCAGGGAAAACACCAAGAAAGAATGTGAAGTGCAGATGTGGAAGAGAAAAAATGAAGGAGTTTGGTTAGGTGTTTACAGGGAATTCAACTCACAGTATAAGGGCAGGGCTAGGGGTGGAGGGAGGGGAAACCTCAAGGAGACCAAGTCTTGCATTGAAAGTGAAGCAATGACAAAATTACCCTCAGTTTGGAGTTCTACGAGTGAAGACAAACAGTTTCTGCATCATACACATCACGAATTGTACCTTCCAGTCACAGCAGACACAGTGACACAGTGCAAAGGAAGCAGCATCCTGGATTGGCACCAGAAAGCAAAACTGTATTCTTCAAGCCCAGAAAAATAATAAAAACCAGGGGAATCTCAGTCCAAAGCAGTATTTACAAATGTGAACCTAATAGAAGGCTGATTTCAGAAATAACACACAAAGAGAATCAGACATCACAGACACAACACCCAAGTTTTGCTTGCTGTTTTCTTTTGACTTCTTGACACAGTCTGTAAATCCTGAACATGCACAACATACACTGCAGGCTCAGGAAAGAAGTAAGTCAGTAGCCTCCAAAACAACAACTTTTATAATATTCTTAGATATTTGTCTCTTTAATCTGTACCTGAAGGATATTCTCACATACAGAATCAAAGCTGAACACAGCTCATTATACCTTCCTACAGCTTGCAAAACTCCAGGATAGAGGTCTCTGGTTTCGTAATTAAAACTGAAAGACAAACTCTTTCTTTCTGGAGTCTCAACTCACAGCTCCAATTTCAAACCATTTACCTTGATGTTTATTAAAATCTCAACATGTCCAAAGTATTGAATTACTCAACACTCAGCAGCTGCTTGACCTCTCTCATTTAATCACCTCCCTAGGTGAATACCCAAATTGAATTAAATGTTTACTAAATATATGACTCAGGGTGGAATTCTATGCCACATTCTGAGCCTCATACTATAAAGGACGCTGATAGGGACTAACACACAGGGAATTAATCATTTTTTAGACCAACAGGCAGCTCTGTTGTAAGAAATATCAAAAAACATGCCAAACTCATGGCAGCACAAGCAGAAGAGAAAAACTTCAAAGAAGCCTAACAGATTATTTTAGAACATATTTAACTACCAAATTTATAAGCTTTATTTTGACTTTCTATCATCATTCTTCAGTACCAACTTTTAACTTTCACAAGTACCATTTATAAATGTAGAAATCCCAGCTCTGTGAGCTTGTGTTTGTTGAGTTGACAAGCTAATTTTCTTCTTTTCACCTAAATCTACACCCCTAAGTAGAAAACTTCAGAGATGATCTCAACTATAGCTCTTAAATATGCTGAATCAACTCATGGAAACGAAAGCAAGCTGCAGAGCAATCGCTGACATGCTTGGTGCTTGGCAAAATTCAAGTCAGGAGAGCTTCACACTGTTTTGCATGATAAAGAATCACCTGCTAATTGCTGCTGTCAGGAATGCATGGGGCTCCCTTTTGTCCCTCTCTGTAATTTATCAGGGAACATGAAATCTCCCACAAAGATTTGTCCTTCTAGCAAAGCTTACCAGGTAAAGTAAGGCAGTGCTCAATCCAGGCTCATCTACACCAGACCTCTGGAGGTCTGATGGGGGTACGTGCTTTTCTCTTTTTTTTTTTTTTCTTTTTTTAAAATATTCTTCTTGTGCTATATTATGCACTATATAATTTCCTGCCTCTTACCAATTTCTTATAGATTATCAATTGAAATACCTTATTCTGCTCACTCACTTTTTCTTTTGGCCATAGTGGCACTTGTCTCAAGCACAAATACAACATGTACAGTCATCTTACCATGTGCCCACCCATTCCCCAACAGCAATTAAAGAGGGAATAACAGCTACATCAAAAGCAGACAAAAAATAATTGGATATTACAGAAACAGACCAAAACCTCAGAGCAAACATGTACACTTTGTCAAGCTAAGAGCAATCTACATGCTTCCATGTATTAAGACCAATAGCTTTTCTTTAATAAAAGCCATGGTGCAGCCTGATTTTGTACCCTCAGACTATTTTGTCCTGTGGTTTGGGAGCACACTTGTGAGGAAGAAAGACATACCTGCAGCTCTTGGCAAACACAGCATGCTTCAGTCATTTCTCCAACTCAAATTACAAGCCAGCCTATATAATTCATTAGTTTTATAAATAAACATTGACACACAAGTCATGGCAAAAACAAGGGGTAGAAAATGCTACAATAAAATAATAGCATCAAGCACATGCTAAATGAAGTTCAACTGAAGATGGATCATCAGAGAATTCATATGACAGCACCTCCCAAACAAATATTAAGCATCATTTGATACAAATTATGTGTCTCAAAATTCTGTCAGAGATTTGCTGAGCTCTCTGTTACCAAAATTATTAACACCAAATAAAACTTTTTCTCCACCTCAAAGTGGTAGGAAGGAGCATTTACTTACCATTTTTCTACTTAACCTATTTATTCAACTGCTATTTCTCTCACCCTCAAGCTGCTGGTGGATGAGCACTGAGAAAAACCCATTTGCCTTCTAGAACTTTTGAACTAGTGGGGAATATGGTCAGGGATGCTGCCCTGTCCTGTGACCTCTCTGACTGCCAAAACCACTCTCCCTGTGTCTGGAAAATAAAAATTTTAACCTGAGGCAAACCTTGTCACAAACTTGACAGATGTCAGGACTGTTAAATGTAAAGTTGAATAAGCATCTGTACTACTTAATAAAACCTTAATTCTCTGAACTACACATTGATGAATCTGTGAAATGGTGCAAGAAATAAAAGACAATTTCAGATGCTTCTATTCAGAGGAAGAAGGAATTTAAAGCACAGGGAATAAACAGACACAAAGTGACTAAACCCTGGTGTATCATAGCAGCAATTTATCTCAACTTAAATCACAACAGCAGCAACTCCACATTTAATATATTACAATGATTAAAAGGAAAGCAATAACCCCTGGAATAAGATTTCAATACTGTAAGTTGGGCTGATGTAAAGGTCAACAGTTCCCAGATGCACCCATCACAAGAAGATGCAAACAGAATTTGCTTTATCATAGGAAGGATTTCTTTCAAACTAGTTCCCTGTCATAGCCAGTAGCAGTGCAAGAACTGAGCCTGACAGCCACCACACGGTCAAGCTCAGCCCAGTGGTACAGGGGAGGGACATGGAGCAAACCTCAGAAAGGCACAAAACACGACAGAAAATAGAAAGCAGCAATCCCCTACCGAAATGCTGGCATCTCACCGTTAGCTGGCAGCAACTCTGAGAGCAAGGACAGAAGACAGCAGGGCAGAAGGAGCCAGGCCCCCAAGGTGCACCAAACCCAGCCCTGACTCTGTGTTACCAGGGCAGAAGAGAACTCAGAAAAGAGGGTTCACTGTGATGTAATCAGCTGAGCCCCAAGATGTCACATCCGCCTTCATCATCCCGTGGTAACCAAAAAGCCCCACAGGAGACATGGCTTAACCCAGCTCCCCTGCATGTTTCCAAGCTAAACCAGCCAAACCTAACCTATGTTCCACTGCCAAAAAAATCCTTCCCATTAGATACGTGAATCCGCTTCTGCAGCTGTGGCAAATGTAGGCACACAGCACACCTCGCACACGGCAACATTATCTAAGCTCTCTGCTAAAGACATTAGGTATCAAAGTTAAAATACTTCTACATTTGAAGTGGCGACTAACAAAGCATATGCCAGACTACCCCTCAATGCTTAAAACAGAGCAACAGACAGGGAGGTTTTAGACTTGCTAAATCCTCTGCTTTCTTCATCATAAATTACACTCCAGGACACAGGCTGTTATAAATTGCCATTACCAATCGTTGTTTTTCAAGCTGTAACTTTTAAATCTAGTGGAGGACAGACAAAAAGAAATCTCACATACTTAAATAAAGCATACATCCCAGATAATCCCACAAAGCATTTCAGATTTCTAAAGCCTTCTATAACAGTTTTCTGAAGCATGTTTAAGAATAACAAGGCTAAGAACGAAGCAGGAGCCAAAAGAAAACCAAGCAGCACTGCTCTTGAGTTTTCTGTTCAAGACAAGCAGCAGGCACAGCAGTAAAAAGCACCCCACAAGCTCACAGATAAACATACTCCAGCCCTGCTCTGCAGCATGAATGCTCTCTGGGGCAAGAAGCACTGAAAAGTCCCAGGGTCACCCAATGACACTGTAAGACACCTCTTCATCAAGTGTGTGTAGAGACATTTCACTGCAGAGGAGCAGAACACAACCCCACAGACCTCACCAGGCTCAGAATCTGTTACTGGCAACGGCCCCAAATAACACGGTGGGATATGCTCCCCAAGCCCCATGAATAGCAGGAAAGCTTTACAAAGAAAACAGAGCTTTTAAGACTTGGGCTACTAGGGATATCTAAAAGCACTTCTATCTGGCCTTACTTCACTTTTCATCCAGGCTCCATTTCACCCTAAGAGGACTCATGTAAGACTTTCCACCACTTGTCTCTTTAGGCACTAAAAAAATGCCTAATCCAGGATCAACTGTGGTTTAAGTCAGAAGTTGCTGATACATAAAGAAGCCCAGAACTGAAGTGAAAAATCCACATGGAATTAAGATGAGAGGAATTAATTGCGAAGGGCTGAAGAACAGCAAGTGTCATGGGGGAAAGGTGACATAATACAGACATAATGTATACCTGGAATCACTCAAGTGACTCATGAAATGGACATCCTTTCTACTCTAGTTAATCCCATAGACTAGGAATTGTCCAGAGACAAAATCCTTCTATGTGGTTGGAAAGCATTTAGAGCATAGGAAACAATATTCGTATGTAAAAACCAGATATCTGCCTAAATGGAACAGACCCTGGTCCATCTTGGTGTCTTAAAAGGGACATCTTTCACAAGCTGCTTCTCCTTCATGCTGGCCAGAGGCAGATGGATCAGCAAAGACAAAAAAAAGAGCAAAGGAAGTTAGAACAAAGTTGAAGATTAGAGGATCGGTATGAGGAGCTAGTATATACAAAGTGGTACAAAGATTGCAAAGATCAAAGAGCCACGAAGGCAAAAGCAAAATTTTGACTTAATAGAAAGTGGCATGGCACCAAAGCATTAGTAATCATGAAATAATTACAGAGTAAATTACTTTAACAAATTGCCAAGTAAATATGAAAAGCTATCAATGCATGAAATCTGTACACTGTAAAGAAGATGTTAAAAAATACTGGCTTTTAATTAAATTTATTCTGTAAATTTAATAAAATTCCACTCCAACAACAACAACAAAAAAAAAAAACCAGCCCCCACAAACATGGCAATTGGCTGGAATTCTTCAACACCATTTAGCAGCAGAACCATAACAAATTCAATACCTCCGCCAAACCCAGGCAAAACAGCTTTAAAGAAAATAGCCTTCTTCAACTTCAGTAAACTCAGGAAACATCAACAATCATATGCCTCAGTGTTAGACCACCCACTGCTAAACACCCAATTTTCTGGAAAAGCTTGTGAAAAATCCCATCACTAATAATACAAGTGGGAAGGAGGTGGCAAACAAGTCTCCATGAATTCATTATGATGGTAACACATCAGGACTGATTTTGTGTGGAGGTGATGACACCCCAGCAGCCCCTGCCTGGGGCGGGCCATGGGGGACCCATGCAGGTTGGACTCTCCCAACTGCACAAATTGTTTCTCTGCAAGATGTTCAAGAAGCCTTCAAACCACCTCAGAATAACCCAGCTCCTCCCTAAAAAAATGTAAAGCAAAACAGGAGCTACCAATGCTCCCTTGTAAAGGGATATATTGTATGAAGGATTTTTCCACATGTATACTCCAAAGCTAAGCACAGGGGTCTGCTCACTTGGAGGAGGAAGAGAAATGAAGCACTGACCCAAGATGGGAAATCAGGTGCACATGTGACAAACTGATCTCTGACACGACACAGTCACATTTCCACTGCAGGCATCCTGATGAACCCTCCAGTGGCCTTTGTGGCAGTGGAAAGTTGCCAGGGCAACACAGCAGCAGTTGAGGATGCAGCATCCAGGCAGGCAAAGGGCAAGGAATATGATGCTTTTCATTTCCATGGCAGCACTCGAGTTCTGAGCTTACACAATGCAAAAGTTTAATGGTACTTGATACTCACATCTGGACACATCATTATTCCTTAATCAGATTATAAATCCATTCTCCAATCAACATGGTAAGAATGTGAGTCCACTATATGCTCATGTACTTTAAATAAGAACATGTATTCTAAAGCAAGATGGTTAAAATACAACACCCAAGTATTTAGTAGTATTTAGTATAATTTCAAACACAAAGAGTTGATTAAACACAGAATTCAGAGGCAGTTTTAGATTCCTAGAGATGTATCTACATTAAAGATGGATTGCTTGCTATTTACTCATCTCAACTCTGTGCTATGCAGTGCTGGGTTCCTAATGTATCATGAAGATGTTTGCTTTTTTCAAAGGAATTAGAATTGCTAGGTTGCACCACCAAAACCTGCTGGTCACATACAACAATTCTACTGCAAGTCCCACAGCATATCAGGACTTCAAAATTCCATTTCAGGGGTCATGAATTCACATGAAATTGCTGGCTTTCATTCTAAGATTCACAGAAAGGTTGGTTTCCTATGAGAAAAAACTGAGGATTGAACTAAATGATGAAAAAAATAAGAGGTATGAGATATAAAGGAAAAAACACGTTTCATTTTCAGTGTGTGACAAGTCAATTCTACATCTGTTCAATGAAATGGTAATTTTTCATTTTTTAAAAAAAGAGTGCTCGTGCACAAAATGCTAGGGAATTCTGCAGCTGTTTTTCCTATCATTCTCCCTGAGATTCAGATTTCAGTTCCCTGCTAAGTTTACCTCCAAAGAGTTTTGAAACCCAACAGCACTTCCATCAGGAGCTCTGTCCCAAATTACTGTACCCAGGGGTGTCACAAGGGCAGCCTCCTCACTGACCTGCAGTGACGTTGTAAACACTCTGCCCCAGGAGCTGGTTTCAGGGAGTCCTGTCTGTGGCTGCTGAGAGGGAGAAATACTGAAACATTGGACTGCCAAGAGGAGAACTTAATAGACAAGTGGCACACACACTCCTAAATGAGGTATGAAATGTTTAATTGCAAAATAAACCAGTGCTAGGTGGCTGCTGAGAAGCACCAGTGACAGTCAGTAATCAGAGAGGAGTTCCTCGATCTGCTTCTTTTGCTTAAACATGAAAGAGCAGATTTTTTCCTACATCTTTGGACTTCTAAACCTCAAGACCACTTTCCAGGCATGCTAGGAAAGGTAGAACTGTAGAACTAAAAGCAGCTGCTGAGTAACAGACTACCAATGCAACACTAGCAACAACATGCTGAAATTGCTGCTCTAATTATTTGGTGTTTGAGTTGTGAGCCACTTGGAAGCTGTTGGGCTCCTGGAGAGGTGGGAGGGTTGCCCAACTCCTTCCATGGACCTTCCCTTGCTTTCATGTTTGGAATCCCTGTGTGAAGTGAATGAATTCTCACCTCCATTCCCAGCTGCCCCCCAACTACCACCCAGCCATGGCACCACCATCCCTGCTCCCATCATGCTCAGCTTTGGGCAGGTGCCTGCTCAGTTGCAAACCCAAATCCCATCCCTACCAGGATGGGCAGAAACTATCACTGCTTTCTTGTAAGTATTCACAGCACAATGAGTTGATTATGGCCAAAATAAACCCACTAAACTGGTTCTTTTTCAAACTAGTATCAATATTATTATAAAAACAAAAAGGAGAAAAGTAAATACTCAACATTTGAAGTTCATGGCTATCCATAAAAGAAGAAAATGTTCCACTATTGTCAGCAGCCAAAGTGATTAACCTTAGAAGAAGTAATTTCAAATAATTTCCAATAATTACATGTTTTGAAAACCAGAAGTTGTTTGTTTGTTTTAATGGGGGAGAGGCTTTTGAAACTCTAATTTGTGACTCTTAAATGGAGTTACTGAATAAAAAAATAATCATTTCACTAACAAATAACTAGAACTGGATAAAAACATTCATACATGTTTTTAAAAGTAGTGTGGCACAAGCAATGCCCAAGAGCCATCAGCAAAACCAGAGAACTCACTACAGAAATTCACAGCTCCAAACTGCTGGGTTTAGGGTTTTATTTCAGTTTTAATGCCGCATTATTTGCAACTCCCATTTACAAATTCAGTAGGCAACTAGGGAGAAAAAAAATCAAAAAAATCCTTGCAGAAATGCCAGCAGTTGACATTCTGACACAGACAGGCTGGCACACTCAAACATAAGGATGTACTTCAGAGCAAGGGAAGATCTCCCTTCAACCATCACCAGAGACAGAGAAGAAATGAAATGCAGACATTTTTTACTAAGCACTTAAGCAGCCTTGGTCTTTCCAAGTTAAGTGGAGTTTAGTATTTTCTCTGGATTGCCAAGTAACTCCTGTCAGAAAACCACATGCACTTTGCCATAACAAGCAACTTCTGCTCAAGATCTCTGCTCTGAGAAGCAACCACACACCTCACCCACGGGCAGGGTGGTCTGTCACACTCACACTGAAGGCTTTTTGGCAGAGCAGAGAGCATGGACGGGTGCCTGGTGCATGTATAAATATAAAAATAAGAAAAAGAATTCTGTAGCACTTGGAGTTCTTCATAGCTCAGATCTACAAACATTAAAAAGCTCCTCCCAAAGAAAAGCAACCAACCACCCACTCATCTTTGGTGTCTGCAAAACCCCCTCACCCTGCTGAGTGTCTCAGAAATGAAACATCTTCACTGAGCTACATAAACCTGAGCATATGCTAAACTCAAGATAGAAATTGTGACTGCAGAAAGAATGCACAAAAGGTTTATGATCTGTATCACACTGTCTCATGCCTCAGAATTATTAGCATCTCATGAAAAATCTCCCCAGTTTGCAAAATCCCAGCAAGCACTGAAATGTCCTCAAAAACTCCAGGAAATTAACATCTCTAAAAGGAACACTTCAGACCCACACAAATATTTTCACCCATGCTAAGGCCACACTTATTCAGTTTGATTCTCAGATATTCTACATTCAACTTCTTTCTACTGGAAGCCTCTGGTCTGGCCTAATGCTATGAAAATAGGCAAAGCTTCCAAACCAAACAGTCAGGTGTTTTTGTTCAGTTGCTGTAAATACAAGCAGCTCACAGCTGGCATCATGTCCATTGTACTTCTGGCATATCTTCCTCAGGCTCCCAGATTCTCCAGGAGACAGAAAAACATTTCAGCTCCTTCACTTCTTCATGCCCTTCTGCTACACCACACTTCATTACTTGCTGTACCAAGGACTCTCCTCAAAGACAAACACTTCTGTTTCTTTTTTCCGCTCTTGTATTTCTGCAGGAGAGCTCTATAAAAATGAGCGACCACATAAAGCTGACCTATAAAAATAGAAGTCATGCCACAGAATCCTTTCCACTGCCTATTTTACAAATATCAATGCACTGAAGCAGATTAACTCGTATTCTACTATAGGATCAATGCATTTGAGCTTTTTCCAAATTCACAAATGCAAAGGGATTTTATTAGTCTAAACAAAACACATGAACATAGTGGAAGAGATTATATACTTGGCAGTATCCAATTTTAGAAAAGAAAAAAAAAAAGATAAAAACCTCAGTGTTTGAATATTGGTTTTCAAATCTGTTCCTCGTTTTATGGTTCCATGAAAACCTCTTCAGTTTTATTTTCTCTATGTGATTTCTAAAAATAGGACCATTGTAATTTTTTTGCAACAGGAAAAATAATAAAATGAGTCCACAGACACATGAATTATTTACTCTGCATAAAGTTCCCCTAAAGACGCTGAGAAAATTGCATTCCTGGATCATGAGAGAAGACAATAAAATATTCTGAAATCATCTAAAAATCATAGAATTATAGAACCTTAGAATAGTTGGGGCTGGAAGGGATCTTAAGGATCATCTAGTTCCAACCCCCTACCACTACATCAGGTTGCCTCATTCAGCCTGGCCTTAAACACCTCCAGAGAGGGGGCATCCACAATCTCTCTGGGCAACCTGTTCCAGTGTCTCACCACCCTCACTGTAAGCCATTTCTTTCCTTTATCCAGCCTGAATCTCCCCTCTTCCAATTTGCATCTGTTATTCCGAGTTCTGCCATTACATATGCTATTAAAAAGTCTTACCCCTAAATCAGTTATGAAAATTGCTTGCTGAAGCTCCTGTGAATACAGCAGACGTGAAGATAAAATAAATAAAAAGGAGACAAAGGACAGGAGCAAGAATCTGAGCAGGACATGTTAATTAACTTATCACAGGAAGAAACAATGGCCTGTTCCCAAACCAGTGGGTAGTGTCCAAGTCACAAGAGACCAACAGAGAATTGGGGATACATTTAAACAAGCTGCCATCCATCCAGTTTTGGTTTGGTTTCTGTTTTCTCTTTGACTATGACACACACTGCATCAATCAACAGCAGCTTCCCCTGGGCTCCACCAGAGCAGACCAAGGTGTTGTGTTCCTCTGCTGCCCTCATCACAACAGGGATGCAGGCTGAGGATCTATTCACCTTCTCTGTACAATGCCTCAGGCATGAGAGACAGCTCTGTGCCCCAAACAGCTCTTGGCCCCAAGATTGACCACTGGCTCACCTCAAGTCTCTGCCACAACCCTTTAAACTGGCTTCTGGGAAAACTCTTCCCACCAGGGAATTGTCCAGCCCTGAAAATGGAACTACAACTCACACTCCTACCCTGTTTCAATGGAAAACATAGATCAGAGAAAGGCTTTAGATTACAGATAATAAGTCAGCGTAAAAGAACACAAAGTTAAATCTCTCTTTCTCAAACTTCCATCTTTCCACTGGCAGCCCACACAAGAAGTAAAAACCCCAAACACCACTTCTGTTAAGAACAGCACCTTCAAAAAACCAGGACAAGCTCAGGATCTTCAATATGATCCATCAAACAGGTGCAAGCATCTTATTCTCTGAAGAGAGACTCTCAGGAACACCATAATATACTTCTCCCAAAGGGTGTAGTTACCAGGCAAATGATGAGACACCCAGGACTGACCATGGTGGCTCCCCCTCTCCACACATCAGCTTTAAGAACAGAAAGGAGTGTAGTAAGACATTGCTGAGCTGCATGTGACACAGGGGAGGTAGAGAGGCTGTCTGAGAAAGTTCAAGCCTTTCTTTGATGAGCCCATGCAGGGCAATGCACTAGGAATCCTGGACATAGCAGTTTTTTAGGAGCTTGAGCAGCCACTGTTACAGACACTTTCTTACCACAGACCTCCTCAAGCAGATGTGTTCAACCCAGATTAAAAAAATTGCAATGGTCCAACCTCAGTGTCTGATGCTTTTTTCTAAATCAAAAAGCTTCTAGAACTAATGGCTTTTTGGTGTAGAAGTCCTGTTTCTAAATAGAAAGCATTCTCAGTCAGAAATACATTCTGTAACTAGCA
Organism: Turnix velox; assembly: GCA_013400935.1. Lineage (NCBI taxonomy): Eukaryota > Metazoa > Chordata > Aves > Charadriiformes > Turnicidae > Turnix > Turnix velox. The sequence goes on along the minus strand of VZTY01009623.1, from coordinate 228,510 downwards.
TTTTCCTGTATTTGGGTTATTCTGGTGGCTAAAATTGAACAAATCTCCTGTAATATCCTACTAATGGATTGGAGCTGTTTGCAGGATATGCCTGTACTTGGTGGCTTCATGATTACACTGCATCATTTGCAGCTTCTTTTCTCACTAAATGAATCTTAAAACACACTGTCAAATGTTCAATCAGCAAATTGCTGTCCCAGTTGCACTTTTATGAATACACGGTTTTGTCATCATCAAAAGTCAGATGGTTCAAGTCAAATGACTTTATTCTTCCACTTGGCGGAATCCAAGATTGATGGTGTCAACAAGACACTGGAGTAGCTGATGTGAGGAAAGCCTGAGTAAAGGACCAGAAAAAAATTACATCCAAAATGATACATGAATGTTCGAAAGGGAAGGTCAAAGTTAGCAAAAAAGAGATGGCAACAGTTCACTGAAACCATTTCTAACAAAGACACCCAGGAGGAAAAACAAAGCTCCATCTGTTTCAGTAATGTGTTTTCCCTAGTGGCCAGAAGCACTTGCCTCTGGTATCTTCCTACAAGAGAGAAAAATACAGAACACTCTTGTCACTACACTGAAGGTTAGATCTAAACTACTATGATTAATAGCCTCTGCCAAAAAAAATAGAACCACCGAGCTAGCATTTTAGGAGGTAATAAATAGATATAATGACCTAGAAACAGTTTAATATCATATGACCTGTAACATCAGTCATCAAAGACATACAGCTAAATATCTAAAGAGAAAAGGACAGATAAGATATTTCAAGGTTTGAACACTGAAAGCAATCCTTTGGTTGCAAGCACAATCTCAGTATGCTTTTCTGAGACAATATTAAAAAAAATTTTCAGCTTTACTAGTCTTGGTTTGTGAAATGCTATAGATCAGAGACAAAGCTGAGAGCAAAACAGGTAAGGGACAACAAATAGTATTTTTAACTACACAACCCTGTTTTCAGTCACTTGTATTTGCTTTGCAAAACAGACTGAAGAATTCAGCAAAAGTCATTCCACAGATTCCCAGCAGGTTGTTACAAAGAAGTTTGCCCATATGCTGTGTTCCTCTACATCTTTTGATATGAACCAGTTGGACAGCCAAGAGAGCTGCACACCTCCAGCAGATACAGAACCACATGATGAAAGAGCACATGCTCCATCAGTCATACTTACACTGCACATTTACATCCTACACCCCCCTTGCCCCATCCTAGTTTATCCTCACGTTGGAATCCACAGCATAGAATGAGAGAATTCCTGCCTCAGCACCATCTTGTCTCTTTGCCTTTAAAGTCAGCAAACGTAAGGAATAGCTGAGCCTCACAAAGGTCTCAGCATACACATGTTCACACATCTGTTTGGAGTTTGTCTGAGGAATGCTCTGAAGGCAGTCTTTAGCCAAAGGCTGCTAAAATAAATAGAGTTTCACTCTCCTGAGTGCTGTTTAGCTGCCAGAACCTGCTCCTCCTCCGCCTCCTTTCCTTCTCAATGCCTGTGAGAGCTGCAGCAGCATGGCCTGGACAGGTAACACATGACACCAGGGGAGACATCTCAGTGGCTCTTGTTCCAGATTCCCTCTCACCACAAGTTTGTGGCCTTCCTCAATTCAAAAGGAATATAAAGAAAAGAATGCACCAGGGGAGTTTCTGCACCTTTGGCAGAAATCTTGAAACCTGCCTTTTTGTGTGTGTGACAAGAGTTTCCTAACTAGGCCACTCATTTTAATATGTTTTCACATAACTAACACTAACCAGGAATTATGTAAAGTTCAGCTCTTCTGAATGCATGCATTATCAAAAAAATGTGTCAGGTACCTCAACAACAATCTGTTAGGAATAGCAGAATCTATATATAGTTTAATATCTCCTGAGCTCAGATGCATATTAGGCAGCCTGTTCTAGCTGTAACTACCACAGGATTTATCACGCTGTCGTCAGAAAGGTTGCCCACTCTTTACATATTTGGAATTTTATCTGTTATCCAAGATGATGTTCAGGGAACACTGGGTTTTTATACACACTGTACACATCATCACATTCAATAATGAATGCAGGCTGCTCTAGTATCCCCTGTTATGAAGTTAAAAGTCTGAAGAGCAAAATGTTAGGCTTTCAGATATGAATACTGACTTGATTTGGACTTTTTCCACAGGACATCACTGAATAAATCTCGGAACTCATTTACAGAAATATCCCTTTCATGCAGCTCCTATCAAAAACAAGCAAAAGACAAGCCTGTTTTGGTCCACACTGTTTATATTAATTTCCAGTTTGCATTGCAAAAAATAGATGATGTATAAGCACGGCCTGTCAGCTGGGTTCAACAAAATCAACGTTTCTTTCAGTCTGTGTATACCTCCACCATCTCTGTATATTGGTTTAATGTAACAGCAGTTAATCTAAATAAGAAGGTTAGCCTTCTGTCTCAAAATAACACATCCGAGTTTCAGGAATACCTAATTTTAGAACCTGTATGGATGATAAATGCCACAAATATTTACAAGGTTCAAAATAAATTAAACAGGGAAAAATACACTTTGCAGCTGAACTATTGGATCCTCTTCACACAGCCACAGCCCGTGTTATTGCAGATACCTGCTTTCTCTCCACATAAAACCTCCTTTCCCTCGACACCATCATTTCCTGCACACTTTGAGACAGAAGATGAATGTTCAGTGAGGAACAGGTCTGTGATTAAGCTCTCAGAGCATTCTTCATCTGTAGCCCAGCTGGTACAGCATCTCCACTGCTCCTCTCCCACTTATGGGAGAAGTCTCTAATTGATGTATAGAGCTTCACAGAAAGGTGTTAGATTAAAGGTCTCAAAAGATCCTCCAAAATTTATTATTTCAATAACACATGCCCTACAGGATAAAAATTGAAAGGCAAGCTCTGTCCAATCTCAGGTATTGTCTTCTACAGAAGAATGCACTACAGGGGAATCAAGCTTTTATCTTTTTAAGTTGTAATACTGAATTCATAAGTTGCTCTGAAAGATGAAAACAAATACCTATGTTTTTACCACCTCTTTCAAAACTCCTTTGAAACAGGCACCACTGCCACATCCCCTCATGCAAAACTCGGCAGTAACACAGCAAAGCAGGAAGCTCTGCTTCTTTTCTGGCCAGTATTTACTCTACAGAGTACCTTCTACAAACAACTGGTAGCACTCAACTCCCCATGTTCCCATCACAGGCTGACAGTAAGAAATACTAAAGGCAGGGTGGGCTATTTACTTACTTTGTGAAGCAGAGGAGAAAAGTCCCAGCTAAAAGGCTCTCAACCAGAAACTAGCTCATCCCAATTCCCAAAACTACAAGCCTCTTACAGTTTCACTAAGTGGATAATAAATTACATTAAAACATCAGCTTTCAAAAGGTTTATGTTGTTTGCCCAGTGTTGCCCAAGTAGCACATTCCTCAGCCAAGACAGCAATCACTACACAGCCAGGACAAAGGCTACCCAACTGCCAAGAGTCTCAGCTATCCCTGTGTATCCAGAAAAACCTGACGACACACCTGAAAAATCTCCCAAGTACCTGGACATTCTTAATTTTAAACAAACTGTTTCATTCCAGTAGTTGTGTCTGTCACATGCTGTCTCTTAGTGCGGAACCTTGCCATTTCCACAAAGTAGCCCAATGGGTGACACTGGAAATAACCCCTGGAGATTAAGTCCAGAAGTGTGTTTGTGCAAAGCTGATTGCAGGTTGTCACTCAGTCTCCAGTCATGCTCTGAATAGTGCCAAGGAGATCTCCATCACCTTTCTGGGAAGTCTCTTTGTAGTGTTCTACCAATGTTCTAGGTAAAAATACATTTCAGTGTATTTACTTGCATTTCCATTTGTGTCCACGGCCTCATGTCCTGTCACTGGCAACCACTGAGAAGAACCTGGCTCTGCCTTCTTTAGTCCTCTCCATCAGATATTTAGACAAACTGGTAAGATGCAGAATCTGCTCTGCTCCCTCTCTTCCCATGTATCAGACATTCCAATCCTGAAATCAGCCTCATGGTGCTTTGCTGGACTTACTCCACTAAGTTGAAGCCTCCCTTGTACAGGGACCTCAGCACTGGGCACAGTGTTCAACAGAGCATAAGGTTCACCTCCCTCAGCCCACGAAGCCGATGGCTGCCTTTGCAGCCAGGGCATGCTGTTGGTTTATGGTCATGTTGTTCCCCAAGGCCTCAGGTCCTTTTCTGAAAACCATCTCCCCAGTTGACCAGCCACCAGCACATACTGGTGTGTGGGACTTACTCTCCCCAAGTGTAGGATGCTGCTGAGGTCATGAATATGCTGGCCTATTTCTCTAGGCTGTTGAGGTCCCTCTGGAATAGGAAGACTATATGGTATATCAACCACTCTCCTCAATTCTCTAACTTGAGATTTTTTCTTTCTGAATTTGATATGTAAAACAAAGTCAGACTCACAAACTAGGGGGCTTTACATCAAAGGAAAGTAGATCTGTGTTCTGCAGCTCAACATATTTCACTTCCACACTACCAGAAGGTCTTTCACAGAAATGAAAGATTTCCTTAAGCTTAAATTCACTCATATAACCACTCATATGTAATCACTGGAATAAAATTATACTGAGAAATATCCCTTCGAGTCTAGCTTCCATCTGGGATTTCTGTTTTACATTTTCCAGTTGTCTGCAGAAGGAATATCTGTTATAGACACGGAAGAACTATATCTATCAACACTCGGTTATTCAAGTAACAGACATGGGCTTCGGAGGGAAAGAGGTTAGTGGTAATCTAGATAATATTTGTTTATACTGTAACCAGTCATAGTCTATGCAGAACATGAACTGACACACATTCAGCTTTGACAGTTAAGCTCTATAAACTGCCTACTCCTTTTTAAAATCAAGACACTTCAAATTTCCCCCATCTAGTCCTGATTTTGTCTTCCCCTCAACTCCCCTGTCACTAGTTCCTCTTAAAACTGCTTCTTGACGCTTTCTAACTTTCTAAACTCCCACTGTCTCTAATCTCCAACTATTTCCCTCAAATTCACAGCCAAACACTGCTACACCTATATAGTCCTTATTTTTAAGCTTTCACTTCATGCATGGATGGTCTTGCAGAGTTTCCACATTTGCACTGTCTGCCAAAGGCTCTTCAGTTCACAAGGTGGAAGTTTTCCTCTACACAAACACGAGCCCAAAGCTAAAGCACAACAACACTGCAAAATTCAGCCATGGAAGCTGGGGCAGAAGATGCCCTACTTCATAAGGAACAAAAAAATTCTTTTTTAGGCAATCTGTAACAGCAGGAACATAAAATCACAAGCATTCCCAGCAACACTGTGTAACAAGCAGCAGGCAGAAACCACTGTTCTAGAAAGCCGACAACTTTTCAAAATACTATTGCTTGCAACATTTCTTCTCTTTTTTTCCACTCTGCCACACTGTCTTGTGTGGTTGCATAAAATCCTTCTGTGAAACTGAATCTAACACCTCATCTATCCACCCGTTAATTAAGGAAAAACAGAAAACGTGGAAAGATCACATTAAAGTTTGCATTCTGTTAAAGCAGAGTGCATTGGTTGCGTAAGAGCCTTTGGAGAATTTCCAACTCTATTGAAACTTCCTTCTTCAGAGGAATGGGGAAAAAAGGGTCAGAAAAGGCCTAAATTACCTTTATGATTATGGAAAAGCTTTACACAATTCACATCACACATGAAAAAAAAAAACCCTCAGAAGCTAAGCAAGGTTCCACAGGAGCCTGAAGCAAGCACTGTGAATTCATGAAAAATGAATTTAATCGTCAAAGCTGAAAATAGGAAGAACTGTTCTACATACCAAAAAAAGTTCTCAGCTACATTATTAAAATCATTGCTTAAAAGATCAATTTATTTCAAAGGGTTGACTCTGCATTACAAGTTATCAAAGACACATGATCTAAAAGGTGTCTTTATCACACACAGTGCCACTCTGCTCTAACTGCTACTGTGTAACAATTGCAATGCTTACCATCATTTCATGTATTTTTACGTTCATTTTTAGCTCAATGTAGATATAAGATGGCTGCAAAGACTGTCAAAGACAAAAGAGCAGCACTGACAATGTGATTTGCCTAACTGTAATAACACTCATACTACCCTAAACTTTTGATATAAAGCATTAGATTCCATAAAGTCCTCATTCTAAGTCAAAAAATGTAACCTGAAGCATACAAAATAAACTGTACATACCCCAACAGCTTAACTCAAAATACACTCTCCAACTGTTTCCAACAGGTTCCAGAAGACCAACACTAAATACAAAGGTAGGTCTGAAAATGAAAAAAACACTCCTCTTGCCAGAAACAATTTCTCCCTCATATGGAAGGAAGCCATGCCTTCTCTGCACAGTGCTCCTGTAAGAGTAATTAAGGAATGAAGCCCATTCCTTCACTTCTTAGAAAGCCTAAGAATCACAAGTTGAAAGACATTTGATTCTGAGCACCATAGTTCTTAACCCTCATTTGCCATGGATGGAACCAGATTGTATGTTCTGAGTTTGTTTCTCAGAGCCACTTTAAGACTTATGAAAATGCTTATGGTAAAGGAAAAGCAGCACTTGAAACCAGCATTGAAGGGATGGTTCAGATGCTGCAATGGTGAGCATCATTCCTACAGGAGTACACCATGTCTAATGCAGTTAGAAAAACAAACTGTGCAGATTAATAGTTCATACAAGCAGCTGAGCTTTAAAAGTGTCTAACTAGAAAATTATTAAAACCCAACAATTTTTACCTCCAGAGGGGAGTATCAGCCTTGTCTGTGGGCTCAGCAGTGCTTTATCTTTATTTACTCCTTGTCACAATTGCAAGCTTTCAGAAAGGAACAGGACCAGTCATTGTAATTTAGTATGAGATAAAGATCTATGAACCCAGATGGCAGCTCACATTCTAACAGCTACAAATTGCTAACCTGGCATGGGAAATCAAGATAGTCATCAATTCACTATTATTATTCCAGCTTTCCCATTCCTCCTCTATTTCTATCTTAACTATTTAAGGCAGTTTAGCCAGACATTTTTCCCCTATGGATGATAATTTTCACAGCTAAAGCGAGGGCCAGATGTAGTGCTCTAAGCAGGCATGGCTGTTTCTGACAATGAAGAGACACACTGAACACCTTCTGCTGCCAGGAAGAACTGCTCTGCACTTGGGAAGATATTCAGTCCCAGTCTACAGTCACAAACTGTCCATGGGCACAAACATATCATCCATTGCACACAGGAAAGAGTTAAAAAAGACTTTCCTTTGGTAACCTTTATGTTTCTCCTACACCCAAAATAACGAATATGAAATTATAAATCCAAAAAAAAAAATCAATGCCACCATCTCTGACAGAAACCTCCCATTGCTTCATTTCAGTCACTAACCACTTGAAAAACGTATTTGCTAAATTTAACTAAATCTAATAACCTCCTATAGCAATCATTAATCAAGGCAGAAAGAAAAGGTGGCTTGTTGGACATTTCAAAAGCATTATCAACTTCATTTGGCAAGCACTGCTTTCCAAAAGGTTTTTCAGTTTCTGAAGCGTGGACCTGGTGCAGCAAGTGGACATGTCTGCATGGTGTCTGCTCTGCTCTCTTTAAATGCTTAAGTGAACAGGGTAAGCTCAGAGGAGGAAATGAATTCACAGCAGGCAAGCCTCCATTTGATTAACTTCACCCTCAGTGGTGGATGTCAATCGTGTTAATTGGAATCAATACACAGCAGTTAAGGGAGCAGAGGGATAAACAGGGAGGGCAGAGCAGCAGGCCCATCAGTTCTTAAAATAGGCACTGTTAACAAGTTACTGTGGCATGTGACAAACCTACCCTGTGAAGGAATGCAAAGCATCTCTAAAATTCTAATTTAACACACAAATAAAGATAATTCCGCAACACTTAGCTTACCATCTAGTTAATACAGGAAACAGTCACCACTAATTAAATCAATGCTAAACTGATCAAAGCAATAGAATGAGAAATTAGGCTCCCAGAAATGCTTACAGGAAATCCTTGATTCCAAGATTTTCACACAGAATGCTAAGAGAAGCTAAGGTCTCAAAGCCCTGCTATAGATAGTTACAGCTCTAGACAGATACAATTTCATTGTACATTGAGGCCTGAAATTCAATGCACAGTTTCAAAAGTGGCAATATGTCCCAAGATGAAAAAAGGATTTCCTGCTCTTCAGATAAGAAATTGCTTAGGACATCCTTTAGAACTGTCACGTCTCAGACACCTCTACAGTATAGCATCAGGCCAGGCCTTCCTCCTCCCACTCAGCAGCCCAGCACACAATCTTGATCCTGCAGGACAAATTTTGCAATGTCTGATCTGTGGGGTGTTGGAACAAGACACACCCAAGTGTTCCACACTAAAAATCCCTGCAGAAAAATATAGTCCTGTCCCTAGCACCATTTCCATTTTCCTCAAAGCACAGCCTGGTACTGGCACATGGATATGCTGTCAGTCCCTCTGCACAGCCTTTCATTGCAAGTTGAGGAACTTGTTTCAATGCAACAGAAAGACAAACACAGATGTGTAGAAGAACATATCTTCATTTCTTTTAGAATAAAATAATACCAATGAATTAGAGCTTTACAAGACAAGTTTTTATTAGCTTTTTAAATATGATACAACACAACAGGGAGTAAATTAATGTTTGGCCAAAGGCTTCTGTATCTCTCCTCTACTCCTTTAGGGGATTGAAATGAGTGCAGGTGTCTTATTGAAATGTCTTCATACTCCAAACTACAGCAAATATCTCCAAGACATCATCAGGGTATTTTATTTATTATGACAAAGGCATCAAATCATAGTTAACAGATTTTTAGCCATCTACTTAGCATCATTCTTCCCATTAAACTTATCCTGGCCTAACTAATTGAGTACACAGATTAAGATCACAGGGTTTATTTCCCCCTGAAACCTACACAAAGACTTTGTAAAATCTGGTTAAGCATGTCAAGGTGGGAGGTTTTCTGTCAGTCTCCTATTCATTCTACAGTGAAACAAAGAAACAGGGGCATCCATTCTATGTTTTACCCTCAATATCAACCAACCATCCCATCCTCTCAGTAAATAAACACATCTGACAGAAGCCAACATAATTAGAAAAGTTCTTAAGTGAGCAAAAAGTTATCATTTCCTTTTCAAAATCTGCCCTTATGAGTTTCTGCCGTCTTCCAGTGCCAAGATACCAACCATCATCAAGCAGGTAAGTCCTCCAGTTGTAAATGATGGTGTCACTCCATCCACCATGATCTTCACTGGGATATCAAGGGAAGAGAATAGTTTACTAATGTAGAGAAAGTGGCTTTTCCATGCTAGGAAGCCTCAAAGCTATGTCCACTTTGGAATGAACCTTTTCTTGCAAACACAGATTTTCGATATCACTATGAAAAGTCCAAAAGTATAATTCATGCATCAATGTGACCTCTGTTTCTCTCAAATTATTTATCAGAATAACAGCTTTAGGAGATAAGTTCAATTCAAGTGAAAGATTCCAACCGAATACTGCTCCACTTCGGGTTCTTGAGACTCATCTTAGGCAGTAATATTTCTTCACCACTTCACAGAAAGCAGCAAATCTGGTGTTGAGCTTTCCCAAATCATACTATTTGCTTAGTAAGTGACAATGTGTTTTCCAGAGAGTGGTTTGAAGGTGAGCACCAAGTGCAGCAAAGCCTGTGCAGGTCTAACACCCTATGGGTCTAACACCCATAGGTTCCACCATGTCTTCCTCAGAAATGAGTTCCCAGCCCTAGATTACATGTCCTCATGTTAAGCTGCTCAAGTGTTCTGACCAAGCAAACCTCTGAATGATCTATTGAAAGTCCATACTATCTCTTGTCTCAGTTTCTCTGTATACAAAAAACACCAAAATTACCACACCCGACTGCATACTTTAAAAAATTTTATGAACTTCAAAAGAAACACAGTTTTTAATAGGTGTCTTACAAAAAAGGTCTGTCCACACAACAGAAACATCTGAATGTAAACCAGACATTACAGCATTGGGCATCCACATTAATTTTATCCATGTTCCCACATCAACTCCCTCAACAACAGACAGAGCCATCACCTGCCAAGAGAACACTCAGATGTCAAACCAAGAAGCTTGCCCACACAGGCTGTATAATAGCCCTGAACATAGAAGGGTAATGCAACAACACAGACTGCATTTCAACACCTCATTGCAGCCCAAAAGGTCCAGCAAACAAAGCAGATCATTTCTCTGGCCATTTCTCAATTCTCAGTCTTGGCATAGTTGGTATGGGTTTTTTTCTCCTCTGGTCAAATGAACCCACGTTGGCTTCAGAAAATAACCCATTCTGAGAAAAAGCTGTTATGGGAAGGTTAATATTCACACTACTTTCTCCATCCTTTTAATTTAATAATTGTTTGCATCAACAAGGCTGGTCCCAGCATCACATGAGCAAACTGGCAAATACCACTTACAGTTGCTGCTACTAAAGACTAGAACCAGGCAGAGTTTCTTCAGGGATGGCAGAGAACAGATGATTACACTTAATTCAAACAGAGCAACTCAAAAAATCACACTGTTGATTGGTAATCAATAAAGGGAACACAAGATTCAGTTCTACAGTTGAAATAAAAGAGCCTTCTCATTGAATCAGTTAATGGGAGGACTTATTTAAGCTGTTTTTCCTAACTTACTTCCTTCAGACACAAATTATATTTTTATTGCATATGTATGTATATATAGTTATTCTCCAAGTCCAGTCATACTGAAATAACATGCAAGAGGATTGGGTTCCCTTTAACATGTATATTTTCCCTGTGAAAGATGGATTGATGGGAAAAAATAACCTAGAGCACCCAGGATCTGGAACCCTTGTAGGCAAGACATGGATGTCTTGCAGAAACTACTTGGGCAAAACTGGGATAATTACAATTTGTGCTTAAAAAGAGAACTAAAAAAGAAAAATGAAGCTATCAGATTACTGATGCACTCATCATGTAGTCAGAACCAGATGTCTTCTCCTGACCTAAACAAAAAGGCCTGAACGAAGGTTAAAAAAACAACAGAGTTTTCAGCGTGGCTTAGGCAGCCAGAGAATTCTTGTGTGCACATCATTATTTTATTAGCTACAGTTCAACCACAGCATTAACTGTTCATGTCTCTACCTGGTTATTTATGGCAATGTTTAACTAAACAGAAGACTTTACTCACTGCCTACTTTAGGTTTTGTGCTCTGCTCCTAACAAATTCACAAGACTGAGCAGTCAAACAGCAAGACCCAGCAGGCTGAGCTGGGCATAGCACAACAATCTACACCCCTCTGAAACTGGAACAGAGAAATACACCTAAACTAGACAAAGATAAACATCACTAAACCAGGACAAAATAGGAATTTATTTCTTTGAACCAGACTGTGGCTCACAAAGCACAGAAATTTGTCTGACAAATAAGGAATATGTACCCTCTCTCAAATGACTGGCTAATTAAGGCCTAGTAAGGCCTATCTCTATTGATAGAGATAATTCTCAACAGCTGAACTCAGAAAAGCCCCAAGAAACCAAACTCTTTCAAGAGTAGCACTTGCTGCAAAGGAGGGATATACTGTAAGTGGCTTTAAACCACTCTTGTAATTAAGGGACTTTGGGCAAAGAAGATTGGTAATTCTAGCACTAAGAAGCTTTACATAACTAGTACATCAAACTGCAGTGATGGATCAGTTCAGTATTCTTGTGGGTTTAGTTTTTTTTTAATCAGGGGGTGAGTGTTACTTATTAATCAACCTGGTTTTATTTATAGAATTGTAGAATTATAGAGGTTGGGACATCTGGAGATCATCTTATACACCCCCAATTATTCAGGCACTTAATATATTTATTATCCTTTAAAGGTAAAGCTACATATAACAATATATTTGCCTAGTGTAACATGCCCATTATTTTGGAAAGATCACCAATATCAAATGCAAAGATTAGGAGAGACTGAGGACAGGAAGGGCTCAGTTTTCTGACTAGTTGAAGTTCTTAAAACAGTTCCTTTACTCCCACAGGCACTATCCTAGGGCAAGGCAGGGTGGAATTTGTCATGCTATTGAAGTACTTCAGTAGAGGTAACTTCAGGAGAATAGTTACTTTCCACCCCATTTGATGCCCAGCCCCACTACACACTGCCTGAACTTCTCCTTTTACTGTAAAACCCACTACAAAATGGGAGACATCCAGCACACAAGAATTAGTGACAACACTGCGTAGGGAGTGTTGTTCAATGTCCTGCATTGTAAATCTGAACAAGTGTCAGTGTTCAAACCTTGGAAAAACAGAGGGAATTGAAATAATGATTCAGTTGTGGGAGCAGGTGGTTTGTTCAACTTGCTGAATGTTCATCCTGCTGTTAACAGCTTAAACATTTATACTGCAGTACACGAAACAGTAAAGCACTAGAAAGAATATAAGGTGTTAACAACCACTACAAAATATTTCTGTAAGGGTACATTTCCTCTATTTCCCATCAACATAAATTCTGACAACAAAAAACAATAATAATCCATGCATTCATTCATCTTTAGCATCTGCTTTTAATTTACACATTAATAGAGGTCTACTTTTCATTAGTAAGTTGCTCTTATTAGTGATTGAATCAATATTTCTGCCCCTTTGGTTGTGCAAGTTCATTAGTTTTCTGAAGCTGATTAAGTTTATTCGGATATTTCAAAAGAAGACCATATTGTATGTAAACAAACAGACAGCACAGAACATACTGCCTCACAGAGACTTCACAGCACATCTGCATCTCCTTAAGGGGAATGGCTTCATTAGCAGCAGAGCCTTCAGTTCCCAGCTAACAGGCTGAACTGAGTGTAATCCACAAGTAATCACCCCACACTGCTGGGTGCTTAAGTACACACATATCACCAAAGACAGTTAAATTGGAAAACCCACACAATGCCCAAGGCCATATTCTGTCACTCAGGATGGGTTTTTTTGTCCCTTGCTGAAGTAAACCCTGAAGTTATGGTTCTAGGTACAATGTCCTCCCTAACTACAAAGAATCAAGTAGCACAGAAATCTGCAAGCCTCTCACGCAGCTCAGCAAAATACACAGGTTCATATTTAGCAACACTGCATAAGCAGAGGGGTGTTGCTAATGCATTTTTCATCCAGAGAAAAATCACAAAACCACCACAAACAGCTCAGAAGAACCTTGAGAGTAGCACTCCTTATTAGTGCTCAACTGGTACTGTCAAAAAACAGCAGACATACTGTGCAGTCAAAAAGCCTTGAGGCAAAAGCTTTACACTTCAGGGCACACCAAGCCGTGCTGACAGAAATGTTACATTTACCAAGGAAATTTTTAGGCTACACTTAAATTCCTTTGTGGTTCTGTGAGTTAGGGAAGAAGTTGCAATACAAATTCATGATGATTAGAAGGCTCAAGCACCTGATCCCTTTGGAAATAAGTTGCAGAAGTTCATTATATTGTCCCTTCTTCCCCCACCAGAGATTAGAAAGCCCTACCAGCAAAAACAAACATAGGAACACTTCATAGTCCTTTCCACTGCACAGACAAGTGCTCCATCAAGTACTATTTTTTGGAGAATTAAACTTTAAAGGTAAAAGAGCAAAAACAAATCTGTCTCACTATGCTGTATCAGAAAAGCAGGAAAGACAAAGACTGCTGGCAAGCAGATCTCTTCCTCCTCTTCTCTTCAACCACAAGTTTCACAGTTAGCATCCTCCCAGAGAAAGCACTTTGGTGCACATCACATTGCTTTTGGTAACATACAGATACTGTGCATTATTACACTGTGATTATTCATTCATCTCTTAGCAGGCAATTTTTCACATAGAAATATCCACGTTCAGGATTTCTGGGGACTTGGTTTTGGTAGTTGGTTGGGGTTTTTTTAAAGGCTTTTCATGGGCATCCTAAATGAAAGTTCAACTAAGTGAATTATTGCAGGTGTCAAGCAAATAGTCCAACAGATAAAAAATATTCTTTAGTAACTTTGAAACCCAGGGAATAAGTGAAAGGCAGTTTATACAAATAGCTTCTGTAGCTGCAGAAAGGGAGTGAAACAGCTGACAAAAACACATCACCTCTGTGCTTTCCAATAATCTGTTTTGACAGTGTCACAGTAGAACACATACATCAGCGATTTCTCATCTGTATCAGCTTCACTGATGGAGAATCAGAGTTAATTTCCTAACTAAAGCAAACCACATGCCCCTTTTACCACTTCCTGCCTCTTGGAATAGCCTATGTCTACCTATGATTCTCAGCTTATGAACCAACTTCACTGTTTCCTCTGGAAGATCACAGGAATCCACTAATGATCTTTAAGACTACAAAGTTTTTAAAATCGAGACAATTACCTCATTCAGTCTCTAAACAGGTAATCAGTTGTGACCACCTTTTTCTCAATTTGCTAACAATCACTAAGTCTTAACAAAACATTTAAAAGCATAAGGACTTCATTTAAAAGTTTAAGTAGAATCAGTATAAAACTTAAATGACACCATCTGTTCTTAGCAGACCACATTCTTCAAGTGTTGTAAGTAGAACACGACTGTATAGCTCATCAAAAAATAGAAAACTGCAGGCTAAAATTAACAAAAGACTCCTGAAATTCAACTCCAAAAATATTCTGAGGCATCTCCTTAATTATTATCTCCCACCAAGAGGCAACATGTTCACTTATTTCATGCCTGTTGCATAGGGCACAGAAGGGCATAGAAAAAAATCCCACAGGGATTACGGAATGAGAAAAAATACTATAAATGACAACATACAGAAATAAAAACCCAAGGTTTAATTCCAACTTATTCTGTAAAATCAGAAAAGGTGCTCAAACATTTAAGTACACAAAAATATAGACAATGTTTTAATTAGCTGGTAAGTTTTATACTGTGAAAAGTGTTAAAACTAAGTATGAGCCTAAAAGTAAACACTATTAAGTTAAATAATGTCTTTTCCTAAAAAACTGTCTTTTCCTAAAAAACTGTCTTTTCCTAAAAAACTGTCTTTTCCTAAAAAACTGTCTTTTCCTAAAAAACTGTCTTTTCCTAAAAAACTGTCTTTTCCTAAAAAACTGTCTTTTCCTAAAAAACTGTCTTTTCCTAAAAAACTGTCTTTTCCTAAAAAACTGTCTTTTCCTAAAAAACTGTCTTTTCCTAAAAAACTGTCTTTTCCTAAAAAACTGTCTTTTCCTAAAAAACTGTCTTTTCCTAAAAAACTGTCTTTTCCTAAAAAACTGTCTTTTCCTAAAAAACTGTCTTTTCCTAAAAAACTGTCTTTTCCTAAAAAACTGTCTTTTCCTAAAAAACTGTCTTTTCCTAAAAAACTGTCTTTTCCTAAAAAACTGTCTTTTCCTAAAAAACTGTCTTTTCCTAAAAAACTGTCTTTTCCTAAAAAACTGTCTTTTCCTAAAAAACTGTCTTTTCCTAAAAAACTGTCTTTTCCTAAAAAACTGTCTTTTCCTAAAAAACTGTCTTTTCCTAAAAAACTGTCTTTTCCTAAAAAACTGTCTTTTCCTAAAAAACTGTCTTTTCCTAAAAAACTGTCTTTTCCTAAAAAACTGTCTTTTCCTAAAAAACTGTCTTTTCCTAAAAAACTGTCTTTTCCTAAAAAACTGTCTTTTCCTAAAAAACTGTCTTTTCCTAAAAAACTGTCTTTTCCTAAAAAACTGTCTTTTCCTAAAAAACTGTCTTTTCCAAAAAACTGTCTTTTCCTAAAATACTGAAAATTTTTCAAGATTACATTATCCTTCATGCTGATGTGACAAGGGGCAAAGGAGTAAAGCTTTACACGAGATGGAGACACGTTACAGCCGCACAGCCTTGGCCATAGGAAAACAGGGACACTAAAAATGAAACTTGTGCGTGTTTATACCACAATTGCAATACAAAACTGTGCCATATCCCGTAACATTACAACTTAGTGTTTTGAAAAATAGTCCTGTCTAAACCACTGTGAAAATAAACTGCAGCATATGTCCCAGTGAGGAATTTGCACAGCTCCTCTGTTATGGTGAAAACTCACGTGCACACACCGCAAACTGCTCTGCTTCTGCTCATTGAGATTTTTCACAAATGAACATGGACATTCAAGCTTGATTCCCAGCTGTGTTCTCCTTATTTCTCACACTAGTCCAACTAACACTTCCAAGCAGTGGAATACCCAAATTCCTCTCCCCCCTTCAGTATTTGTTTCCTTATTTACTAATTTTGTTGGAACACCATTTAGGGGGATAAATCCCAAGCCATTCTTTGCTGAACATCTGTTAGAAAGACTGCCAACCAGGGAACCTAAACTGCTCATCCCTTACCTGAAACCATGCCACTAAACACTTGAACTCCAGAGAGCATTTGCAGCTGATAACAGCAGATAGTATGTTTCTCAAAAATACTGCCCGTGCCCTGCTCTCTTGGCGTGTCAGTGAGAGTTTCTGACCAGAGTCAACCATGTAAATCACAACTGGGAAGGCTGGGGTGAAAGGGGTGAAGGTCGTAACACTCCCACTGCAGCACCAACACATTCCAGGGTAGTTCAGGGTGACGGCAGGGCCAAGGGGCTGCAGGTGCAGCCTGACTCCAGTGACTCAGGAGACAAGTCACTTTATAAACCTTTGCTCCCACTCTGTCATCTGCACAGTTTGTACCAAAGCCTGAGTGATTCCCAGCACAGTGTTCAGCTCCACGCTCCATCCCACTCACCGCAACCCTACTTCTTCATAAACAGAGAGAGATCTGAGGACACATCTGTGACCTAGAAGTCTTTTGGTTTAGATTTATGAACTCAGCCCACTCCACTTCAAGGTACTATTGTATTCACAGGCATAAAGCTCCCCAAGAGCAGAAATCATCAAAATAGATGAATACAGAAATGTGTACTTAGTATTACAGTTCAGATACCAACTCAGCCAAAACATAGATAGGGTTTTTTCAAAGTTAATCCTCCTTCATTTTTACCATGCACTTGCACTGGAAAATCTCCTGTACCAAAATCACAGAGAACAGAAAAACAATGAGTCCATTTTAAATCACTGTCATGCCTACTGTGATAAAGAACTACACATTTTTTGAATGTCACCACCAGCATTTAATACCCACCCAATGACACTACCTTCAGGCACACCAGGGAAGCTGGAATAAGGAGAGGTTTATTAACCTCAATAACCAGCACCTGATTTCTATCCAATGATATCCTGAAAGTACAAAATCTCCAAAAGAAATTGTTCTCAGAAAACACCAATTTAGTAATAATGTGTGTTTAAATTCCCTAATCTCAACTTCCAAGTGGCAAGTCTACACAGGCATCCACAGGCATAGAGAAACCTTTAACAAACAGGGAAGCTTCAGGAACAACTCTTCCAAAGATAAAAACCTTTTTGCCCACTCTCAACATCAATTTTCTCCCCACATCAACAAAAACCTTACTTACAGCCTCAAATTTCAACTTTTCAACTGGGCAGGACATGAGTCCTTGCTCAGTAACCACATGCCTTTTACAAACATGTCGACCTATTACTGAACTCTAAGTAACACCAAGAAAAAACACTGCCAGCTCCACTTCTGAAATATGTTCTATTTCTCTACAGTCTGCTTACTTTATCTCTGCCTTAAAAACTTTGGGAGTCGAGACTGACTTCTAATTCTATTATGTCCTTTTATTCCAGGTTTTCATTTCAGTAAATCTGAAGATTTAAACTGCTTTAGAAGAGTATTATATTCTCATTCACAAATGGACAAGAAGACATTTGACACTCATTACACCATTCCCAACAATTGTACACTTTATAGATGACATTATTGATTTTCACTTTAGTTCTATAGAGAGGAAGACATTTAAGTTACTATCACTTAATCTGTAAAAAGGTCTATAAATGTGACACAATTAAGATACATTGTCTGGAAATTGCTAATATGAGAATCAAAATGTGCTCAAATACCTAAATGCAATTATTTAGCTGTGGTTGTAATTAGTTGCTTTTAAATCATAGTAACAAGTTAATGGAGTAGTACTAATGAGAGGAAATCAATGGGAATCCATTACAAAGCTAATTAAAAGAAGAGTCATGGTGGTTTTCTCCCTGTTGGGTCACACAAAATGGTGAGCTGTGCACTTGGAAAATTTCTGTCAGCAAGGTTGATAAGCAGCACTCCACTCCAGCCTGGAACACCACAGGAAATTGGGTTCTAAGAGAAGCTTTGTCAAGAAACAGGAAAAAATCATGTTTTAATTTAGGTCTGAATGGAATAAAAATTGGAGAGGCATAATTATGAGTATATAAGACTGCTTACTTGCTGACTATCCGTGTTGAACTGGCAAAGAGAAATGCCAAACCAGCAGGGCAAGTTAGAAATTTGCTCTATGACTTCAGAGCTGCTCCTCCTCCAGCGCCCATGGCCTGCACATACCACTTTGCCAGCCAGAAGGAAAACTCCCAAGAAAGAAAACAACCTAGAGTTGTTCACAGTTTTACAATATCAACTTTACTGAAGGCTATAATGAATTCTTTTAGTAATGACTTGTAATTGACACGTAAGATAAAGATTTATGGAAGATTCAACAAGAAAAGTAGAAGCAAATACCTGAGCAAAATTACATTGCTATTTTGGGTTAAAAAAAGAGGGAGGGGGTGGAAGAAAAAAGATGCCCAGAAGGAAAACACAGCTCCTAACACATTGGTTACAGCACCGAGCAGAATGATGAATGACCATGCTGTGCTGAAAGGGCACATGACAAGAGGATATTATTCTCACCTGCAGACCTCTCCTTCACTCCGATTTTAATGAATCACAGTCCTTTCAGCCCACTTACAAGTCTCAGCTCTTTACTCTCTGCACAGACTTTAACATTTCTGTTCCCAGCATTTGTAGAACTACTGTTGACTGAAGAATTTATTACTCAATCCAGTTGACGGTGTGCTGGAAACAGAAGAGATTTAGTCTGTCTATCTATACATTCCCAACATCTCATTTTTATACAGGAAATATTAATCATTTTCTAAAATATCCCCCCCCCTTGCTCCGTTAGCTGCAACATGGGCAATGAGTCAAAGAATAAAATTCGGTTACACATATAAAACCACAGACTTAGTGAAAGGTTTTATTTAAAGCTTTTATTATAACTGTAGTCACAGAATGAAAAAGTTCAGTATATCATCACTAATGCAAAAATTCAATTTAAGGGTGCAATAAACACTTTGCATCCCTCTCAAGTCAATTTAACAGACTCATCTTTATGCACCTATCAAAGCCATAACATCTAATATTTAATATTTTGTCGTTCTATTACACTAGAGAAATAAGCAACTGTTAGATGACCCAACAAACTTCATGTAGGTACTTAACCCCATTCTAAGATTAATTAAAGGGAAAGATTAAAGGTCATAAAATACAAGCTGATTTAAACTTCTCCTTAGTTCTTAATGCAAATACAGTTGAATAGCAAACACATCTTTGATGCAGTGAAATCACCAAATTCATCTTATTTTTAAGGTCTATGCAGCAGTACACACAGTCAACACACAAAAGGAAATCTTTGCTTCCAGGTGTTTCTTTGTATTTAACAGAAAAGCTGTAGCTTTGCACCAACTTGCAGTGTTTCATGCTCAGCATTTGTTGCCAGCAATTGCAATTTTCATTATGCCAACAGATATTCCCACTGAAGTTTCTGTTTACTGAAGATACACTCTACACTGAAACATTTGACAGAAGAACTGTAAATACTGAGCAGCAATAACTTAGTAACAAATTTTGGACTAAAAGCCATCTATAAACACAGTAAATTTTCTAAATCTCAATACAGTGCCTTTTATTGATTCCAGTTGTATCTTTTTATATCATTACTGGGAGGTGCAAATACACCTGCATCTCCTGCTGGAAGTAAAGCATTGACCATAAAAGGCTCCTGGGTTTTAAGACAGTAAGAGCTTGATTGAAGCTAAAAAGTTAGGTTCAAACGCCAGAAATTAGTTTTACCAAAAGATCATCAAACTGAAACTTTAATTTGAGAAGTTATATAGCACATGCAACTATGATACAGGCACTAATGTATGAATTTAAGTGATTCTCTTGAATTCAGTTTTTTTACTCTTTGACTACAAAATAGAGATCACTGTAAGTCACTAAATGACTCATCTTTTCTCTCATCTGGAAACAGCACAGTGATTTAATTAAAAGTGGGTGGCTGGGGGATGAGGTCTTCAACCATTATACTCATAATTTGAAAGGGGTTTTTAAATTATTATTAAAAACTTCAGACATTTGGTTTATTCTCCCTGAAGCTTTCAGAAGCAAGGAGGTGGGAGATGCAATTGAAATGCCAAGTTCTCAGTAGTAGTGATATTAAAATATTTCTGCCACTCATGTTAAAGGTAAACTCTCAGAAACCATTTCCATGCACTTAGAGATAATCTCCACATAGTTGATCCCCAACACAGAAGCCTCTGCTTCAATGCTGGACAACCTATATATAGTAGCTTCCAACTACCAGACCACTCATAGGAATTATATTAATATATTATACATTCTCAGGACATACTAATGATTATTAGGTACCATTCTAAATAAAAACCCTCCTCATTTTTTACTTTATTTTTATACTCAAAGGCCTTATAGCTCACCAGTACAGTGGGCAGCAACACTAACAGCTTTACATCTAACGAAATACAATCTGGGCAAAAAATCCTAAAGCAAAAGCTAGTGAAAGAAAATTATTTTCAGCTAAATGTACCCAGTAGGAAAGGAATACATGTGATGGTGAAAAGCTCTTTCCACAAAAGACTTAGCCACCAGTGATGGTTCTACTACAGCTGGGGTCTAACTTTTTATCAATCATCTACTAACTATTGTTTGACTTTCATCATAAATCCAAAAGCCTGATCTAAGAAGATCATTTTGGGAAATGCACCACCTGTAACAAAAAGCTGACAAACAATATTCTTTGCTTATTACTTTCATTGAACTAATGTTCACAAACACTTCCACCTATCCATCATTTTAAAATTATGCATTTTACAGTCAAGTCACGCTAAATATTTGCACATCACCCAAATAATGCCCCACAAAAACATGGTATGTCAGTTCACACATTATATATGTAATTTATTTTATGCTGCTACTGACCCCTTAAATCAATAATCTGAATTTAAGCTGAAATCATTGCTTTGTCTGTTGGACACTTCCAGCATCTGGAATCGCTTTAGCAATTGAAAAATAAACCACAGGACCAAAACTATCTGAAGCCAGGCTATGCTCAAGATGAATATATCACTTAAGCACATTTAAAGGCAGGATCAGGTATCAGAATTTATTCCTAACTGTGATTTATCTGCCTTTTTCTTTCTAGCATACCCGTAACTGCATCTAGAACTACTTCAAATCAAATCAGACAGGCTGATAATTCCAAGGCAATGTTTTGAATTCCTCTTACATAATCAAATCCCAACAGCTGAAATGGAATTATACATAGCATTTTACATGTCCTAGAATTTCTTACCCCTCCTTTGCTTCAACAGGAAATCAGACATGACAGTGATCTTCCAGTTTAATTTTAAAACTTGTTAGAGGATGTGAAAACACAAAATTACTGTGTTCAAAACTTAACTTCTCCAGTAGTAATATTAATTAAAAGTCAAGCTTGTGACCTGATCTATGTGTTCCTGTTCTGGCAGGCAGACTGGATTAGATGATCTCTCAAGGTCCCTTCCAATCCCTGACATTGTTCGTGTTAACAATGAAATACCCTCTCTTTAGAAATATGGAGGAAAGAAAAATGGCAAGATGCCCTTCTGCAATGACAACAGAATAGCAGGCTTCAGAATTAAACCTGATCGTCTCTGAATTAAACCTCATAACCACATTTCCACCTGCTTTTGCCATCAGTTTTCTTCCTATTTATGAAAGTTTCAAAGTTTTGCACATTCTGAACAACGAGTACCTCACCTATACTGACTCAATGCTTTCAGCAGCCTCCATCCCCTGCAGTCTTGAGTTTCAACATCACTGAAATTGGCATGTGCTGTAGTCAAATTACCATCAACATTAAAGCTAACGTAGCTATCAATAGGAGCAACCCAAAACAAGCTTTGTGAGCAGGCAGGAACCTACCCATGCATGACTTATTTTTCCAAATACAAAGTCATTCCAGAGCCTTTAAGCAGTTTCGGAGATTAAATCATTGAATCAACTGACTGCACGTTTATTTCAGAAGGGTGCCATTTAGGCAAAAAATAAGTTCTATCTGTCTATCAATCTGGTATTGCAAATGAATTCTGTTTTAGAACAGACTCAGAAGTAATTACACAGGCCTTCCTCACATGATTTGGAATCATTTCCACCTACTCAGCCTTGTAAGTCTTTTCATGTAATCTGAGTACCTGCTCTGTTCTGTAACCACACTGTTACAGGTCACTACAAAGCACTGAGGCAACTGAATCATATGGACTCAAAACTATCTGACCTTTATTTTCTTCTGTGGAATAGTCTGCTCAAAATGATGTAATCTACTCTGCTGATACTTTTTTCTACAGGTATTTTCAATGGGTGATAGCTCTACACTATTCATATTTTGACCCACATACTGAGACACAGTAAAAAATAACGATGTGTTACTTTTCAGGTTAATTGCCGTTTGCCAGGTTGAGAGGTTAACATTTATTTAGGCATTAGGAGGTCACATCTTTCCATGAGGTTAAAAATGAGGAAAAAAAACAACAACTTCTCTCATCCCATGCCCGATAACTAGAAAATTATCTCAACCAGGCAACAAGAAAATAGGTATTTACAACAGAATCAATACTTGAAATGAAACTACACAGAGCATGGTACATGTAGCAAGTGTAATAACTTGTAATTTTTTGTGCATAAGAAATCTTATCTAGTACAATCTGAAGCCTGTTAATGTTGCCACTCCTCTGTACAAGGCTACCTGCTCGCCTCCTTCTCAGAGGGACGCCGCTGAGGACACCTGCAGCCACCAGCCATTCACTCTTTTTCTAAAATAAGAAATGTCCATCTCAGTGCTGAGTTGCTAATTGCCAGAGGGCACTGTCAGCCACAGGTTTTACTCTCTGACCACAAAGAATTTCAGGCCACATTCAAACAACCAAGGGTCAACCAGGTGCTGTCCCACACAGAAAAACAATCTCCTGGTTCTTAACTTTACCTGCTCTCTAGCCCTCCCTAGGGATATTTTTTCTTTTTGATTCATTAAAAAGCCACCAAAGGAAGGTAAAAGAGAAAATAAGATAAGCCAATAGAGCTGTGCTAAAACAAAGAGATTATTCTTATCTATACACAGTAAATGTGAGCCAGGAAACTATAAATCCTTAATGACAGTTTACTGCATGACCTGATTTTATTTTATTTTTTTTAACAAAGTCAGCAGGAAGGATGTGTTAAGCTATAATTTCTTTCTACAAAATAATTCTAAAGGAGGAAAAAAATCTTTTTTGACAGATTTACCCCTTATTTTGAGAACAATCTTCCTGACACTGCATAATATGAAACCATAGTACAACAACAAACACAAATTCTCCACTTGATCCAAAATTTTGCAGAGAGCAGACTGGAATTCAGTAGGGGTATTTCCAGCTAAGAGTTGTTATAAAGTGTGTGTGCATACATGTGCTTGCAGATGTAAATCTACACTCAGAGTCTCTGTATGTTCTTTTAAAGCAATTACATCACTATTGAAAAGTATCACTGCATTCTAGTATTTTCAGTTTGTTTTGTTCCTATTTTTGTCTGAAAGTCAAGTACCAAAAGTGTATGAGTTCTACTAACTATGAATTTAGAGGTGTTAACCCTAGTGATGTAAAAGAGGAAAATTTCATTTCATAGTTTTTGCTAAAACAAAAACCTAAGATGGCTGTTGAAGGGAATATATTACACTGTAGCAAAAAATTATCCCATTCAATTTGGGGAAATTCATAGTGAATGTCACTCAACTTACAAAAAGACACAAACACACCCTGATGTGTCATATTTGCTCATCACACAGCAATCAAGCTGCTACTGGATGCCAGGAGGGGGCTTAGTCTGAGTTAACACAGCAGAAGCTCCCACAATGAGCTGTATCTAAAGCAACAGGAAATTGTTCTTGTGATCTCCTCTTCTTCAAAGCACCAGCCTCTCAAAGCTGTTTATTGGTTCAAAGTTTAATTACCCATCTATACACACTCAATCCCTGCACAGCAGGGAAGACAAAACACTGTCAAGATGGCATTGAAATACCACAGGCAACAGGAGCTCACAAAGCCCCTCTGGTGGAGTCTCCTACACCAGCCAGGCAGGGCCACATTCCTCACCTCTTCCTCGGATACCTTCCAACCCATCCAAACCGGGCACCATGCTCCTCACCTCAAAACCATAACGCTGCCATTGAAATTTGAATGCTGATTACTTAATAAATAAATTGCATTGATGTGCATCCCATAGGCACAAATAGAAGCAAAGCACTAAGACAGATACAACAGCACAAACGCAGCTTTTCTTCCAATTTCCCTTTCCACTGGCTTCCTGTTTAGATATTAAAGACCATTCAAATGCTTTACTTGATGTTTTAACTCTGTATAAGCAGAGAGAAGCAGCATGTACATAAACTATAATTATTCAACAGCACAAAGTTTGAGAGTTGTAGCAAATGATGCAAAGGAAACGTGTGTCCAACCCACACAGTTTTAAGCCCTGATTTACTACCTGTTAAACTGCTCTGATAATGCAGAAGCTGAAGTGCTAGCACACAGTCATCTGCATTTTAACAAATTTGATTTCTCAGCAGCCCTTGGAGTTGACATTAACCAAGCACATATAAAAGCCCCACACACACAGCCATTTCTTTCAGTCTGTAGATGGTAATTTAGTTTTATTAACTACATAAGCTCTTGGGGCTAAATAGTCAAAATAAAGATAATTCATACTTTCAAACACGGGGGCAGGAAAGCAGCAGTTTCATAAAATAATATCCCAGAAAGGCTGCACTCCTGCCTGAAAAAGCACACCTGTGCCACTGCTCTGCTGTGCTAGAGAACCTGGGGGAAAAAAGGTCAAGAGGCAAAGCCTGACATGCAGACAAACACCAAGAGTAAACCAGAAAGTAATTTGCCACCTCTACATAGCTGTAGATTTTCCAAATTCACAGCATACTTGATCATCAGTAAGGGCTGGAATAAAGAGCTGAAGCAAGAGTGAGTCACAGCAGAGAGCATTCTTTCCTTGCAGATCTCTCATTTACAAACTGAGCACAGCATCTCAGGAAAAAATTCTGCCCAGGGAAAGTAGAGAGAGAGATGGAAAGTTATTATAAAGTGTAATTTATTTCACTTAATCCCCACTAAATTCACATTTGGCAATTTCTGAGCACATCCACATATTTTTAAACAACTGACTATAAACTGCATTGCAAGAGAACAGACAGTCAATCTATGCATAACTTTTCACTGTTGTTTTGGAAGGAGAGAAATATTTTACAACTAATTTTTACTTAATCCAGTTAAGTGGCAGCACTACAGTTTAAGCCAAGCTGAAACCGAAATCTGGTGTTATTCCAAGCAGTTTCACCAATTGTGAAATTGCAAAAGGAATATATGCTGCATTACAAAACAATTCTCTAGAATAAGCTGAACAAATGTACAAACATAATAATAGAACAAAAAAAAACCCCAAGACACATTATAAAGGAAGTCACAGGAGCAGAGCTCACACACGGGAACAGCCTCCCGTACAGCACAAACACACACTGAATACCCAGGAGATCTGATAATCCACTCCCTATCTATCTTTCTATTCTGTTCAAAAAAACAGATGGCTGGAGGTGCTTGACTTTGTTCCAACGTAAAACTACATGCCTGTGACAGCAGGGGGTTCCCAGTCCTTCCTTTGGAATCCCACAGAACCCAGAGTCTGCAATCCCCAGGCATGTTCCCAGTCTCTTGCTTTCCTCCTTCATTACTAAAGAGAACATTCCCAGAGAGATGGTAATTATTTAAGACTACTATTTACCTATTTCAGTGTCAATATATCCTCCTAAAGTCCACAGCTGGCAAAATAAAAATACTGAACTAGATGTGAAATATGAAATTACTAGAAATGTTGGTCCCTCTCTGTCTCCTATCACCCAAAAAATTAACACTGCTTGGGTACCATTTTAATGTCTATTTTTTCAGGCAGAAAAAAAAACCACACTCAGACCCATCTCATTTCTAAATGGGATTTCCTCCTAAATCAGGAAACAATTTGGACAAGGCAAACTGCCTGCTGTGTTTTGCTCTCTTCTTCAGACACAAAACAAAAAGGCCAACAAATCAAGTCAAAGATGACCTAGCTTTGTACATATTATACCTTCTTTCCTGCAGGAGTCTTATCTTAAGATTTATTTTGGAATGAACAGCACTGTTACAACCATGAAAGACATTCCATTTATCTTTTCATGAACCAGTTTAGTTCTGACAGGTGCAAAGTTTTCTTCTATGAGGCCATAAACACAGTCTTCAAAACAGGAAACAATTGACACTATGATATTCTAGAGTCTACTCTGAATTATGAAATGACAGGCTTTCATAACTTGTCACACATCCTGTTTCTGCAAGATCCTCTTCCAAAAATAACACTTACTATATTACACTGCATTGTGCTTATTTCAGCTCTTATCCCTGATGCTTTCAATTCCTGTCATTCATTTTGAAACCTTGAACACCCCATTTCTTGAATTGTTCTGTACACAACAGTTTTGCTGTGGCACTAAACAGACCATGAGGGGAAAGAAGAATAACAGGTAAATGCTGCTTCTAACAGATAAAAGAAATAATTTAGTAGAAAATAAATGCTTGCTTGAAAAATACCTAAATACTAGAAACATATTTTTCATTTATTTATTAATCCTCTGCAGAATTCCCAGTATTCTTTTAAAATCTTCCTAGAGCTGCAACCGTGCTTTCATTTACTCCAAGCGTTTATTAAATCAATTTTAAAACTCCAGCTCCTGAAGTGCTTCACATCCAGTTTTTATCTCACATGAAAAGTAGCTCAACACAGATTGGCTGCCCTGGAGGTGACAGGGTCTCCATCCCTGGAGATGGTCAAAACCTGCCTGAACTCACCCATCAGTGAACCTGCTCTAGTTGACCCTGCTTTGAGCTGATAGGTTTGAATAGATCACCAGAAGTCCCTTGCCAACCTCAGCTACTCCCTTGTTCTGAACTGCTGGATTTCCTCATATTCTAATAGTTTTCTCATCCTGCCATATAACATTATTACTCTTTCCCCTGCAAAAACATTACGGGGCATGGGCAAGAGACATTTTTTCCCTAATTTCATGCTCAATTGAACATAATAGTTTTAAAAACTAAATTCTAAATGTCAACATACTCCTATTTTGTTGAAGAGAAATAAAAAGAACATTAAAAAGCAGCAGAAAGAAAACAGCAAGAGCTATTCTGCAAATACACAAAACCCAACTCCAGCTGCTAAGAAAGATGACATGTATCAGAAATTTGTGCTAGGCATGTCTGGAAGAGATGTGATTTTTTCAATTATTCCTCTTTTGTCCCTTCAGGGAAAGCTCTCTGGACTACCACAGGCAATATGTCTTTCAGAAGTTTGGGGTTTTCTTGTTTTGTTTTGAGGTGGGTTTTTTGTTTTGTTGGGTTTTTTTATTTATTTATTAAAGTAGAACTGCACTCTATTTAGTCACATTATGTGTTGCACCATTCCACAAAACACTGACCCACACAATAAACTCTCCAATAGTACACTTAAAAATTTTTAATCTTGGCTTGTTCTCAGCCACATAAGGCTAAAACAAAGCAATTCAAGCCCCTCACTGTGTTGTTTTAAAACAGAAAAAAACCTAGATGTCCTACACTTCATAATTCTCTTAATTGAGAATTGGGAATGAAACTCAGAAACCTGGTCCTGAACTCAAAAAAGCTCCAGACCACTTCCCTTCAAAGTCTACATGCAGATGAAGATGAAGACTGTCATCAGCACCTCCACTGCTGTAGCACACTGACTTTTCTTAGTCATTCAGATAGAGAACAGGACTCCTGATCACAAAAGAAACCTCAGCATGAAAGCTGAACTGCAATAACTGTTGAACATACAGGATTTCATTGTCTAAAGCATTTTCACAGACACCTTTGTTAAACTGCCTAACGACAGATGTTGGCAAAGGAACAAATCCAAGTCTCACCTCTGTTTTCTCAATGAAAAGGTGAAGATAAGCACAGTGGGAAAGTTCTTAAAGGTTGACAGTTCTGAATAGTCTTGCCCTTGAATTTATCTCTTTACAAGAGTCTTTACAAGACTATGAATTCAAAGAAAATTCACTAATTTATTTCAGAAATTTGGCCCTTCAACTTGACTTCAGGACCCAAGAGCCAAGAAACTGTTCCTTTATTCCAAAAGGATGGAGGTTCAAATGCTTCTTAAAATTTGCCAGAAATAGCCTTTGCCTCCAAGCGCTCTTGAGAGGTGACTGAATAGACATGGGAACAAACCATCAATATTTGCAGCCCCTTTTGTATGTGTAGTTTCTGATCACATGGAGCTTGGTTATGTGCCCAAGCACCTGGAAAGGAGACTTGAAACAACCCAGCTTCCCCCTGATGCAGAGAGATGCAAAGCTCTGATTAAGCCACTGACATGACAAATGGCAACCTCTGCCCCTGGCACGCTTTAAAAGAGAGATATTTTGATATTTTACATCCAAACTCTACCAATTAAACAGTTGAGGGAACTCAATCCAGCCTGTGTCTTGCGGTGCTGAAATAGGTGGTGAGGTTGTCATTCTATCTAAAGAAGTTTTAATGGCTCCGAGTGCAAACATAGCAACTCAAACTTGTACAACAGTAGAGATGAGGGAACAATAGGCTCAATGGGAAGGGAGTAAGAAGCACTTCAACAGCAACAGCAATTTTGAAGTGTATTGCAAATACCCTTGCTAGTCCTTTGCAGAAAACCATGTCAGATACTGCAAAAATCATTTATGGAAAACAATTTTTTGCAACTCATGAATCACAAATTGCTCATTTTCTAGGATAATACAACCAACAACTGTTGGGGGTGTACAGGGAGTAATTAATATCCAACATCATAGCCAAGGTGGCAGTTCAAAACCCATCAGGATGTTTTCCAGGATTTACTACAGAGGGTGTTCCTAACAGCACCATTCCTACTCCTCAGCACCACACAAAGTAATGAGAATATCTGTTTCTTTATTTTCTCAATGAAGAGGCCAAGGAACTGGTGAAGTAACCAGAGCACATCAAATTATAAACAGAAGACTACTCATGGATTACACCACCAAGTAAAAAAAACCTGGTGTTTTTCTGTTAGACAGCAATGAAAAAAATTCTTCTAAGAAACATCTGTCTCTTGGCTTGTAATAAACAAAATCCATTTGCAAAAGCCTGGGTTGAATAACAATTAAACAAGCTAAAAAAAAAAAATCATTTTATCAAAAGCAGAAGAGAAAAACACTAAAAGAATCCTCAGTTGTAGGAAAACATGCACAGAAATCCCCTTTTTTTACATGTCCTTTACAAGTTGTTTACTCAAGATGACACTGAACTGAGCAGCACTTGGTGTGAGATAGTGAGGCTGCTCTCCCTGGGATCTCTCCTCTCTCTCTTTATCTCTCTAGAGATTTCAGATTGGCAGCCTGACATCACATGCCCACAACCATACATTCACCAGCATGTGCTGACACAAGCTACATGCTCCATGGCAGTGTGTGCTATATGGTATTTTACATCTTCTAAACAGAACATCTAAAATTAACAAGTGCAATTAAAAAAATGCAGTCTACAAGCTATGTGGCTAAGTAACAACATGCAAAAGTATCTCTAACTTCCAGAATCAGGAAAAACAGCAGAAGTGGACTAAACTGGAACAAGGAAAAAAGAAAAATAAAATAAAAAAAAAGGAAGAGGCTTTTGCTGAATTTTATCTCTCCTGATGGAGTTTAAGAGCCACCAATTCTCCATTTAAAAAAAAAAAAAAAGATAGACTTGATAGATTTTCAGAGTGACTGCATAGGAGGAAAAACTCATCCACAGAAAGGGTTCTCTCTCAAACATCAGAACAGGCTGCCTGGGGTAGTGGTTGAGACATCATCCCTAGAGGGATTTAAGAGACAGGCAGACACCAAACTTACAGATACGGTTTAGCAATGGTTCTTGTCAGAGCTGAGTCAATATGTGTGTGTGTGGTTTGTTTGCTTTTTTTAAACACAGAGTCCTGAAATTCCATAATGAGATAAATTTCATGACCTTTAAAAGTCTGAATGACAAGCTGGTGAGGATTCAGGGCATTCTGAGCACTGCTTCCATGAATCAGCAAAGTAGGATTTCTATTGACCAGATCACTTGACTTACAAGTTTCAGGCGCCATTCGGCCTTAAGAATTATCCTTTTTATGACAAAGCTGAATTATTGGAGGATTTAAGTGCCCTATGCATATTCCACTGGGACACGTGATGCTCAGCATCAGTAGATAAAGACAAAATCCAGACACGGATCTGTTTGACAAACACTCTCTGCTGTACTGCACGGTGCTGTCATCTCCAAAATATTACTTTAGCATGAATGCAAGATCCACTCTTCTCTCAGACATCAAAATCCTCCACAGAGCTAAAAGATAAGGATTTGTGGTATTCACACCTGAACTTTTTTTTAAAAAATGGAAAATATGAACTGTATTCTAACATTAACTCACTGCATCTCTCAGTACTTACAACTTCTCCTCCTGGCGTTCACTCTTAGAAAGAGAAATCATATATTCAACAGATTTTTTTATCATATGTGTATTTTCTCATACTAATGCTCATGGAACAACGCAAGATACCCATGAAGTAAATTAGCAAGAATTTACAACCAAATAGCAGTTTATTTGCAGATGTCTAAACTGGAAAGACATAAGTTAGGTTTAGAAAGTGAAAAGATTACAAAATATTTTCTTCAGAGATCACCCCTGCAGCAGTGCATGTCAAAAGTCCCACTTAACAGCTGGACATAGATACCAAATAACAAGATGTAAATGAACTAACAGTTGTGAAACAAAAAGAATGCTTATTTTGTGGCTTTTTCAACATTGTAGGTGCTTGATTTAGCACCTACAAAGCCTTCACCTGCTTTCAAACAGAAACCCAGAACAGGTATGACTCCATCATACACACTGCAGAACTGAAGTCTAGGTGACATTTCAATTTTCATTAAACTTGGTAA
This sequence comes from Turnix velox, assembly GCA_013400935.1. Lineage (NCBI taxonomy): Eukaryota > Metazoa > Chordata > Aves > Charadriiformes > Turnicidae > Turnix > Turnix velox. Next base: position 197,311 of record VZTY01009623.1, on the reverse strand, counting down.
GCATCTTTTAGAATTTGCTTTTATTGGTAAAAAGGTAGTATGATGTGTAGATGTGTAGAATACACAGGCTGGAGCTGGTTTAAGCCACAAGTGCTAGTGAAGCTTCTGCCATATATTAAACTAGCAAGAACTGCTTTTTTTATTACCTTGGCAATGATAGCAGATAAATACAATTTTGAAATTCAGGGCAAATCTGACAGCCATTAAATTGCAAAACAAATCAATTAATATAACTGAGACTGAATTAGATTTATCCCAGAGACACTTTTTCATACATTTGATTTCAGTCAGCAATACATCATTTTACTTTGGTTAGAAACAAACTTCTTACCCCATACATAAATTTTCTTCTTAGAAACAGATCTGTCTTTTACACATTGAAGTTGAAAAGATGCCTTCAACAAGTGGGGTATTTTCTGGCGTGGGCCCAAGCTGAGAGCCTACTGGTAGATTTTTCTACTAACTAATTAGTGGCATGTCCTATTTTCTATTGATTTATAGCTTCTGATGAGGCTAGTTATGGAACACATTAAAGAACAGCATCCCATCTGAAGTTTGTTTTATTTTGGGCTAGCCTGTTACTCATTTTCAGATACAGAGATCCTCTTAAATAGAATGTAAAATGAAGGCTGTTGTAAGTATAAATTTGTATACAATTGAGTCCTATTACATGCTCTGATTACAGAAACAGAGGTCGTACCCCACAATTTTCCCTGCACAACTCAGGCTGCCTATTTTATGCTCTTTACATGGTTATTATTGCAACCACTGAAATTAAACCAAGGCTGCCTTAGCATGAAGTGGAGTATTTTTGGGAGCATCTTCTCTTCACTCAAATCTCACACACACACAGACCCCATCTTCCTTCCTTTGATAAGAAATCTTTGCAAAATGCAACAGCACAATCTGGGAATGCTTTACTGATCCCTTCTGGAAATAAACTAGAGTTCCTAGATATTTTCTGTTAGATTTTGGTTGCTCCAGAGAGATTCTGTTGCTCAGCACAGCTTTGCACTAAGCAACTCTTGCAAAATTTAAGACCATACAAATTTACACAAACATGTCATTAACACAGCAAGCCACAAACATCAGGCATCAACTAACATTGCCATTGGGCCAAAGGAGAAGAAATTAGTATCTGCAAGTAAATAACTTTTCCCAATATTAATCAAGACAAACAAGAAGTGCACAAACATTTAAAAAAGGAAAAAAAAAAAAAACAACCTAAACCACCCTCTGACTATAATCCTCATGAGGCTTCTAGGCCACAGAATGCAGGATAACTGCATTCCTCCCATACCAATGCCTTGCTTGAAGAAATCAGGCCTAGAATCAGTTTCTGAAACTCATTTAAAAGACCTATTTTTCCTGACTAGACTAAAATTCAAAGAAATTTGCAGATGTGAAAAATAATGGATGCTGCCAATTAATCACTCCCTCAAATGTTTTAATGTCTTCCTTTTTTTAAAATCAATTTTTAAGTCTTTGTAGATATCAAACCTTGATGATTACACTCATATAAAGCAAAAAGAAAAAATCACTCATTTTTAGATTTACTTGAGAAATCATTAACTGTTAAAAGGTTCACAGTGGTTTATCTGAAAAAGAGTAAATGTGCACAAATAAAATGCATCTCAGAGACAGGAATTTCAATAGTGAAACATCATATTTTCCCCAAATGCCCCTGCAGTATGCTAGTGACAGTCACAGAGAGAAAGCATTGTGACTCTGTTACACAGAGTAGTACATACATTATAAAGTTTAAACATAACTGAAATCTGTATATTGTGAGACCCTCCAAAAGTAACTATAAATCAAAAATTTCAAACAGCTATATGTTTAAATTAAAAGAATTTTCAAAAAGAAACAGAACTTTAAAGCAAACAATTCTCCAAACAGTACATCTCTGATAAGACAATCAAAACAAGCAGTGATATTGAAGTTCCATCAACGTTTTCCTCTGAAAGAAAAAAATGTCACTAAAATAAAGCAACCAATGCAGAAGGCAGATTCTGCTGGACTTTGTCATCACCATCTTCTACTCTTTGTTTCAGCATTTGCAGTATGGTGCAATGACCTACACTTCCAGCACAGCCATTTCTGGAACTGTGCTAGGAAATAAATCAAGTGTGGGTTCATTATTATATTAATAAGAGAACATTTAAGTCAGTTTCCCATTGCAATTGATCAGGTACTTTTGTAGATTCTGCAGTTCAGTTCAGGAAACACACTTTTAGCTACCCAGACACCAGTTTAGCACTGCCTCAGCTGATTCAGGGTGGAGGAGGATTCAGCTTTATTTAATGGAATCAGATTGGTAGGAAAAACTGTTTTCCACAAGCAGTAGAAGATTATCAATAAGGCAGATGACATCAGTAAGGCCAACAGCCAAGTCTATCAACACCACCAAGAGAACAACCTAGCAGAAATGAGAACTCCAGAAGAAAGGCAATGACATAACACATGCAGCTCTCTTGCTCTCAAGCCAACATCTCAACAAACTCTATCTAGGCACAAGGCAAGAAGTCACCAAACAAACCTGCAGGAAACTAGTACTCCTACTGCTGCTGCTCATTCAGTGACTTAAAATTTCAAGGATCTAATTTCTAAGCTTCCCTTCTATGGCACACAAATTTCCAGTGTGGGCTGTGCACAGTCTGATTCCACAAGGATTTTGAACACAAATAAACCTGAGTTATGTTTCAAAGGCAGTATTATATTACTGGATGCAAAACTCCTTCGAAGAAAAACATTTTACATGTACAGATAAATTGATCTAAAACAATGGAGGATGAAATTCACCATAACTTCCTTGTTGAACCACATATCGTATAGACCTATATGCACAGGCTCAAAGCTGGATCCTCTTGACACCATCATATTCAAATCTTTAAGATGAGAAGCCCAACAAGAAGAAAACAAAACACACAAGATAAGGGTTGAAATTTTTCTCCTTAAGGAACTATAAAGATCCCAAACAAATAACTGACTACCAGCCTGAGGTTAACTTTCTGGGGTTTATCACAAACCATTTCATTCTTACATATTAATCAGTAAATGTGGCATCCTTTTTTTTTTTTTACTCAGGTGTCTTATGTTAGTGACATTGACACTGGCTGTCTGAAGAAACTCAGTCACTTCTCTCCTCACCAGATCCCATTTCACTGAAGTCAGATCTCCCACAGCCTCATCACTGATGACATCTAAAACGGTGCTTATCACTATAGGATCTATGAATACCTTACAAATAAATAACTCTAGCAGATACAAAGAAAGGTGTGATATCTGCAAAAGCAGATGGTGTAATAGCTCTGGACAGTTGGACAAAAGCCCAGGGTTTTGTATCTTAAAATCAATTGAAAGCTTGAGCAGCTCTCTGAATATGTCCAGATTTGCACTTTAGCATAGTTTCTGTATGAGCAATCTCTCTTCATATTCTGGAACAACACTTAGCAAGCAATGGAGAAAGTATTTTGCCACGTAATCAAAGTAGAACCAGAATCTAGAATATAATCTGATGATTGGTATATAGCACATAAAAAACAGAAAAAAGAATGAAACATACTGCTTCAAAGGATACAACATTCCTGCAAAATGTCACAGTTAAACTCCTGCAAAGAGCATTTACCAAAGGAATTTCCCTGTAACAGGTTATTTGTCCTCCTGCAACCTGAAATTTGGTTTTGTACTTTTTCTTCTACCACCTCACACTCAAAAGTCTCAGAGGAGCATCCAGAGTAAACAGAGACCACATGAGGAAACCCCTCCTGACCTCAGATGTTGTAACAGAATTTAATGTTCACTGTTTAGGATGCAAGCCCAGAGCAGGCTTCCTTAGAATAATTCAGCACCAGTATTTCTAGCAAGAAGAGCTTCTAAAAAGCATGAAAAAATTTCAAGTAGAATTTTTTTTTTATTACTATTTTCTTTACATTTGCTGTGTAATTATAAAATTATAAACATCACCTACATTGGAAGAGACCATTCAGATCAAATCCAACCATCAACCAAACTTTGTTAAGCCTTTCACCTGGGCTAATGTTTTGGTTTTTTTTAAATAAGGATTTCTGTGAGAACCTTCCTTCAATATTAACACCAGAATGGGAATATCTGCGCAAAAATGTCCTATATTATACTTAGCACAGAAATCCCACCACACTTCGTCAATAATGTCATCATTTCTTCAGAGCAGCACAGCACCTTTAGAAGAAGCTTTTAGTCTCTTCCATTCATTTTTTGAATACTTAATGAAGACTGTTACAGGAAGGTAACAAGTCAAGAGTCAGATTGTATAGACACTTTTTACATTACACAATAATGTATAACTATCATATCTCTAAAACAGACTTAATCATCTACTATACCTCTCTCAATATAAGGCACTAAATCACCACATTTTAAGATATTTGCAAGAATATGAACCTCCTCATCAATTGCAGGCAGCAGCTCCAGGAAATGTAATTACTGAACAGCGTTGTATGTTTTGTAACTTGAACTGAAGAGCCCTAGTCATCTAAATTCTCCCTAACTAGTCTTTAGCACAAGTAAACCTTCTAATTGGAACCACCAAAATAAGGACAAGTCTCCTATTAAAAGGCAGACCACACAACAGAAAAAGAACACCACAGATGCAGAATTTGATTACAGCTATAGCATATTACTGGATTTTAAACGTTGTAGGGACTGGGTTTGTTTATATTTTTAATAAAGAATGTTAAACTGATATTGTTTCTCTGCTAGCTAGTAGTCTCTCATTAACTACCAGGTTCTGTGATTTAGATAGTCCATACTTGGGTCACTAAGGAATAAGCACAGAGAAAGCCATGTATAAGAAGAAAGTAAACAGAAGACGGCATAACTAAGGTCTTCCTACTGGTATGGCCATAAGAGACACTAAATTTCAGCACAAATGTGTTATCCAGTTATTATAAAAGGGATTAATCAGCTAGTACACAGCTCCAGTACAGAACACCACAAGGCAAGTGCCTGGTATTTCTATGCACAGCTACAAAAGCCATACAGGACAGGGTAATTCACATGCCACGTGGGCAGTTCAAATCCATACCTGCCTTTAAAATATCATCTAAATACACACAGATTTCCCTTGGTCTTAGTACATCTTTGTTATGTACTCTTTCAGCAGCCACAAGCAACAGGATCTCATAAGATGTAAAAGAAAAGGAGCTGTGAAGTTGGGCTTCATGCCTGTGAGCACTGGCTGCACCATTTCACCAACATCCAACGAATTCCTTCTTAGAAGGTTTAGTTCAATTTACAATCCATCTCTTCAGGAACACACATCACCATCCTCCCTTTGTAGCTTCTTCCATACTCTCTAGCTACAGATAGCGCTGTACCTGTGTGCCATTCTCAAAACGGCTACCAAAAGCCATGACATCACTCTGCAGGGCAATGAGATGCAGCCATCATTCCCCTCCACAAACCGCTTCCCAGGCTGCAGTGGCTTTTCTCAGCTTGCTCAGTACAGAAGGCAAACACAAGTAGCCAAACATCATTGCCTTTGGACATTCTCACTCACATGCCAGTATCTCTGAAGACCTCAAAGTGATAATGTCTTACAGTCACAGCCACCCTCTGCTGAGTGACTGCTCCATTCTATCACACCAGTCCCTCTTTTGGGGAAAGGTTTAAAGTGGTATTTGCCACATAATCTAATGCTTCATACATACTTTAAAACCTGATAAAACAATTTAGAACAGAAAATAAAAATCATGAACAAGAGGAGAGGAGAAGGGAGATGAAGGGAGGAGTGAAGGTTATTTGTGTGCAATTATTTTTTCTTTATTATCTACTTATTGAATCAGATACCTCATAATACCCGCTGGAAAACAGTAGCATCAATAAAAGGATGGTTTCCATGGAGAACAAAAAGGTCAAATCATAATTTATTTTAAAGTATTCAAGTCTATCAGTTGAATATTCAACTCCATCACACATTTTTAAAAACAATCAAAATACCTGGCATCAATGTGTGCTGTTTACACTGTTTATCATCTGCCTCTTGAAGGCAACATCTCAGGTAAACAATTTTTATTACATACAAGAAATTAAAAAATATAAACAGGTGAAAGACAGCTTGTGAAAAGAGTTACATGTTATGTGCTCACAGGGTGAGGTGTGCACATAGAATTTCATTTCTATAATTAAATGTCAGGTTACAAAAAGTTATAATAAAATTAGTTGAGCATAATTCATTGCCATTCAAATGGAACTGGAGCCTTGTGTACTCACCAAACAATTTGTACTGAAACAACACAAGCTGTTCAAACAAATTGACATTTTTAATTCCTACTTATAGCAGACCTTTATTACCAGTTTCTGAGATGGGATGTTTATTATGAATATAAAAATGTTTCAAAACTGTTTGTGAAGGATGAATCTAGAAAATGCCCAAGACTTTCATGACAAAATAATCAATTCAAGGCAACACCCATGTTGCCATCTCTACTATTAAAAAAAAAAACAGAAAAGTAACATTACATAAAATGACAAAATTCTGAATTAAATAAATTAATAACTAGGTTACACAAAACCTTCTGTACTGAAGAGAGATACGAGTATTCCTTTATGTGATGGTGAAAAGCATAAGGGAAATCTGCAGGTCTTGATATTTTTCCAAATAACTGCCTTCTTGAATTATTAAAATATCCTTTCCTCCAAGGCACTTTAGGAACAGAACTTTTTTAACATTTAAGTCAAAAGTACCTCACATCAATACCTGTAACTAACACAAAACTTTTAGAAGCATCATTATATTCAGAAGAGATGCATTAAGTACCAATGATCTTGAAATGCATCAATATCCAAAAACCTTATTCAAAGAAAATCAGCTAAGTACAGATTCAGTGAAGATAAAAACCCCAAGACCTAAGCTTCAATATCCACACCTACGAAAGTGAAAATACTATTAAGATAGCATTTACCTGTTTATAAGTTTACTCAAAGCATTTCTCCATCATAATATAATCCAAAATTTGCATTGATTCTACTTTAAAAAGAATTCTTACTATCAAAGCAACTAATTGGACATTGTATCCATTTAGCTCTTATTATATTCACAATGTGAAACCTTGACTTTTCACCACAGAATCAACTTCTAAAAACAATAATGTGAGGAGAAACATGTGACACTCAAGCATCCTGTGCCATTAAAGCAGATTTCCAATTACCACTGCATTGCCTGTGTCAGACTATAAAAACTATTTACAAGAGGAAATGTCTATATTTCATGTTATTCTAATTAGAAAATATCAAAGAATGTGTCAGAACAGTCAGTTTTTGTTCAAGACAAAATGGTTTTTTTGCAAATCCCAAAGTAATTACTTTAGCTCTACCGAAATGGAAGAAGCAGAAACACTCTCGTAATTGAGTAACTAAGGCAAAAGTTGCTTAAAATTTTAAAATAATTGAAAATACATCTACAGAAAATGAGCAAGGCTGACAGCAAACATGACATAGCTGTTCCCCCCTAGAATGATAATCCAAGTCATTTGAAATCAGGTTTTGTATCTGACCAATACTTTGGCCCATAAATGTTGACATATTTTGGGTAAAGCACAGGGATTCTTCAGTCTTCAAGACTGAGGTCAGGGGTGTTTTTTTTTTCAGCTGGTTTTTGGGAGTTTTGGTTGGTTGGTTGGTTTTGTTTAAAACCTGCCTGGGGAAAGGCTGTGAATGTGTGCTGATGGTTTGAAACTGATTACACAAGCATATTAATAAAAGGGAAGGAACACTTCCAGAAATCATAGAAACATATAAACATACAATAGTTCAGGTTGGAAGGGACCTTAAAGATCATCTAGTACCAACCCCCCCTGCCATAGGCAGGGACACCTCCCACTAGACCAGGTTGCTCAGTGCCTTGTCCAGCCTGGCCTTAAAAACCTCCAGAAGAGGAGGCATCCACAACCTCTCTGGGCAACCTGTTACAGTGTTTCACCACCCTCACTGTAAAGAATTTCTTTCTTATATCCAGCCTGAATCTACCCTCTCCCAGTTTACATCCATTATTTCTAGTCTGTCCATCACATATCCTATTGAAAAGTCCTACCCCTGCCTTTCTGTAGGCCCCCTTCAGGTACTGATAAGCTACTAGGAGGTCCCCCCTGAGCCTTCTCTTCACCAAGCTGAATGAAGTAACACTTCATGCAGAGAAGTCATAAATACGAATTGACAGGAAACAATCTTAGAAAAGAAGCATTAGAAAGAACCACCAATGGTCAGAGCATGACATGGTGCACCATGAGCCATACAGCTCATCCAGACAACTTCTTATTGCAGGAAGGAACTGGTGAACCACATACTGTTAAATGCATGACAGCCAGCTTCCTCCTCCCTCTCCTGCAAACCAATTACACCAGCAATGGAGAACTCTTCATTCTAAATGGGTATGATTACCACAGCAAACACCAGCAAACCTCTTTTTTGGAGCCACATAAAGTACTTGCAGACTGAAGAGATTAAGATACATCCATATGCTTAAAAGTGACTTTGTGATGACCAGTGAAAAGCGCCTAAACACACACACGCAAAGTAAGGCGAGCAGTTGTGCTGGGGACTCTCTCTCTGCCAAATACTTTCTTAAGCTAATATTGATATTCTAACCACAGCTCAAATTCTCTGACTGAAGTAAATATACCTTTATAGTGGATTGCTTTTTCTGGATGTTTGCCACTCCAGACATTATCCATCGTTAATGATAGAAATGGGACTAGCCCTTGTCAAGAAACTCCTTGAGAACACACATTCTGCTTTTCTTTTTCTGAACACAGTATATGGAAAACATTAACTCATTGAACTACATACTTCAAATATTCCTTTAAAAATTAAACATTTGAACTTTTAGTACAATTAAGGCTCATCTCTAAGTATGTTTTGAAGTACTACTCTTACAAGTCCTTGAGTTTGGACTACACTTCATCACTGCAGAGCTACCAAGAAGCAAATCTTGATAGTTATTTCATTTCATACTGCAGTAAGAAAAATACTTTATACCCCTGATTTTGCAGCACTGGGAGAAACACCACATTTTCTGCACATTATTTACATCAGTGCAGACTCTATAGTGCCTTCATACACAATACCCAAGAACCCTTCTAGCTTCTTACTTCTCAACTTGATAATTTCCCTTGAAAACTTCCCATAATAAATCTGATTAGCCTGTCTAGAAATAAAATACTATTGCTATAAACATAATATAAAGATCCATAGTCTGTTTGTGGGTTCAGCCATTGCTTTTTTAAATAATGCTCTTTTTCCAATGTGATTTCAGTCTGTTTGTAGGCTCAGCAAGCGCTTTTTTAAAATACTGCTCTTTTCTCAACAAGAGTAAGCAGACTCTAACCTCTGGATGAGCTACAACTCTTCTTTCAATTCTGCTCTGTCTCTGATAGACAAAAACTATTAATTAGTGTTCATTTTAATTATTTCCTACTTATCTTTTCTCTTTGAACAGTGTCTTCCTATGAAAACAGGTAATATCTGTCAATGAACCCAAAAAAATCATGTACTGCAAAGAGACCAAGTGAAATCTAACTGTAGCAGTTAAGAGCCAACAGTCAGTTAACCTGCAAAGCTGTATGTAGTCGATTTCAACTGAGCTGCTCAAGAGGTTTTGCAGTTGGCAAAACCCACATGCAAAAGCATCCCAATGTTCTCAAGCTTTATTCACATACAATCCCAAACACTGAATCTGCATGCATTTTGTAACTCCATTAAGATTCAGAATCCTTATCGAGCTTGATTGTGTAAAACTTTTAAAAGGGAATAGGAGTAGAAATATGAAACTTGACAATCCTTATGTACTCTTACTCTTACAGCTCACGGTTAATTTCCAAAAAACTGTATTGGCTATTTAAAGGCCAATGCCAAGATTCATAAGTTTGCTGGAGCAGTTAGACATGATGAACTGATCTTCATGCTCCAGTGATTTATCCAAGGACAAAGATTTCATACATTGATCTTTCAGGTGTCATATAACCTAACAACTAATGTAAATTGAATACAATAAACTCAATTGGCTGAGTTTCCTTTCACCTTGTCTGAGGTTATAGAGTAAAGTCCCAATCTTCTAAATGGGACTTCTCTGCACAGCTAAGTACACCAACAGCAAAAACTCTGGATAAAAGCTGACACAATTGCAAACAAAAAAGATAATTTCTCTCAAAGAAGAATTAAAAATAGTATCAGGCAGAAGAAGTGGAACTAGCTGCTCACTACAGCAAATTATAGAACAAGTATTGATCCCACAAATGCTATTTATTCCGCAAAACTCACTGATAAAGCTGTGCTTGCCTACACACCAGCAGACATCACAAGGTTTGAAGATGTAGAAGGACCCACTATAGTTAAAGCAATTAAATTTACTCACACACAACACAGCTCTGCTATTACAAAATAAGCCTCAATTTTCCCTTCCACACAACCTGACCCATCCTCTCCATGCATTCATTTTATCTGTGAGGAAATTTGTGATCTTCTCAGCCCGTAAGTGCTGTTAAATCACAGCCAGCAACTCTCCCAGTGGAGTGAACTAGTGGGTACTCTGCTGTTTTTACTGATCAAATAATAACCAGCCAACATTCTCACTACTGTGACACACTCCTGAAGTGCATCAAACTAGCAATCTTCCATGGCAAAACAGATAATAAAATAGAGGTTCGATTATTTAAATCACAGCACCTCCTGCTGACAAACAAAACAGCTGTTCACTTGTAGAAACTGCCCATACCTAAACCAAGAAGCTTTTATTTAGGTATTATTAAGACTCAGTCTAAAAGCTACCTTCCAACCTGGATGATTATGATTTTAGAAAGTCTTTTCAACCACTTCGTTCTTCATTCAACTAATAAATCCTTAAGAGCTACTGCTTCAACAGTTCATCTGTTCCATATTCTGCAATTTGTTAATTCTGAAAGAACTTCTCATGTGTCTGTATTCTGTGCCTTAGAAACTTCTGATTACAACTGTACATTAAGGAGTTGCCTTGTGAGGGAGAAATTAAGTAGCTGTAGTTATCCTGTCTGTGACAAGGCAGGTAAGGGTAACAAGTTCCACCTCACAGGATCATCCACCCTCTTATCATCAATTATGTTAAGACCAAAACATCATGACGACTTCTCCAACACCAAAGCCAGACTACAGAACTATTTTTCCCCATCCCATTCCCCAATGCAGAGGAGAGGCACAAACACACTCTGTCCTTCAGCACAGTCTGAAGCATGGAAAAATAAACAGCTTGAGCATCATATTTACCTTCCAGATAAACACCTCCATCCTACTCTGAAGCAGATTTTGATGAATTTAAAAAAGTGACAGAAGCAGCAGCTTCTGTACAGGGAAGGAAGGTGCACTGAACCAAGGGCTTTTAAAAATTGTCTCAGCAGAACACACATTTCTGTTCTCCATCAGCAAGTCTGTGCAACTTTACACACAAAATAATTACATGTAATCAGGCATTTCTGTCCAAAGGTTGTGGTAATCACTGATTTGCTCTGAGATGCTAAATTAATTGTCCAGTAACAAGGCACTTTTTCAAACAGAAATTGACTGAAGTAAGGCTAACAACACAAAGCAAATTAGTTTTTAACATACATTACATAAAATGAGAATAAAAAAAAATACGTAGAATATTTATTTATCTAAATTCTCAAATAATTAACGTGGACAAATTTCTGGCTCCATGTCTAAGTAAATATAATAAAATTGTTCAGGTTATTTACCTAACTGGGTTTTTAAAATCCCAGAAGAAAAACAAGCAGAGGCTTCCAGCAGCAAGTATTCTGAATATTTACAGTGCCTGGCTTCACATCCTGCTCACCTCCCAAGGAACAGGCATTAACTTAGATTTCTCTGCTTCAGCTTCCCCTGGACCTCATTATTTGACACTCTTTTCTGCCCTTTGGTGGCTTTGAACAGCCACACACATTTTCTACACAACTGTAAGCAGTTGTTCAACATTTCATTTCTTCTTATTGTCCAGCTGAAAAAGACAGAGAAGAGGTTTTGTTGCCTCTGGGCACCTGCAGAAATATTTTGCAACTGCACATGGCTTTTAGAATTTTAGCTGAGTACCTCCCATTTTCATTTCAACACTAACACAATCTGTCAGCCAATTAAAAAAAGCATAAGGGCTAAGTGTGGGTCACTGATAAGTGGCCAGACAAAATTAGTTCTTATCGGTCCTTCTGATACTTCTGCAAACAAGGAAGAAGCTGAAGAAATGGGATTCAGAGTCTGCCCTTTTAGAATAAGAAAAAATAAACAAAACCTCAAAAAAATCCCTAACAGCAGCATACTGTTTTCTATTTAAAGACTGACTGAAACCTTCTGCATCAGGTTCACTAATAGCGTAAATACATTCCTAAGTGGAGCTGATAAGCCGACCCCCTCCTAAAAATTACTAAGCACACATCAGAGATTAAATTCTATCTCCTGTTTATATTGACTTTTCCATTTCTTTTTTTGCAGCAAGCTAAGAGACTTTTGTTGTTTTTTTTTTTTAAATCACAGAGTTTATATCTAAAAATACAGTGATTACCAATTGTATTCTTCCATCAGATCAAGCTGCAACTAAAAAAGTAATCTGGGAAAAGTCAAGTAATACATTGCATAGGCAACCTTTGATATGTTGCAAGTAAAACTTGCACTAGACAATCCTTTATATCATTGCAAGTAAAACTTGTGCTAGAGGCAATGTGGGCCCACTGATGAATGATGTGGGTGCACTTGTGACAGACCTCGTGTTCACAAATACATGGGTCCTCATAGAATGCACACAAGGGAGCTAGTAGAAGTGGTTGCAAGGCCACTCTTTGGTAAATCATGGGGAACTTCACAAACAAGCTCACATACTTCAGGCTCCTGAAATATTCTGGACACATCTAGTTAGACTTCACCTCACTCCATCCTTAAGTAATGGAGCTGGAAGGAATGCTAAGTACTATTTAAGACTAAAGTCCTGGCCCAGACCATTCAAATAACATGCAATGTAACTAGGATGGGAATGCTCCCTAGCATGAGCACACATGCAGCCCTGAAAGCCAAAGTCAGGCAAGTAAAGTTCTACCTAAAATCCACCTCTCCTGCTCAATGTTATTATTTATCCAAACTCTTGCTGCGTTCCCAAAGATTTCTGGGATCCAATATTATTCTACTAATCTATCACTCTATTAAAGGTGTAATTTATATCCTATCTCTGTGATCTACAGTAACTCCTTCTCATTCTCCCTTCTCAAACTTTTCATTAGGATCAAGCCACATCTTTTCAAATCAAACAGTTACTCAAGCACACCTCGCCTGCCAGCAACTCAACTTGAGTAATCTTATTCCTTTGAAGACAATTCAGCTTCCCTTTAAATAGATAGACACAGTAAAAACTTACACACTTAGCTTCCAGAACAAGATCTGATCTCTGACAACACAAGCCTTGCCCACCAGGATTTCAGAAAGTTCTTGACAGATAAATTTCTGGAACATTAGTTTCTAGCACTTACAGTATGTTAATTGCCAGACCACACAGATCACAAAATCCAGCTGGACAGAGTTTAATAACTGTGCTAAAGTTTGAGAGAGACAATAAGCTCCCATTTCTATGCATTTGCTGTTCAACTGTTGCCAAAAACAAGCTAGCTACTACAGCATCCCAGACGGTACTAAGGAGGAAGGAGAGGATGTATAAGAATCCAGTCATCTTCAAAACATGCATAAGCACTTCACATAGAGAGATCTTCAAAAGACAGAAGATTCCTCACTATTCTCATTGCACCACTTGCAGCAGTTGTACATTTCCTTTTCACATCTGGTTGATGACAGGGAACATCACACCAGTTTTTTCCAGGCATAGAAATCTACTGCACTGTTCAGACAGTTGTTATTGACCTAAGTGAGATGAAAATATTTCACACACTGTACTTCATGAAAACAACATAATTAAAAGCATACTTCAAAGTCTCAGTGTGTGCCAATCATTACAGTATTCATACATTTAAACTAGAAATCTCTTCTACACATCTGCACATTTTATGTGCTTTGATCTTCTTTAAGAATGTAGAAAATGGTTACAAAAGTTATTGCTATATATTTGCCAGCTGGCTCCATTATCTCCACCTCTTTTGAAGGTTGTCCCACAATGCCTACCTGTCCTTCCCTTAATCTCACCCCCAAAAATCTGCCATAAGCACTCATGTATTGTATCATTGGTTACACTGGAACATACTCATCACCACAGCAGAGCACTGCCTCATCCTCTGACTCCAGTATTGTCTAGAAGTTCCCGTGGTGACTTCATAATCCCTTCATTAAGATGTTAACAATTCTTTGGAAACGCCTTTCAGATCCTGCATATCATTCTACACAAAGAATCCCCAATGGAGGACACGGTTGACAATACAACAACACATCTGCATTTCATGCTTAGCAACTCTATTCATCCTTAAAGAACAAGACATACCCAAAGTCTAGTCCCCTGCTAAATCAGCAGCTTGGGTATCAACACCCATGAACAACTTCATTTCACTGTGCATCTCGAGTATCACTTATACATCCAATTTAAATAATTAGCAAAAAAATTCTCATTTAAGCAATTCATGCTTTTCGTGAGACAACACACAAATCTCAAACCCTAACAACAGCCTACTAGACTTCAAACAACACTTAAATCTACTCTTACACAAATGCTTCACTAAAATAAGAGATTATTCTGAGTACTTTTCATATACTACTTAAACTTCCAGATATTTGGGATTTCACAAGGAATGCAAAGACTTAAAGTGCCTTCCAATCACATTCTCCCTGCTTTGTGGAAGCTCTCAACTGGCCAGCAAACAGTCCCTCATCATTTAGACTGCAGCTTTGGATATGGAAGAACAGCAAGCAGTGAGTCTAGAGGTCCAGACCTCTGTCTTCCCTTTGGATCTACCTCACACAGAGCACCAATGCAGGCCACTGTGTCAGGGATGGGGTCTAGAAAGGGTCTGCTTAACTCCTCACACTGGGTTCCTTTGGCAATTAATCTACAGCCTGTTCCTGCAGTAATTCAGAAGTGAGAGAGAAGTAGGGTGCAGTGTAGATGAATGGGTTTGACTGTGCCAAGAACCTGGGGTCAGCCTTGGGCACCAGAGTCCCACCTCACTTGGCTCATAGCTTAGCCTCAGCACTGTCCCACAGCTCAGTGCCTTAGGAAGCAACCACACACCAGCACAGGATATGCAACCTCTGCTTATTTACTCAAGGTGTATGAATAAAGAGGTTTGGCTTGGAAAACTGCAGCTTTCCAGCAACAGCAAACTTCTACTTGAGGGCACTCAGGAATCACAGCTGCAGCAGGTCTGTCCAATGGAGCAGATTATGACAACAGCTTACCTTTCATAGGAAAAATTCAATGCATTTTAATGCACTGACAGTTCAGTTTTCTACTTTGCTTTTAGTCTACAGTCACAATTAGCAACTTTGCAGAGTATCCGTTCAATACAAGAAAAAAAAAATAAATTGCTAAAATACTTCTCCCTGTTGTCTCAATGTGATAAATTTCCTTCAGTTTTGGTTTAAAAAAAAAAAAACAGCTGAAAACCATTCTTGGAATAATAATGCAGAAAAATATCCTTGCAGTAGGTAAATTTTACAAGACACAAAAAAAAAGAAATCAATGGTGATTCATGAGAGAATTATTTTAATCCAAAAAAATCCCACCCAAGATGAATAGTTTTGAACATCATGGATTTCCTCAATATCTTCAGGATTTAAATACACTTGTTTCATCCTTTAGTCCCTAGTACTGCTTAGGACACACATCAGCAGTATTAACACAATGGCACACTTGATTTTTAAAAAGTGATCTGCCTTTTTGCTAGGATTTTTTCCACACCTCCCACCCCCCTCGCCCTAAGTTTTTTAAACTAAGTATGGTGACAATTTGATATTTTAGCAGTGCTTTGCCCTCCTGAACCCTGAGGCAATGACCCAGAGGATTTGCACTCTCCTGCTAATCACAAGTCTGGCTGCGGCCATTTCCCATGACATAGTTGAAATTCTCCTCAACTTGCCCTCTCAACTTCACCAACCACACCATACTGAAGCTATTTGCTGTATCCTCAGGCTGTCGGTCACACCACCTTTCACCAGCAGGGCTGCAAACCTGCCCCACTTACTCCTGACCCACCATCAGAAGCCAAAACTCCCTCAGGGAGCAGTTTCTCTTGCAGAGCTGCTGCTCTCCCTCCAACTGCACAGCAGAAGTAGCAGGTTCTCTTATCTGACACTTAAAAGGAAACCAAACATTTCCTACTGAAACTTAAACATTGAAAAATATACTCTGTGCACATACTTAAATGACATTTTAAAACTTCTACCTCATGTTCATATACCTAAAGCCTATTTATTTTACTGTGAGCCCCAAAGTCGCCTACAGAAACTCTTGCTGCCTCATCCCTGGAAAGGTTCAGGGCCAAGCTGGACCAGGCTTGCAGCAAACTTGAGCTGGTGGGAGGTGTCCCTGCCCAGGGCAGGAGGTTAGAACTGGATGGCCTTTAAAGTCTCTTCCAACCCAAGCCATCCTGGGATTCTATTCAACAGGCTCTCCCTAACCTATCGTATGTACTGTTCAGTGACATATAAACATGTCTCTGATTTATTTTAGTCTTGTCTATTAATATCAGGAACCATGGGAAAGATAAAACCCAATTGCTGAACTGTCCAAGTCTTTCTATTATGCCATAAAAAAGGATAGCATTAAAAACTTTGAAGAAAACTACAACAATAATGAAAGTTTAGATCACTCATCCAGGTTTAACCAAGTACTGCTAAGCAGGTCAGTAAAATACACTCAACTTAAAAAACAAACCTTCCTAAAATTCAAGCACTCATCATACCCACATATAACTAAATTCACTTAATGCCTTCAGTTCAATTAATGTATGTGACAAAAAAATAAAGATATTGGAATATTTCTGATGATTTTTCCATACACATGGCTTCCACATGAACTCTGTAAAAGATGTTTTGGGGGAAAAAAACCCACTTCTTATAAAAAAATAATCTTTTGGCATAGATATTGAAGTAAAAGCATGTAATTCAGTAACTGGATTGAGCCGAGTAACTACTCTAAGCAGTTCTAGAGGTACTATCATGAAGTCATCCCCTTCACCATTACATGAATTAATAATCATGCAAGAAAACGTTTTATATTTAGAGCCTTACCACATTTCAAAATATGCATGCTGGAATTAATGTGTTTTATCTCCAAAACACCAAGGCATATACTTGACACTTTTAAATAAGCACTCGGATACTAAAGATTGGACTCCAAAGCATTTGCCTCCACAGGGTCATCCCAGCTCTGCCACTTAATCTCATTTTATAGATTGTTTTAATCTCTTTGAATTCCG
This sequence comes from Turnix velox, assembly GCA_013400935.1. NCBI lineage: Eukaryota > Metazoa > Chordata > Aves > Charadriiformes > Turnicidae > Turnix > Turnix velox. Next base: position 179,909 of record VZTY01009623.1, on the reverse strand, counting down.
TCAACTTTTACTTCTTTTACCAATCTCACCTGTGACATGGGCCTAATTTTGTAGCAGCCTAAAAGTTGTCTGAAATTCAGCACAACCCTATGGATATTAAGATAACATCATTGTTTAACCATCCTTTAAAATAGTTGAGATAGTCACATAATTTAAATAGACTGCTGACATTGTAGTAGCATTACCTTAGAGGCTGTCTGGAGATAGATCCAACAATTAAATCAAGATAATCAGATTAAGAGCAGAAAGAGAACAAGCATTTTCATATAGCTGCAACGTGAAGCTAAGTTAGTATCATTTAAATTCAAAGCTTACATTTTTAAGTATCGTGAGGTTGAGGTTAGCCTTTCTTTCAAATTCTACCATTAGAGAGCAACACAAAAATGCTCCAGAGCAAAACTGAAAACCTTGGCAGATTGAGTGGAACACATTCTCAAAAAAGCTCCAAATAACTTTTCCATTTTCAATAATTAATAATCAAGCTATTTGAAACAGCTACATACTCACATTAATGAGTCATGGCAGCCCTAACTGCAGTTAGGAACTGCAGCAGACTGGGGCCAACTTGTAGCTGCCATCTTCACTGCAGGGCCCCACAAACCCTATGAGCAGGGTTAACCCCAAACATCCCTCTGGGCATCTCACAGCTCTTCCTCCTGTACAAATCAGAGAAACAGAGGGCCTCCAAAAAATAATCTATAAATGCCCAGCCCCATGCCAAGTCCGCTCTGAAAAGGCTCTCAAGGAAGGGAAAGTCTGAACACACAATGACAAACCATCTATGCTGTACTCTTTTTTCTTTCTTTTTGATTATTATTTTCAAGGAGAAATTGGGAAGCACTGATGTGCTTAATTATTTAATAATCCTAACAGCCTACTGCACAACTAATTCTTCAAGGAGGTTTTAAGCCGATCATAATTGGATCACACTCAGGAAGAGGATATAGCAACTAACCTTCCCCCACAATGAGATGTTACCAACATAAAATGGAAAAAACCCAAAACACTGTAACACTACTAACTCTGAAAAGGATGCCAGAGCCACCATTACAAGCTGCTGCAAATAGCAAAATTTAGGGCAGGAGACAGGTGAAAATTATTTTCTTTAGCAGCAGTTCATCAATTCTGGCTCTTAAACTTTTGTGGGAGTCAAGAACCCTCATCTCACATTCCTGAAAGATCCAATTGATGAGCACAATCTTGCACCTTTCAAGCACAGCATCTTCCAGCACCCACAAAAATCCACTACATTTAATCTTTAATTCAGAAGAGGATACAAACATTTAAAAAAACAGCATCCCAACAATAGTAACTGCCAAACCTTGAATCAACTAAAAGCTTCCAAATCACAGCATTAAATACCATAAGTAATGTATTTAACCACAGAATTTTTCATGTTGTAGGGGATCTCTGGAGGTCATATTGTTCAACTTCACATTTATAGCACTGCCAGTTTCAAAGCCAGATGAGGTTAACATGCTCCTTTCTTAAATGACAGCAATAAAACCAGAAAAATCTCTACAAGACAAAGAAACAAATAAGCTTGACAACATACTACTAAATACTAAATATGTAATCCATAAAAATTAGGCAAACTGGTGGGGAGAAAATCTAAACCACCCATTGACTACTCATTCAAAACAAGCTACTACCTGTATTTTTACAGCTGATTCTCACAGCCTGTACAGATGAAGCAGTTGTTTTCAGTGGAAAGATAACTGAAACAAAATTCAGTCACATATCACTGCACAAATACAAAAATTCAGTTTGAAGTTACACAGAAGTATTCTATTCAGTTTGGCAGCAATTCTCAATGCAGACATCTGTATCTCCAGCATCCCTTGCATTTAACTCTCAACTGGGAGCTTCTTCCTGTGTGAACTACCTGAAATTTTCATCAATAAAAATTGCTTTACCACAATTCTCTAAGCTATTATCAGTTGAAACACATTATTCAGGGTTTTTGAGGGTTTTTTGAGGCTATTTTGCACGTGTAAGGGATATGCCAGCCTAAAAACCAGTTGACTTTGGTATTCTTCTTTCCAAACTAATACTCAAACACTGGTGCATGCACACACACGCTATCAAACTCTTCACTGACCTTCTCACTCATTTTAAGGACAAGGCTACAGAGCTCTGCTACACTCAAAAGCCCTCACTTCTTACAGACATCTTGGTCATTGTGTTATTTTTTTTTTTTTTTTAAAGAAGTAATCTACAAAGCATATGATGAGATAGGGAAAAAAAAGACTGGGAACAACAACAACCAGAAAAAACAAAGCTCCACTTTTAAGCCACACTACATGTATATTTTCTGTAAAATACATTTATTCATGTACACAATACAACTAAGTTTAAAATAACCTACTTCATAGTTTTGCAAAGTTTTACATTAGGCTTGAGGCCATTGTTTACAGCCATTGTGATCCAGAGATCACACAGTTTAGTAATTGGGTCTTCATTCATTAACTTAAGCACAATGAAACTGATTTCCTCCATTAAATATGACACAGAATAAGCTGCAGCTGCAAGAGGGCAGTGGTCCCCACTTTTAAAAACTAGCAACGTCACTTGGGGAAGAGAGTAACAAGCAGTGAAAAAAAAAACTCCCTTCAAGTAACTGGAATACCAGTTTTGAAGATAAAATAGAGAAAGATCTGAGGCAAATAAAAAGAATAATTTTCTTTTGAAGTTCACCACCAGCTGGGCAAGTGGCACCTAGCACTCCCCAGGCTTACGGGAAATTTGTCTCCTGTTGTGTCAGGAAAAAACCCACATTATTGCTGTGGTCCCCCTGGAGCATGTAATTACTGATACACAGAAAAAGCACTGCAATGAAATACTTGTCAAATGTTGCCCTGAAAGTCAAAACTAAACAGTCTGAGCAATGTCAGCCTAATTCTGTTCTCATTATAGGCAGGACTGGTAGAGATGGAAATGATATCCCATGTACATGCATTTCCCAGTCCCATAAGTAACGTCAAAAGAGAATGACAGAGATTGGCTGGACAATAATTCCTAAAGAAGGACCTTCTGGGGCAACACCCAAGCTCAGGCACAGATATATCACCACACCCTCTCAAACCGATGTAAAACTAGATTACATGTTTTACTGTAGCCAACCAACATCAGTGCAATGAAAGATTCTGGGACTGGAATTCTAAGTGCAGTCCTTGGCAGTCACAGAAGTACTTAATGGAGAAGAAATCCAAGGCCTCTAAAGTGAAGGAAAGGAAGTAGTTTAAATGAAGTACCTCCTACTGACCAACAAGTACCCTGATCAAATGGCATGAAGAGTAGATAGCACAACAGCTGCCACTTCTGGAAGAAAAGCTCAAGTACTCAGGAAAATCTAGCACAATATCCCACCAGCTCTACTCCCACAAAGGCAATGTAAGCCAGGGGGCTAATCAAGGCATTACAGGGAAAAAGTGGAAAGGATGGCACGCAAACAAGTGAATCAAAAAAACAAGGAAAAAAAATCTCATTCTAGTATTTCCACAGATACAATTACATAGATTAGTTGTAGGAAAATCACTTTAGTGCTTGGAGACAGAGCATTTCATTGCACTCAATCTCCTTCAGCTCCAGTGGAACAGAAAACATGATGAGGCAGGACTTTTAAACCAGAGATGATTATCAGAACTAACACAATAGAGTTATATTAATGAGATTATAGTAGAAAACAAGATAATTCTCTCAACAAAAGAAACTACATAAGCATAACATTTGGTTTACAGGAGGACATTTTTCCAGTCTTTCCCCCACCCTCCCTTCAGTAAGTTAAGCAATGCCATTGTATCTTGCATGTAAACCACCCAGAACATTATATTTCCTATTACTATACATATCAGTAGGAAGGAAGTAAATCCATATCAGCCGTTTCCTAAACAAAATCTTATATAGATGTATGTCTAGTAACAGCCCATCAGGGAGTTTAACTGAACAAAGCTTAATTCCAAATGCACTTTCATAGATTTTTGCAATGGTATTTGCATTTTCATTGTAGAAAAATCTTAAACTTCAGCAGTGGGAATTACTGTACATTTGAATCATCTTACTAAGTTGCAAGCATTATGTAAGGGAAACATTAAAAATCAGCTCGTGGACTTCTTCTGACACGAGGTGTTACAAGCCTTTGTTTTCAGTATGTCAAACTGTGTTCAGAAATAAAAGCAGCTCCAAGGCACTCCTCGTATGACATCCTTCTCTTAGTCAGAATTGTAAGGAGACAACAAACCGCCCTTGCCAATCTATTCTTGTAGCACCGTAACTTTTAATGACCTGCATGAGTTACTTCAATTTGGTTTCATAAATAGTTTCTGCTCTTCTAAGTTTTACAACATGGGCTGCACTTGATACATGAAACCACATCTGACTCCGGATCAAATACCTCCCGGTTCAGCTCCACGCTGACCCTTTCTGACAGGTAACACCAGAGCCTCAGGCTACAGCCCCACTGCTTCTCTCAACCCATTTCAATCATAATGAAATCCTGGATCATTTATGACCATATTTCAAAAGTAACCATAATGCATTTGAAAGTAAGAGCAGTATTTGTCTTAGTGACCTGAAATACTTTTAACAGACATGCACTATTACCTCTGTGAAACATACCAAAAAGTTCTAGAAATTCTAATGTAAGCTTCCCACTGTACACATCACAGATTTCATGAATCATTTTACCCAAAAACATTTTCTTACAGGGTGCTCGGAATCCCCATTATGTCTCTGCAGGTAAAGCTGTTGTGAACCAGCAAACAGTGAAACTGGATGTCAGAGAAGGAGTGATGGAAACTTTAGTTTCTGAACCTACTGATCAACATCAAGCATCACTTACAATCTAACCCCGATTAGTAATCCAGAACAATGACCATGCTTCCACCATTCACTTGGGCACCAAAGGGAACTCTTAAAACCTGCAACTTATTTCCAAAGTATTTGAAAGGACTTTCACAAGACAAGTAAGGTAAACTAATGTCTAACCTCAGGATGACAGCCTATTAAGGAAAGTAATGAAAATATTTACATTATCATTACTATACTTTTCCTGTGACAGAGATGAGATGGCTGTGCTTCAGGTCACCAGTTCAATCTGCTCCTATACTCATTTTGCTGAAGGAAACAGCCTCAAATGTAAAAATAACACTAAAAAATCCTAATCTCCTGCTCACTAAAAAAATTTAAAAAATTTAAAAAATTGTACTTACTGGGCATTTTCTTCTAGTTACAATAATGAAAATTTACAAGTGATTTTGCCACTGCTCATTCTAACTGGGCCTGGGACTCTGGCAACTCTGGACCATTTACAAAACAAACCATTCCACAAAACACTTCTCAGCTCCTCCTTTCAATGTTCAGCCAATGGGAAAGTGCAGAAAATATTCACACATGAATTAATCCATTAGGAAGTTTTTAAACCAGAAAAGCAATACCCATATAGCAATAAATTACATGTGATTACCCCATGATGTGGTGACATTTGCAGGCTACAGCTCTAGTAGCAAGGCTAAAAAGCCATGTTAACAAAGCAGATGCAGTAAATCTGCCTGACCAACTCAAAGAGTGTGCAGTCAAATTAAGAGTTCCTACTGAGATTATAAAAAGGAAACTGCCCACATACCATCAGCAATAACACACTTACAGATATAACCTGACTACACTCTGACTGCTTGCTACGTGCTGTTTGATCCTGGGTTTAATTTAGCAAAAGCAGCCTGTGGTTCTAAGAACTGCAGCCACCCTGCAGCTCCACCAGCCACTGTGTCATAGAATCACAGAATGGTCTGGGTTGGAAGGGACCTTAAAGATCATCTAGTTCCAACCCCCCTGCCATAGGCAAGGACATCTCCCACTAGACCAGGTTGCTCAGAACCTCATCCAACCTGGCCTTAAGCAGCCCCAGGAAGGGGACATCCACAACCTCTCTGTGCAACCTGTTCCAGTGTCTCACCACCCTCACAGTAAAGAGCTCCTTCTTTCTTCTATCCACCCTAAATCTACCCTCTTTATCTTGTCTGTGTTTGCAGCAGGCTAAGCAAACTACTTAGTGTTTGTGGGCTTCCTTTTTCACTTTTAGTTTTTCCTTACTGTAAATGCAGGCTTCAACTGATTTTTATTTTTCCTCCTTCTCCTTTAGTGACCTGCGCATGGAGTGTGCCTTGCAACTGGAGACCTGCCCAGCCATTCACAACTCAAGCCAGAGCACAACACAGCTGGGTGCTACAGCACTTGAACTGGTGCCAGCAGAAGATGGAAGTTCTTAAGTCCCATACAAGAATATGGCAAACCAGTAATGCCCACCCACAATTGTTGTATTTTGAGAACTCTGCAATGGCTCTGCCATGTGAAAGTCATCATAACAAGCAGCTGAGTCACCATGTTGCTCCCCTGGTTTTAACTTGTCACTCCAAACACTGCAGTCGAAGCAAGTTAAAAGGCTACATTTCAGAATTGGCAGAGCACACATGACCACCCTCAGAAACTATGTCTCCAGCTTCCCAGGCGATGACTAACCAAGGAGCCCTGACCAAGTCAGCCTGGCTGCAGCTCACTTCAAGCAGCAAAACAGTCTACACAGCTTCACAAAAGCCTAATTTTGCTAAACCTCTCCAGGACATTCTCAAATATCCTGGCTGTGGGGAAAAGAATAAACTCTGATGGGAATTCCCATACGATGGGATAGAATGACTGCATAATGAATTTGGTCAATATTCCTTTTTTAATATTAAGATTAACAAGAATTTTCAGAACCACCAAAAACTATTTACAGCAGCCCTGTTGATGTAAAGTTCCAGGCTAGACTTAGAAAGTTCTTAGCACTGCTAGTTGTGTAAGTAAAATAAATTAACCACTTTCCAGATGAGGATTATTTTAAGCAGGAAATAACATATTCAAGATGATTTTAATGTTATCTCCAAGGCACAATTTGAAACTAGAACATGTCTGAGAGTGATTTTAAAAAAACCCTACATTCAGGAAAGCTGCCACCCAGCAATATGGTTAAGGCTATCAAATAACATAGTGGCAAACTAATCTCATGAACTGGAAGCCCTCTTTGTTCCTGCACCAGCAACTGATTTCCAAAGATGAATTTTGCTTAATCTCCATGTGTGGTATTCCTTTTGGAAATGTATGATCTTTTGCTAAAATCTCCCTTAAATATCTTAGTAATAAGGTTAGTAATAAGGAAGGTTGCAATAGACGTCTTCTCAGAAGACAGACGCCACTAAAACTCAGAAGTGATTTCTGCAAAGAGCCCCCTTTCTTCTCCAATCTCTATTTCCCCTCTGAGGGCAAAGAAGACATCTGCACAGTGTAATTTTAAATAACTAATTTCACACTGGGGAAAAAGTAGCATTGAGGAGGGAGCCTGCTGGCTTTCTGGCATGTTTTCATTTGCTTTCTTCTCTCACAATAAAACACATTATTTCTTACTCATATTTTGAAAATTAAACTTATGCACTAATTTAGACAGGAAAAAATTCTTCAACTCCAAATACAGCTGTTGTGTTTGTGTTTAAAAAAAAAACCCTGCTAAATACATTATTTACAACCAGACCCATAAAGGAGATATAAAATGAGTTCAGGTTGATATATGGCATAAATGTCATGCAGTTATCTGCAGCACAAGCCTCTGACCTAATGCACATCTTTCTCAAGCCCGAAATGTACCCTAGAGACCAGCAAACACTTACTGTAATTATTTACTGTCTTCTAAAAAAGACCTGCTGTGATCTATACACAGTAAAACTACAATTATTGGCTGTGGATAAAACCACAAAAATACACTGTTACAAGCCCATGCAATTTTGTCATGGCAACACCATAACTCAAACTCGTGTAACAATTGAATTGTCAGGATCCTGCTTAAGTGTGAGACAATAATGGAGCTGTAAGTCAACAATCTGTGAGATTTTTCTCTCTTGAAAGAGAACAAACAGAAAAACAAAGAGAGCACTAGGAAAATTTATGAACCAGCTCCTTTTCCAAGCACAGCTTCTGATGACATCCATGAGATAAAAGCATGTATTTGATGAGGAATCCTGATGTGATGTTCGGAGCTTGTTAAGAATCAGACTCAAAAGGAGATTTCACCAGTGACATTTCAAGAAAGGCTTTTATCAGCAAATTCTTGACAAATCACACACATATGAAACAGACTCCTCACTACAATAAACATCTTTACTCCAAACACACTCCAAGGAAAGCAGATATTGATAAAATCTAATACACACTACACTTGTCAAATTCAAACCAGGAGACAATGATTCACACAGGCCAAATTCTGTTTGCAGGCACAGTGTGCAATTGCAGACATAGAATCTATTACGCAGTGAGTACAGAAATGAAGTACACCTCTATATTTATAGTTAGCAAGGCCATTTTTGTAAGTAAAGTGGGAACCAAATCATTCCAGCTACTCCTGCTAGAAATCACCTTATGAAAGTAGTTAAGCCAAATCAATTGTAGTAGGTAGCAAATTTCTTGTCCTTATCCCACCACTGAAAAACATCCAGCTAAACTGCACTTGACACTGCAACAGTTCCCTCAGCTGAGATTTATTTACTTTAAGTATTCACCATATTTATACAACACTTGTGTCTTCAAAAGAATAAGCAAGTTCCCACTGCCAAACAGCACTGAAGTGAACTATCTCAAGCACTATTAAAAACTAAGCAAGACTCTGAATGAATGTCAGCGCATAAAGACAAATATTTCAACAGCATCCATTGGGAGGCATTATCGAATACAGCATTCATATTAATCATCCCGTTTTATGTTATTTTATTACAATCTTTATATTCTAAATGCAAAATTATTACCCTTGCTGTTAAGGTCTGTAATGTATCATGATTACACGATCTACTGAAAAATACACACTCTGGTATTGAAAAGCCTCCAATTCACTCAGTTGTTTTGTGAGAGGCTCCTTCAGAAAAATGCACCCAAGTTCCCAACATGCACAACTACCTCTGAAAATCACAAATCACCAGGATGTTCCTTTAAGCCTAACACTTGCCATATACAACACTGGGACAACTCACTGAGGAAGTTTCAACCTGTTAAACTAGAGCTTGCATTAGAAAACTCTGTAAGATAGTTTTATCATGAAAGCATCACCATCTCCTTAGACAATCAGCTTGCATAGATAGTGGCAGCAACTTCTGGAGACCAGATTATGGTTTCTGCAAGAGAGCACCAGCTCATGCTTTACACTCAAGAGGAGTTTCAAGATACACAATTTATATAATGCACCAAAATCATGAGGAAACACAAACCAAACCACTCAGTCTTAGCAAATCCACAAAGCAAATATTTTCCATGGCATTCAAAAGCTGTGAAAACGCTTGCAGAAACAAAATGAACAAAGACATCTCAAAAAGATACTGAAATTAAAAAGACATACAGTTTGTATTTATAGTTCTAGACTTTTTCATAACTTATTTTTAGTTTTTCAGAAGCAAGTTCACACAAAGTTTATTACAGAAATTCTCCAAAACAGTACAACGTGCTGCACACTGTTCTTCTGCTTTTAAATAATCAATATTTCAAATTCTCACTTGATTCCAAAATTAATCTTCACCAACACCACGTGGTTTATATTTCCACAGAAAGAAGAAATACACCGTACTGCCTAAATGGTGTGTTTAATTACATATAGTTTGACAACTTCCTTAAAAAAACTCAACACGAATGTAGCAACTTTGCAGCTCCAAGGTAACTTCATAATTTCACTGGCCAATCAGAAATCCAGCTGCCTGTTATTTCATATAGAAACACAAGAATAAAACCCACTAGTCCTGCCATACAGCACATCTTTCATAAAACCAGACTGAATAATGAGTTGAGCTATGGCAGTATCTAGAAAGCAATTTCAAACAGCTTCAGATTTATCCTTTAGAAAGGCAAGTGACTCTTTCAAGCAGATGAGAAACTCTTCACTTCTCCATATTTCCTCATTTTCCTGGCTGACAGCGCAACATCCATAACTTTACTCATCTGCCTGGCAATGCCTTGACTTAAATAAACAGATTTTAATTAGAGCACGTAGTCTCTCTTTGTGGATATCTAGACTTTACTGGATATGAAAGGTGACACCTTCTCTGGTTTCTATTGCTCTACACCAACCTGAAAATAATTCACTTTAAAGTCAAGATTGAGTAAACGAGGAACAGAAGTACTTTGTGGTTTCCCTTCCCACTGATGTTTATGCTTCATTGAATTATGGCTACACACACACACACACAAATACACCACTTCCTTAAGAACTCTTACTACTCAGTAGTTCCAGTATCACAAAAATTAAACATCTCACCACATTCAAAACATACAAATTTGTGTAACAGAGATCATACAATAAATAGAAATCAGATTATACTTACAATCTAGTTAACTTCTGTGTGCTCTGAAAAAGCAGCTCCGGAAGAACTTGCAGTTTATTCTTGTTCAGACGCCTAAAAGTTAACAGAATAAGGGAGAGATTAAATCATCTTCAAATTTAAGAACCTTTTCCATGCAGGAAGCTACCATTGTACCTGCAAAGGCAGATTCCACTTCTAGAACAGGAGATTCCACAATAACAGACAAAAAAATTAATGTATTAACCAAAGATTTCACTCTCAAGCTTAGAAAGTTTACAACTTGAAAAGTCAAACATGCACAACTTGCAGTGATGCAAACTACTACTTACAGGAAAGAAAATGGCATTTAAAATTTTCCCCTATCATTACCAAATAAAACCCAAAGATCAGTTATGTTATGTTATTTTTCATACAAGCCAACACCCACCTACCTGTGAAGGATGAAGGACTCAGCTCTCAGTTGTCATTTTAAACTGTCCTAAGCAGTTTAAGTTTTCAGCCTGACATTATCTTGGTATTGATTTTCCTTTAATCATCACAAAAACACTGGCAGTTGGACACGATGACCTCTAAAGGTCCTTTCCAACTCAAATTATTAAATTACCTGATGATTACATGAAGTCATGCCCACACAATGATGCTTTTGAAAAGCCCACACTGTGACCTACAGTTCACCAGCACTAAACATATCATAGTGATCTAAATTTATTTAATATTTTTAACAAAACATTTTTAGAGATGAAGTGCTGGTCTCTCTTTACTCCAGCACACACTGCTGGCTCATGTTAAGGTCTTCATCCATATCCATCAATACCTCTAAATCCTTTCCACAGGGCTGCTCTCTATCAGATTATCCCCCAGTCTGTATCAGTAATGAGTACTGACCCAGCCCAAATGCAGTAATTTTATTCATAATTTCATTCCCAGGGGAGCTCTGATAATGACTAGCATTTCTCTTTAATATATCTTACTGTTTTTGAATAACTGCTACTACAACAGTCACCTACATGTAAGTCTAGGTCATCTCATGTAAATTTAGTCATACCTGATGTAGGATATGTTTAGCATGCTTATATTCATTATGTACCAGAACACCTCCAATAACCTAGGAAACATTCCAATTACACTTACTCTCTCCCTGGGCTTGAGAGAAAGTACATTAAGTAATTCTCAATACAGTAGCACCAAAGTACCAGACAAGATGCTTTTAAATCCTGTAAGAGACATGGAAATGCTTAAAAATTATTTAAGGAAAAGAGCAACGTTATGAATGGCCACGTATGAGCATCATTTCCCCCAGTTTCACAGAGACATGCCAGACATGAATGAAATGCAGTGGAAAAGTTCCTAAAATGTCCTTTGACAAGAACACCCATTTATCCTCATCTTTTAGTAAGCTTTAGGACACAGAAGAAAACTTCAAGTGCAAGATGAGGCAAATGTAAGGAACACCAGATCAAACACAAGGAATGCAAGACCAGGGCAGGGCAACCTGATGGCACAGGCTGAGCAAGCTTGAACCAACCCCCTGAGGAACAGGATAGCCCCTTCACATAGAAAATTACACCAAGAGCAGGACTGAACTATTTTGTACACATGCTACACCTGTTTGCTATGAAAGACTCCCACTGTTGTGTTATTTTCTGGATCTCATCCTGTCAGGTGTTTAATCACAATAGTATTTTTAATTTTATTACAAATACCTTGGAAAAGGTGAAGCCATACATTATTATATAAATAAAAGAGGTCTGTAAACAGATCATAAAAGAGCGAGCCAGAATCTTGTAAAATGATTGAGGGTATTCTCCCTGTGACTGCAATGTATTAACAAACATAGGTAATCCTAATTTTAAATTACTGACATATTTAAAACAGAAAAAATATCAAGAGATGACATCTGGAAACTGGATTTAAAAGCCAAGCCATTTTTGCAACAGCAACTAACTACACAACACAGGAATGACATGTCAGTTTTGTGAATCTGAAAAAAATAACAGAAGTAAAGTATCATTTACATTCTCAGCAACAAAATCAGTCAAATTTTGAAGCAATCTGGGGTGCAGAGCCAGACAAGATCTGTTACAGGTTATTTGGCCTCGAACTGCTGGATGAGAAGGTAGCTGTTCAGTCTCCAAAGGATTTTGAACTGGAGATTTTACAGTTAATAAGACCTGTAAAATATTCCAGGAATTTGGAGCACTGGGCAGAATGATGCATAATCATCTAATGCCACAGAATAGATTAGCTTCAGTGCTGGATCAGAAGCAACTCTGGATGTGCACAGCATGGAGTCCAGACTAATAAAAGCTCCTGGAAGTTGAAGACCTGTGAAGAGAGGCTCTCCAGGAGTCTCATCAGCTCCAGCAATACCTGCACTGAGTCAAACTCATTAAATCTGATCAGACACATGCTGATTGCACAGTCGACAATGTCCTTATATTCCAACTCTCTCCATCTTCCAGATTACTTTAAACAGAACTATCCATGGGAAATGTCATTTCGCACAGAGTCCCATAAGCAAACCATAAAAGCTGACCAGCCACCTACTGCACACAACATGTAAGAAATGGGCCCCAGTGAGTCCATATGCCATCTCTTAGATCACCACACTAAAATTATGTCTTTCCTCTTAATAGGTTCAAACACCCATTCACCTATGATTCTGGATGATGTTTAGAAAGCCATTAATAGCAAAGGAGAACACCCTCTATTTCTGCATGCAGTAAACAACCACAGAGGCAAAATGCTTTTTCTTCTGAAACTGGCACAATTTTTGTAACTAAGATTGCTTCATCATAACCTGAAAAAAATGGAGTCGAGGCATAAGCTTAAGTAGAATTATATTTAGATAAAATATAACTTCATCCTCTTAAAAATCCTCTTATAATAGTAGTTTGGAATAATAGCTTCATATAATAGAACTTCATACTTTGTAGATGCACCCATGAGTTTTTAGTAAAAGGAGGTTAACTTCTTCCTTCAACACTGCAGACAGCACAACATGGCATTATTTTATAAGATACAGGCTACTTGCTGGCTATTATTCTAGATATTGCATTACATGATTTTCAAGGCAGCTATAAAATAAACATGAAAAAAAATAGTTACAAGTTACCTCTAATAAGCTAACTAAATATACCTTCAAAAAAACTCGGTGATCTAAGAAAGACTCATCTGCTGCTACTAGTCTGGTTAAATGGCTGCTTTTCTGAAATGTTAATATCCTACTTAAGGCACTGGAAAAAATAACCTAAGTGCTTGGACAGAAAAGGTGCATAAGAGATCAAGAAATTAAAAAAACAGATTCTAAAAAATTGCAGAATTTAAGACCTAAAAGGTCTGTTCTCCCCTAAAGACAGCTAGGGTCTTCCCCAGCATCACCTTGTTGCAGCAAGATCTTTACAGGTGCTGGGCCCCAAGCTGCACTCCAGCACAACTGTTTCAAATCCTACCTCTACTTTCTTAACATCTCAACTCTACTGCACAGAAGCAATCTTAATTCTCAACTAAGATTTAGATCTGCCAAAGTCCATACTACAAGCACCAGCTACAGTTGGAAGCAGAAAGAGTAAGGTCTCCACTGGAAGCAAACAGGGACCATGATAAGAACTCAAACTGCTCAGCATACTCATGGGTGACCTGACAAGTTGGAAGTGTCAGTGACAGAATTTGTTGGCAATATGAAGTGAAGGCTGATGAGAAGTTCCAGAAAGAACTAATAGTATTTAGTATGCCAATAGCAAAATGACATGTGCAATTTATTACAACCAAGGAAGCAGGGTTTTAAGTTGATGCATGCAGCAGCAGTCTCCAACCAGAAAATCTCAGGAAGTAGAGTCATGAAAACATCAACTTGGTGCTCTGCAGCAATTCACAAAGCCAGTGTTAGATACTATTAGAAGAGTAATGGATAACATTACTGTTTCTCCATGTAAATCCGTGGTATATCCACATGTCAAAGACTGAAAACTTCTGGAATTTCCACCTCAAAAATGGTCCCGTAAGGTTCAGGAAAAGACAGCAACAATGATCAGACTTACAGAACAGGTTCCAAATTGGAACAACTCCACAGAAAAGAAACAACTGAGAATAAGCTAAAAGTCTGTACAACTATGAAGCTACAGAAGGTGATAGGAAACATTTGTTCTCATCTTGTGTAATGCAAGAAAAAAACGTGCCGATATAAAGCGTTGTAAGTTGTAGCTTCAAAACACAAATGGAGTTAGTTTTCCCACACAACAGGCAGTTAAATTCTGCAACAGCTGATAGCATACCATTAATTACTAGTCTATGTAGGTGTAGAAGACAAACAACTAAAGAAAAACATCAAGTAACAAATTACAAAGGGCTAATTGATGATTCAAGTGATCTCTGCCACAATGTAATTTATATATTTACTGCTTCTTCATTTGCTCTTCCTTACAGAGTTTCAGCTGAACTGGTTTACTCATACTTTGGGTCTGAGCCAATATGGCTGTCATTTTCTGTCTTTTGGTACTTATTTATCTGTTCATTTACATCATTAAAGAATACAAGCAATACTAGAAACTTTAATTTATTCTAAACAAACAAGAGTAGATTTTAAGCCTCTATTCAATGCCCTTCTGCCAAGCCTCTTTAGACTGAAGTGTGCCTGCTGCTCAAATTCAAGGTGTTCCAATTGTAGGGCTTCAAAGGACTACTTGAACATCAAGGAGCAAAGTAAGAGATTGATAATTACAACCAAAGTCAAGGAGATAGGTGTAAGTGTACACACATATACAAGCATATCCATATACCCACATACATTCCACTATGAACTTTATGTCCTTCTCATTTTATTTCAGCCAAAACCCTTGTAGAAGTCCCAACTCTGCCACCCTCACATGCCTCCAATTACTTCTATTTTGCTTCTCATCATTAAATTGTACATGACTTCTATTCCCATGGAGTACAAGTACATAAACGTCAATAGCTCACAGATTCATGGTGTTAACTGCACTTTCTTGCTCTGTGATTCAGACTGAATTACAGACTTATACAATCTGTGACCTTTGAAAGACACAAAAAGTATACATGCAACATTGTCCTCCAGTGTGTTATTGTTTTCTTTAGAGCTGTCACACACAGCATCAAACAGAGTTTCAACAAAGGACAAACACTCCCCTCTCCCCATCCAAAAATACTTTACTGGTGTAGATAAAAAGTCTCTGTTTCTTCTCTCTCTCCCTCCCTCAGTCAACTGCTCATTTGGGGGTTCCTATGTCCTGAAGGCAAAGGGATAGTGGGAAACAACTTCAATGTCAATCATGGACTATCAAGGGCCCTTAAAAAAACGATGGAGTAGTTATTAACTGTGAAATTCCTGCCTTCCTGGCTCCAACCAGGCTAATAATATTTCTTCCTCTGTCTGAAACTGGGATAGGAGAGGAACTTAACTATTAGGGTTCCCCTGACTATTAAAAAATATTAAGAAACAGCTTTGGAAAGAGACAATGCCTCGAACCTACAGGGAGACTTATCAGGATCATTCTATGAAATAAATGGAGGAAGAGATCTATGCTTTACAAGGGTTATTTTTACCTTTACTTTTTGTTTTATTCTTTTTCTAGGTAACTTCTGGATGAGCAAAGCATCTCACTTTTTAAGGGAAAATTTTAAAGAAGTTTTCAAGCCAGAGATCTTGTTTCCATGGAGGGGAAACTTCAAGGTACTGACTTCAGTTGCATTCCTCATATTTGCACATTGGAAGAGTTATTCCAGTTTGAGTACTGTTGTCTCATGCATTCCCATTCAAGAAAAGCAATCAGGAGCTGAATCAAACCTGTATCTAAGGCATGAACAGTGTACATGGAAAAGAACAAAATACATATGTAAATGCAACTAGAATATACAAAAAGTCAGCCAGCAACTTCCCAGGTCCTTACTCTTTCCGCAATGGGAGACAGTTCGCATTAGGGTAAAATGATTCTGATCTGCCCCTTCAGCCACAGCCATTAAAGCCCTGAACTTACTCAACTTCCAACCCCTCTCAAAGAAATATCCAACCAGATTCCCTGCTACTACTGAGAACTACAAAGAAGAAAGTAATTTCAACAATCACACTGCATAATGCTCCTTCTCCGCACAATAACCCTTCCTTCATGGACTGAGCTACCATTGAAAGATTTCAGAAAGCTCAGAAGTCAAATAAATAGGTAAAATCATTAACTCTCACAGACATACACACTCCTTATAAAATTAATCTGGCAACTGTTCAGTGTAGTCACATCTCTTATTTTTCAGATCACGTACTGCTGTTTCTCTGAGAATAATTTTTTATAGTCTTCAAAGTACAGGTATGTTTAAGATAACTGCTTTTATAGTAACTGCACTCTTATTTACATACAAATAAATGCTTACGATGAGTCTGACAGTAACAGCTCACATCAAATACAATTGCTAACAGTAATTTGAGAAGGAGCATTTTAAGGTTTATGCTCTGTTCTTGCAGTTGCAATTTTAGTCTAAGCAGCAAACTAAAAAAGTCTAACACCCTTTTTTCAGAAAAGTCATGGTGAGGGCATTCTAGCTCCATGAGAAACCTCCTCCATGCTTTTTTCAAAGCCACTGAGAGTCACCTGCCTTCTTCTCATGGAGCAGGTAATCAATACAAAATACCAACGTGAAGGTGAGACAAGTGTTATTTATTCAAACTTGGGAAATGTTACAATTTGCCAAGGCAATTTCATTCCTCATTATGCTATTAACTCAGTTTAAAAAATTTCAATATTGTATCATTAGTAAAACATACCTCACATAAACGGCAAATATTCAAGGCATGAGTGGAAATATAAGTCACACCCACAGAAGAATATGGAAAGGATCCAGCTTCTACTAGATCTCACAGCATAAAGCTCTCCTGTGCATCCTGAATTTCTATTAAGAACATCCTGCAGTATTATATTTACTAATACTACTCTTGAATATTGCAAAACAAATACCAATCAGAAGTTCAAGCTGATACATAGACCATGATATTAACAGTCAGTTGTCTCCAAATATAGCTACTATCTAGCTTTAATTTGATTTAACACCTATATCTGCAATTCTCCCCATTACACAACTCATTTTCCAACAGACAACAAAAATTAGTGCTTCTAGACTTTTTAAATGAGTCATTTTAAGGGAGTAGTTCTGTTACTTTGGTCTTTAATATCTGGAAATTGTCTCAGTAACTTTGGGCTCACTCTCCAATTTGGTAATTTATTTTATTTCACACTCAGAAAATCTGTGTCTCATTTTTGGCAATAAACAAGCCAGCCTTTTTTTCCTTTGTTATTAACAACTCTGTGGCATTGTCCTTGGAGAACAGCCTGAGGGAACATGATGCAGCTGAAGTAGTTTCTAAGAGTTACTTAAAGAGAGACTGGGTTACATCACAGGCTTGGGCGTAACCAAGAAGCAATAAAAATGAATTAATGCATAACAAGAGACTCAGACAGAAAGACTAGAATTACTGAACTCGAAGGGGTTAGAGTTTTCTCTTCTAAACAAAACTGACTTGAGAAACAGTGAAGCAGGAGAGTTGCTCTCATTCAGTGGTTTCATCAGAAAATCCTATTAGCATAAAACAAATAGCTGTGGTCTAATGTAACTTCTTCCTTGCCTTTGTATTACTACCTTTTTGTATAAGGAAAACTGGCACAATACCAATTAAAAGAAGTCAACCTTGTCTATTACTTTCTGACAGTACTTCTATACTATTAAACCAGGAAATAAGGTCAGGTGGTACATAATGGAATTTCAGTAAGGTTGCTAGAATGAAGCACAGGATAGCCCATATTATAGGATTACAATGTGGAATATACAATCTTCTATATTTCCATGACATGTTTGTACAGAAGCCAATACAAAAACAGAGCAAGATACTACTGCATGTCGCCAAGGGACTGGCTTCTGAAGGAAAACAGTTTACAACAGTTACCACTTTAAGATCCCTTATTACCAACATAGCTGACTGGGTGGTCCTTGTTCACATTTCAAAGCTGTCAGAAGCAATAACCTTTATTAGTAACTTTTCATTAGACTGAGAAAGATTGTCTACCCTCTATCAGAAGCAGGCTGCATTTCTTTGTAGAAAGCAGCAGCTTACAAACTGGTAGCTCTGTAACACTTGTTAGTTCTCAGTGTTAGAAACACCCTTTACTTTTTTAAGAACTCTTAATATGGAAAAGATTTGACATTAATTTGGATAACAGAGCCAGGATATTAGCATTATGTACAGATTTATTCTGCCTATGAACAAGCTAGTAACAGTGGCAAAAAGTGCAAAGAGCAGGTTTAAGCTTCAACATTTTCACTAAGCCATAAAGAAAATACAAAAAAGGTGTAATAACCTACATGCATGCATGAAAAACTGAGATAGATACTCTAAAGCATAAAGTGAACAGAAGTATAAGCACCAATGTCACTGAAGAAGGGAACAGACAATCTTCTGTACCAGAACACACTTAATAATGATGCCAACAGGAAAACAGAGTCCAGAAGTAGCAAGTAGAAGTACACAGACAATCTCACAACTCAGTAGCATATTTGTAAAACTAATCAGATTCATGCAGCATTGTCATTTACATTTGTCTGAAGTAGCATCAAAAGTTTACATTTTTTATTAACTATCATTCAAATAAATCAAAAACTTGATGAGTAAACCTTCGGAGATGCTGTCATCAGAAGCTGCTTCCATGTATGCAATGCTTTTTAAAATTCTCTAGTTTCAAATATAAAAATCCCAAACATTAGGATTTCACACTTGAATTTTTTCTACCTTCAAAACTCCAGTTCAGAATGAGAAAACACATAGTTACTTTCTCATTATTCCTCCAGACTATGAAAAGACAAGACATGACCCAAATAACTCAAAGAATCTAACCCTACACGTCCACCACTTAGAATTCTTCATCACATTTATAAAGGCAATAGGAGTCAAAATAGACATGGTTAAATTATTTGTTTAGACCAGAGAGTTAACATCTCCGGGCTAGGGTTGAAGCAACATGAAGAAAGCAAAAATTATAGTGTTAGCATGCACATCTCTAAGCCATGCTGCCCCTGCTGACAAGTCTTAAAAGTTTGTATTCATCAAACTAACCATTTCCAGAAGTCAGAAACAGCAGAGAATAAATCACAAGAAAACTTGCAAGTAGAACTACTATTGCAATTTTAACCAGGAGACGTAGAAGGCTGTTATTATTTGATCTGTTTTAATAACTCGATAGCAGGGCAGCTCACCATGTCTCTCCATATATAGTAAAGAATTCTGTGGCAACATCTTACTTCTTTCTCCCTAGGGCAATACGCCAAGCTCAACTATTAAAAAAGGAAGACTAGAACAATCATCTCCCACCCAAAATCAAACTGGATGCATAACAAAGGGTGGATCCATCAACGTCATCAATGTATATAAGGAAATAATTACAAAGAACCAGAATAAAGAGCCCACTGTACAATGGACTTACATGTGAGAATGAAAAAGCTTTTCTGTTTTTTGACAAACCTGTGGGAATTACTTATCACAGCTCACTTAAAGGACTTCTCATTAGGAAGCCAGACACAAAACCTAATTGTTGTTAAAGAAGCTCTCATCTAAAAATCATCCAAGTTCGGGGATAATTACCTCTGATCCACCTCCACTTTCCCAGCAAGTTATCAAGTATGGTGTGGACAGATTTTCCCCAAGTGGTTTAGAACCAAGCAGATCCCCTATTTCTTCTGTATTCCTGTAACACTATCACACCTATCCACTCAAGATCGTCACAGACAAAAATTAAAATGCATGCACAATATCTGCATGTAGCCTAGAACCCTCTATTCTTGTGCTTCTCATACTGTATCAGCTTCAGACAAAAACCTGGAGAAGAGACCATCTACAACCAACTGAAGATGTAATAGCAAAGTTAACTATAAGCAACATGAATTAGTTATTTCTGCCCTGTATGGAAGGCTGCTGCTACAGGTGAGCTGCACTTGTACCAGACAAAAGCAAAATCAAGACCGTACTGGTCTGGCAAATGACAAAAATCATACCTACAAAGTCATACACCCTCCAAGAAACAACTAAAACTCTGTTCTAGGCCAAGGTGGACAGGGCTTTGAGCAACCTGGTACAGCAGAAGGTGTCCATGGCAGGGGTATTGAAACAAAACCTAAAAGGTCCCTTTTAACCCAAATCATTCGACAATTTTAAAAGATGTGAAGTATATTGAATTCATCATCAGTGTTTCAATTGGGTTTTTTTTAAAGATTGCTATGTTTGACAGCATGAAATTCAGCCAACAACACTTATAGTATTTCTAAAATAGCAAACGGCATAATCCTTCTGACATGAGGAAGCTCAAAGACATAAAACCCTTTGGATAATATTTAAGCTAAACAAAGTTTACTCAAATTATTCCAGACCAGTGATGCAGCAGTTCTTACTCAACAGCAACACAGAGCTTCAAGCATTTCTTAACAGATCCTGGAGAAATAACTGCTAAATCCTCAAGTGTTTTGCTTGAGCAAATCCTCCCATAAATCTTAATCAAGTACATAAAACTGCTAAACTCAAACAAACATGCCTCAAAAAAGAATCATGTTTAAAGCCTCTGATGTCATGTTCATTGCTGATCAGCTATTCAACTGAATTACAGTTACAGAAGTATTATTATTCCACTTGCTTTATAACCATCACTTTCACAAGCTTAAGAATCCTGCGGTTACAAAACCTCTTGTCCAGATAAATGTGACCCAAGTGAGATTTTCCATGACTTCTTACACTTTAGCAACCTACTATGAAAATGTTTCTGATGAAACCAAGCCTGCTAACTATCACATTGTTAAAACAAACTTCTTACTTTGTAGCTCTGGTCAGATGTACCAATGCAAACCAAACCCAAGGCACTGCAGCGTGCATTTTGCTTTCTTGCTCACTGCCCTTTGCATCTCCTGCACTTGCCCTCTGCTTGGATTCCTCCTGTGCAGGTCCCACTGACAGAGCTAACGGCTTCCTTCAGGAAAGAGGTGCCAGGTTTTAATTTTTTTTAAATGTTTACAAAAGAAATAAATGGTTCACTCTTACATCAGCAATAACTTGCTGTTCAGCAATAGCTGAGTAATACATAACTACATAATTGTGCTACAGACAGACATAGTAAAACCAGGCAATTTAAGAATATTAGTGGCTTCTAGGAGTCCACAGTGCATAACCAGGTACTGAAAATTACCATTTCCCCAAAAAGTACATAAATCAAATATAAAGCCACTACAGATCTACATTCAGTGCACAGTCCCCAAAGGGAAAGTGACAGCATCTCTATCATTTAAAAAACTAATTTCAATTCTCTCAGAAAAATAAATACTTAAAGATAGTTCCTCAGTCACTTGACTTATAGACAAGAGCATGATGAATTAATCTTTGAACTAGCTGATCTCTATTACAGGCTTAAGGGGTTTTTATTACCATAAAAATACGGTATAAACATGAATTTTTCAGGAGAGACATACATCTGTGTTCAGCAGGAGGTACTGCAGAGAACTCACAATCACCATCAAGGCATTCATCTATCTCTTTTCACCTAGTCTTTCCATTTTATGTCCAGATTTTTTGCACAGACCTAGCTTGTAGAAGGTAAAGAATGGAATTTCTGCTGATTGAGAATGTTGGTGCCACTCACATAGATCAGTTTAAAAAAAGCATCTTCCTAATGTGCAAGTGCACAATCAAAGGAAGGAAGTTAGTTAATGGGGTTTTTTTTGAAACTGTTAAGATGATCTTAAAGGCTTTAAGTACCCACCATTTTGGGATGTGCATTTACTACTCACACTAGATATGGAAGATGATTATTGTTACTGGACAATAACATTCTGCAATAGCCAAAACAAAATGTAGTATAAATGAGAGAGCATCTTCATTAAATAAGACATACTTGAGTCTTTTTTTCAGCCATTAATTGCTGTGAGAAGCTTGACTCTATATAGAAATGTAAGTCCTGGAGAACTTACAACCTTCCTTTCCAACAACATTATGGACTAACGGTTGCAACTTCTCCTTTCCCAGAACAATTTTATGACTATAGACTTCAGTTGTGGGAACAGCACAGACAAATCTTATTTAAATAAAAATCATTTTCTGATCATATCTAGTATGTCATTTACACAAATGACTAACATTTCTCTAAACTACTGGCAGTAGAGCGAGAAAAATATATTCTAGAGAAATTTTCCAGAGAAGCTAGCATACAGTATTGACAGATAAGTGAAGTATGTGAGCCATAGCTTGGGAACATTTATTTCTGCTGTTTGAGCCAAGAGCAGCTCATAAAGCCAAATCAAAAGCAATACAAAATTAATGAGCTTCCTTCTCTCCTTCCAAGAATTAATAAAGGTGAGCTGTCAGCTTGAGCCAAGACGTGACTCAATATGATGTAGCACTAAGATTGCTCCCCAAGGATTTACTGAAGTGTATTATTCACACTCAAGCTGTCAGTATCTATTTTATTTTTTTTAGGCAGACACCATATATATATATATACATATACACCAGAACTACCATGTTCTAGCTACTGTTTTTGTCCTGTGTGAATCTCAGCATCAACTGAGGTATCAAGCACAAAGCTAAACAAGCCACCATTTACACCTGATACAGCCATTTCCAGCATGATTCGTGAATTAAAGTTGTAATTATTATACCTTCTCATCATTCACATTTCTCAAGGAAGCTACTGATTTTGTCCATGTTTTTCTGAAGTTATAGTTGTAAAAACCAGGGATTTCTTATTAGTGACTTGACAACACTATTCAAGTCAGACATCCAGCATGAACTTAGAATTACAGAATGGCTTGGGCTGGAAGAGACCTTCAAGATCATCTACCTCCAATCCCCCTTTCCCATGGGCTGGGAACACCTCTCACCAGACCAGGTTGCTCAAAGCCTCATCCAGCCCATAAAGGGCATCTGGAAGCCCATTAGATGTATCTGCTCTAGATGTGAAAAAGCCGTGGCACCTCCCAAAGCATCTCAGCTCTCTCCATGAAAAGAAAACCATATCTCTATTTCTTAAATTGTAGATAGCTACTTAAGATTCAGAAAAGATAAGCAGTTTGGATTCTTGCAAGAGATGAAAATCAGAAACATGGAACTGACTTACAGTCCACCTAGGTCAGTATCCTGTTTCCATCAGTGGCAATCTGCAGATGCATGAGCATCAGGCAAGCATGCATGATACTTCTCTATCAGTCTTGCAAGCTTTCAACATTTTTTAATGAGATTTCTTGGTTAGATAAAGATTTCCTCATGTCTCTCAACAGATCGCTCTCACAAACATCAGAAACCTTCTCAAGACCATCTGTGAGCTTTTATTTTAGTCTTTTATGAGCTCAAATATTTTAGAATTTCCCTACACCATGACTCTCATTTTCCTGTTCTTCAACCCTGAATGGCATCTGCTTCATTTCATACTCAATCAGCCTCACAAGGGACTTGTACAATCCCTCAGAGTGGGCATTTGGATTAAAATCATCCCAAGAAGAGGTTTTCCAGCAGGCTGCAATAAGGGTAGTGAAAGATGAAGTGGTTTGGGTCTCAGCCACTCTGCTCGCAGAGCTAATCTTTATCATGTAGTTTGCTTGCAGAGAAAAGAGGCAAATTCATACAAGGTGCACTTCAAGAATGAAAGGAGGATGCTTGAGCTTTGCCGGTGAAATGAGGCAAGCCAGCTCCAAAATATTTTATGTGGCTGGAGATGCTACTTATGGTTTACTTATTTATCAGTGATTTGTAAGATACAATGGAGACCTCCAAGAGTAGATTCAGAGACAAGGCTGTCAGCACTCCCAAAAATGA
This sequence comes from Turnix velox, assembly GCA_013400935.1. NCBI lineage: Eukaryota > Metazoa > Chordata > Aves > Charadriiformes > Turnicidae > Turnix > Turnix velox. The sequence continues at coordinate 155,705 of VZTY01009623.1, read as the reverse complement.
GTCATAAACATCCAGGCTTACAGTGAAGGTGTTACTCAGCCCACAGGCACACAGAGATAATTCTTGGAAGATAGGGAAAACACTGGTGAAGAGAAGACCTGATTTAGCTAATCACAAAAGATAACAGAATGGTTTTTAACATTTTGGCTGTGAGTGGAACAGCAAATCACTGTTTTTACAACATATAAAAAGACAAGGGTAGGAGATGACAGCCCTCAGACTAGAATCACATGGTGCACAAAGTGCTGTGGAATAATGAGAAAGCAGAAGTAATGACAGAGATCAGTAAAACCCGTAGCAATCCAAGACTGAAAAGAAACCCAGGGAGCATATCTCGTGCAGATGCCCAGAGAACTGCATGATACCACAGGAAGACACAGCAAATCACTGTGATGGATTTGCACATAGACTCTACACACAATTACAGACTGGACTTGCTTCTTCATGTGGACAGTAGGCACCAGGAGATTCAGTCTGCCTCCTGCCACAAAGGATGAGCAAGAACTCACACACAGCTATTGTAATGTCACTAAACCCAGAACAAGCCAAGATGAAGACAAAACATAGAGACAGGGAGTACAGTCTCCTAGATTCTGCTGAAAGAGATGGCCCACACACATTCCCTGGGAGGGGAAAGGCCAGGCACAGAGAGAAATGTCTCAGAGCAGAATACAGACATGGGTTACAGGTTCTCACCCCTAAATCACTTACTCCGGGGGAGCTTAGTAGCAGCCCTGGTACCACACCATCTTGGGCATGGTACTTTGAGAAGGAAAAGCATGCAAGACAAAGTTGACTATATGTCAGCCCACAACTCTAAATCCATTTGAGTGCATCTTTGTTCTACAGCATTTCCAGATAAGCACTTAATGATCACTGATCTCCAATTAGATATGCCATAAGGAAATGGAGACACAAAACAATAAAGCTCTTTTTCTGAAAGGTTACATTGAAACTGTCTCACGTATTTACAAATCCATATGGCTTCATAAATAAGTGTAGTGCAGGCAGTTCCAGAAAACTATCTAAACTGCACACACTGCAAACCTTGTGTAAACACTATAGATTCATCCACGTTGCCAAAGATTTGCAATAAGCTTTTGTTTACAACAGCAAAGAGCTATCCAATGCTTTTAGGATTCTGCCGGCTCCTCTGAAGCACTCAGCAAGCTCTCTCCACTCACTACGTTAATTACGGAAGATGCTTTTTGTATTACATGATTTATTTAAAGCCTGTTCAATCTCAATTTATGAAACCCAGATTGTGAAGCGCCACATAATTTATTCGTCTCCTTAGGATCTTTGGTCATTATTAGCAATTTTAGAGTACACTATGCCAAATACACACTTCAATACCTTAATCAAGCTTTTAGGAAACTGCTTACAAAGACTGAATGCACAGTAGCATCTCTGCAGTTAAAGTTCAAATACAATTTCTACCTTGACTCCATCACAGCACATACATGCATATGTATGCTAAAATCTGGATTTTTGCCTTTTTCTTTTCTTCTAAAGTTAATTATTTTTCCTCAACTTCAAAAAGACTTAATTTGGCCATGCTTATGCGTTTTTTCCCCCTCCTCTAAACAACAAAAATACATTTTTAGTGTTTTCAGATGTTGGGATCTTTTATGCTAATTTGAGTAGAAAGAATCAGCCATAAGCCAAAGTCCAGTCTTTTGAAGATAATGCAGCTACGTGACAATTTCTGGCAGTTAGCTGTGGAAAAGTCAGGATTGGTTGGTGTCTTACATCCTGCCTCATTTTTCACATAAAAGTGTGACATACATCTGGCTCTTGAAAAGATTTCAGTTCATCTTTTAGGCCCATCAACATGCCTTTCTTCTTGATCCTCTCTGCACATGAAGTTTCATAATCATTTTCACTTAAAATCATACACAGCAATAAAAGGAAAGCACTCATCTGAAATCCCAAATAAATTTGGGAATAACATATTGCACCAGTACACCATTATAGTTGTATGAACATACATTACTTCAAATCACAGGAAACAAAACCAGGAAAGAGAATCAAAGTCAGATCTTTCCCATCCAACTACCTGGGGAAAAAATGAGGAAGGGAAATAGAGAAAAATAGTGAGAGATTCTGAAACCTGCCACACATCAATAGGCACAGGTGCTATTCTAAAATTGTCACCCTGCTGCTGGCAAAGAGGGCAGACTATGACAATTAGTAACAGGCACTTATCCATTTCAGCAGAACACTTAATCAACAACATGTACCTGCTCTGCAAAGTCTATTACGTAACAAAAAATAAGTCCCATTTTTTGGGAAGCAGCACTTTGAAGCCAAAGGCCAGAGAAGCCTGGGAGGAAGCATACAGAAGTCATTCTGGCACCTTAGACATGAAAGTCCTCTTGACATACTGGCTCTAAAAACTCTGTTGTTTCTCCATGTCATTGCTACATGTCATGAGAGCACTGCTGCTGCTCTGTATAAGGCTCAACAACAATGCAACATGCAGAAGGTAGTAAGCTACATACTGCAACATTTCTGCCTTTCCACCAACAGCAGAGAGTCAAGAATTCTTAATCTTCTAACTCAGCTGGAACGGTTACACTAAACACACTGAATTTTGCTAAGAAGTAAAAATTTCTGCATATTTGGGAAGCTGTATAAAATCCCATAAAAATAAGAAACAGCTTCTACCTTCCAGATAACTTCATTTTTTTATTGTGCACTGTCACTTGAATGCTTGCACTGCATGCTGCCTATACCTTTGTAATAACTTTAGATGCTCAATTGGTATTGTTGGCATTTACTTCTTAAAAAAAAAACCTTAACATTTATCTGAAAGACAAATCATTAGAGAGCCAATATCGTGCTGTGTTCAGCAGCAGCAACAAATGTCTCTATAGGCATTTAATTTAAAATTTACTCACGACTATTATGTAGAACATTAAAAAAAAAATTCCAGTAATTTAGTCAATTAATAATGATGGACTTGTGTCAACAGCCAGACAAATCAAAATATATTTAGCTAAAATAATATTCACCCAAAGTTATGCTCTTTGAATGGTTACAGGGCAGGAAGTGGAACAACATACTTCCACTGTTACTTTGAATGAAAGACCTTTTTATATGGTATTTTGGCAGGAATAGAAATTACTCCTGTTTTTTAGAGTCTGATCCAATGCAGCTGCTTTGTTTAAAAACGAATTAATGATTACTTTTTGCATCCACTTCAATAGATCAAAAAATCATTGCAAAATTGAAGCAATATAAGCATTTTTTATTTGTTATTTGAAAGAAATGAAATGGAAAAGAGCCAGGCTTTTCTGAACTTAACAATCATACTTTCCTCATTAACATTTTGCAATATTTGACAATACTTAATAAAATAGCTTCAATATTACCTAAAATGTTGCAATTTAACCCTTATAAGTTATGCCAAACTTTCCCTAGTTCATTCTCTGAAGCCTACTGACTCATAGCAAAAAACTCAGATTTATAGTGTTGTCCTAAAAGTGATTTAAGCTAAATGTTGCAGGTTTCCAGGCCTCCCTTTCATACTACATTCATTGAGGAAATATTTTAATGACAGGCAACCCTAAAAGAGAAGCAGAGATGCAGTTCATTTAACAGACCAAGTGAAGAGTTCACACAGGAAAAGAGAGTTATATACCCAAACACCACATAATTGAACAGACACTATGAAAGGTATCATATTTCTTAACCTCTGGTTCTTCAAAGTATCTGATTTCATTTGCCAACAGAGCAGGCTCAACAGAAACACAACACATCAAGACAATATTTGGGTATCATTTCTGATTGCTATTAACCCACCCTTATCCCAGACTTCTTTCAGAAATTATTTTGTAATTTAAGTCAATTTATTTTTATTTAGAGACATGAGAAAGGCATATGCATACACACACACATATAAAATAAATCAGCTAAAAACTAGGACTGCATAGCATATTGACTGCTACAGGGGACCAAACCCTATTTTAACACTGTTAGAATATGTTTTATTCCCAAAAGTTAAGCTAGCTATTTATTACTCCCCATAAAATGGGAAATAAACCACCTATGGCAAAACATTAGTCCTGAAAGCACTTTCTTGTTGAACATAGGTACCAGGAACTTATAAAAAATTAAAAAAAGAACCCACCCACAACAAAACTGATGGCAGGGGGGTTGGAACTAGATAATATTTAAGGTCCCTTCCACCCAATTAAGAGTAGCGATTGGATACAGCACTACTTTTGCAGATACAGTAACTGCAATTCATATAATACATGTGCTATATTTAATAATATAACAAATTTAAATTAACAAATTAACAAATATAAACAAATTTTTCTTGACCTGGAGATCAGTTTTAAGAGTTGCCCAGACAACATCATTTTGATAATATTCAAGTTCTGGTGTCACTAACAGTTCCACTTTCTTGGAAAGCAATTGTGCACATTACCTCAATTACAGCTACAATGCAGCAGGAATTCAACTGTCTTTAAGGGCATACTTGAATTTAGGAAAGCATCCATCTCTTTCTTACAAAAAATTAACTTCATAATCATTAAATACTTCGAAAGACAATGACCTCAAGATTTTCCATAAGTAAATATAGATACTTACAGCCGTTCCAGTTGTTTTAGATCCTGAAATGCTCCACGTTCTATGACACTAATCTGATTTTCTTCCAAGTGTCTGTAATTCCAGAAATATCAGTTAATTTGAAGACAACAGCTTTTTTCCTAAACTTCTATAACCATAACAGGAAGGCATTGGTCTAGAGACTGTTACATCCATATTACATTACTCTTGATGGAATGCAATTGAGGTAATTGATTCCTACAGCCCACAGCAGGAACTCATTCAATGTTGACATGGCTTTTGTCCAGCCTTTATGTTTAACAGCGATTTCAGGACTGTCCCAGAGTAAAGCATTTGTAAGTAACCCAAAGGGGTTCAGTCCCTCTAGAAATAGAGCAGCCATGTGTGACAACTGCACACAGTCTCACTGTACAACAGGCTGCAAAAGCCAAAGGGAGAGAACCTAGTTTTCCACCATGCATGACTCTGCCTTTCTGTACCCTCTGAGAGTAAGCTGAAGTAAGAGAAACTGCCTTCTTTGATTTACACTGTGCAGGAAACAATTTTTACAAAGCAGAAATGCTATTTATAGGTAAAGGGGAAGCTGAGGAATGGACACAGCCATAGTCCCACTTAAGGTGAAGGAAAACACAAAGTGCCAGTAATGTAGAATAGACAGAATTAGAAAGCAGCCATGAAAGAAAATAAAGGACAAAATAAGAAAAACCTGAAGGACTTCTACAGAGCTGAAGTTAAAATAGTTGCACAGAGTAATAAAAAAAACAAAAAACACAAAGACATTTGAGATCTGACAGGAACATGCAAAACTGAGAAGTACAAAACAATAAACAGGATAGCAGGCAATGAAATGGCACTTTTTGGGCTGCAATGCTCAGCACATACTGAAAGACAAAGCCAGTATAAAAATCTCTGTATTTTTAATAGCAGTATGCTGGGTTTATTGCTTATGACTTGAATAGCAAACACCACAAATAACACTCCTTAAACCAGTATAACCAACATAGAAATAACAGCTATTTATTTTGCGTAGTGATAAGGACACTCCGTATAAGTGAATACAGTGGCATTAGGCAATGTCTAACACTATAAAAAGAAAAAAAAAAAATTAACAAGCTAAAACAGCTCCTGACATTGTGTTATACTCACAAGACACGGAGATTCTTCAGTCCCGTGAAGTCCGTCTTTGTGATTCTTGTAATATTATTTTTTTCTAGATCACTGCAGAGGAAAAAGAAATTATCATTCAGACTCTCTAAATGCCATCCAAACTTTGTTTAGCAGAAAGTATCACCATCATTCGAGCTCCTATCAGCTACTCTAATTGTGCATGTTTCCATTAATATCTCAAAACCCAAGTTACCAGTTCTGATGCCTTTTTACATCCTCCTCTGGGTAGGCAGCTCTCATGAAAGATGTTTTGTTTTTTTCTTTCTAGTAATCGTGTTTATTATGAGCTTCTTTCTCCCTCAAGACTGCAAATTTTTAAGAGGCTAAAAACATGCAAGATCCAGTATGTATAATACACCTAAAATGAAGTGCTCTGTCCCAAAATAAAGATCAAACTCCCTGGACTTATTCTAAACTCAAGGAAGTCTAGCATGCTGCAGGAAATTCATCCACACCAAGTTTGAGGAGAGAAAAGCCTTCTTTACTGACTTCTAAGTGTGGCCGCTCCCAGAGGACTGGAAGAATTGCAAAGTTATAGAACAGCTTATTGGGGTTTTTTTTTCAAGCATCACAACTCCACAGCCTCCTGATCCCAGCTTTTTGAAAATGCTGGTTTTGAAAAGATACTGTGAATCACAGTGACCTTCTCCCATGTGTGTTTATCCTTCGGCAATTCCTACCCTCTATCTTTAAAGCCCCAATTCTCTTAATGCCTCTTTTATGCACCAACACATAATCCTCACGTGGTCACATACCAGGTATCACCTCCTGCACTCTTTCACTCTGTGCTAACTTATACTCTAGATTCAAAATTAATAAGTAACTGGCATCTATTCCACAACAAGGAAAACCCAGTATAAACAGACCTTGAGCTGCACACTTGTCTGCAGCTTTTCTTTGGACTGAACACAGCAAAAATACATAAGAATCTCATGTCTTAACTTTTATCTTAATAAAGTAGACATCAAAATAAAACACCAGGTTGAAACAAATTCTATTCAGTTCCAAGTTGAATTAAATTAACAGTAACTTACAAACTCCTTCTTCTCACAAAACTGATCCTGATTTGAAGGATTATTTTCAGAGCATTAACTTTAGAATTTTAGACACTTCAGAGCCACAACAAACCAGAAAGAACATCTATTGCTTTTTGCTGTATAGAAGATCTTTCGTCATTTCACATCCAAAGAGTACAGCTAAAAGAGTGGCACTATAGGATTTGTACTGCAGTTTTCTCTCCTCCAGACTTGTCTTTGGTGCCCCCAAAGTTCTGGTGCAGTATGTCGTCCCACTGTTTGGGGTTTGGGTTTTGCTGTGTTTGTTTTTTCCTGTCCAGATTGTTCACCATGACATAGTGTTAACTAATGGGAACAAAACAAGCAGGTAGGCTCTCCTCCTGCTCATCAGCCATAATACAAGTGCAAACTCACAATTTGTAAACACAGATACAATCTCCATGTCACCAGAAATTTATTCTGAGTGTCAGTTTCCTACATACAAGAAACTTATCAAGAAAAATAGCCATTCTACTAATACTGACATAAGTTTCTTTCTTCCAAGTCATTTTTTGTCTACCAAAAGCTCCTAAGCACCAAAACTAGAAGCCTTCAGAGTAGTAGCTTTCATATCAAAACATATACAGCATTTTCTTAAAGATCATGAGATTATAAAGAAATCATTCTCACAAATTTTGACACCTATTGCCATCAAATCAATCTAATACACAGAGTTAGCTTTCTAAAAGTGAAGAAGATCACACATCTACAGCAGGAAGTCAAGGCTTTTCTTAGGCAATTATTTTTTACTGTAGTTCCTGCATTAAAGGGCTCCAGGATACAATTCTCATATTACTATGTTCAATTTCACTCCTCTTTCTCGTAAACTTCAATGACAAGTCAGAGTTACAGCATTATTCTTCAATACACTGGGTAATCACCTGACACCTGCACAAACCTTGATACTAATAGGAGGTACTAATATTACATACATGAGTGTTCAAGCATAAGTTATTATTTCAGACCCTTTTTTATACCAACAAAAAGTAATATCCTTCCAAGGCATCAAATAAAAAGGAATTGTCATGGTAACTAATTTCACTTCCCTAGCATGAAACACATTTCAAATAAAGGCAGTTACATGTTTTGATGTTTGAATGTGCTAAAAGGTGCATCTTCGGTACTCAGAGAAAAAACGGGGCTGACTCTTTCAGTACATCTACTAAATTACTCAAATGGTTCTAAACCTGATAAAGGGTTTGTTCACCAATAAAAACACTACCCCTCCACTTATCAAAACTGCAAATATTTACTAGAGTACAGGTAATTGCATTCATCATCTGAGGAAGTAACACTTGATATTGTTAAACATGCATAGTAGTTCCCTCGAGTTCCCTAAATCTCAGATGCAAACATATGAAATGAAGCTCCTTTTTATGTAATTTACAAGTGCTAGTGCGTTCACTTACTGGAATTTAAAAGTTAAAAAACAACAACAAAAAAAACCAAACTCAAAACCCACACACAACAGACCATGAAGAACTAAACTTAATAAGGTTTGAGCCATTCCTAACAGTCTGCAATGACAATGATTAAGCTCATGGTTCATACTCACTAAAACCCAACCTACATGCATACAGAATTTGTGCCAGCCCAGTTTAAGATTTCCATTTCATCCAGAGTAGCTTAATCTCCCATCACAAAAATAACAACAGATGAAGGATTACTTTAAAAAAAGCACAAAGCTAGAATTCAGGTCAATAATTCTACACATTGTGAATTTTTTACTGAATTCTGACATAAAAATAAAAGACATGGGCATACAATACATAGTAGTTCTGCACATCACCTTCAAGCTTTGCATCAGTCTTACAATGAATCTGTCCAAAGAACAAGCAAGACAGGACTAAAGCAAGCAGTAGAATACAGAAGTGTTTTATAATCCTGAAATCCATTTCTGACAGCTATTTAAAAACATCAGATACTACTAATAGTATTCTTAAGTAAAAAATTATTTTAAAACATATAAAAAAAACCTTTTAAGACTTATTTTGTGCATTTTAGCACAGGACATGCCTCAAATAGAGATTTCTCATTTCAGGAAATCACATTCTTTAGCACAGCCATGAACTAAGATAATATGGAGAGGGGAAAAAAAATCCCATCAGCTACATAAACATGGCAGACAATATCCTTGCTTAAATCAACCACATTTTTAAGAGGGCTATTAAAGAATACATAAAAAACAGGGCAATTTCATTATGTATACCAGCCATTCACTTGTATTTGCCTTTATCCTGTTGATTGAATCATGCTTTTCTCCAAGACTACCTTTGAATCACTGCCTACATTTTTCAGATTTTCCAGCTTAATTTCCTCTTCTGTTCTCAGTTCAGTTCTTCCACCCTGGTGCATCATTAACTACTCACTGGTGCGCCAGCGTGACCTGACTGCAAGCAGTATTGGAAAGAATTAAGTCTAGAATAAGCAATGCATAAATAGCTTGTGTTTTACTTGCATGTTGTTTCTGATCTGCTTTTTTTGTGTCCTTTCTGTAGTAGTTTTCCCTTGCCTGTATCACAGAGAAGGTTTAGCAAAGCTTCTCAGTCAATGCAATCTCTCCTTCACCTCACACAACTTTTATGCCACTGCTTCCAGCACCAAGAACACTCCTTCTTCCCTGATGAAGTCTGCTACTCCTAACCCCAAAAGACTTCAATGTTCCTTGATCAATATGCATCTGGAGATTGCTTTTCCCCTCTACTCTTGCAGATTGGCACAGCTTCTACTGTATACATAATACCAATCATGGAATTAAATGTCTTCTGAAGGTTCGTATCTAAGTCAAAGATTTCCTTTTCTGTAAGACAACAGAAACACACGAATGTGTTCTTGGACAACACATCAAGGAAACCACTCTTCAGCAAGTTCTCCTTCCTGAAACCATTTAGGATTTAATTGATAAGTGCAAGCTCCGTTCTAAAAAGCAGCGTTCACCTCCAGAGCACTTGCCTGTTCCAGCATGCTCTCCCTCAAGGCTTATCTGCCATTTGAAGAAAAGCAGACTAAAGCCCTGATGAAGTACTAGGTAACACTTCTTCACACTCACAGTAGGTCTAATACGGCTGCAAAGAAGCCAACTGCCACAAGTTACTCCATTAGTCAGTTAGACCCTGTGACCGTGAAGTTACTGAACTAATGCAGACATTAGTGGTTTCCAGCTGGTACTTGTGGGCAGCATAATATTTTATGTTTATTTATAAAGTTTGGCAGCTGGTTATGGGCTCACTAGTGGGGTTCAACTACAAAAAGCTAAACCTTAACATCTAATCCTGTTTGGCTTTCTAACATCAACATTCATAAGAACTGCTGGAAGCAAAAAGAGCTTTGAAAATAAATGGTCTGGGTCAAGGACATGAGGAAATTACACAGTAAAGATGAATTTAAATTATATTCAACTTCAACAGATACCTATGTGCAAATATATTAATTCTACATAAAAGTCTTACCAGATTCATCCACTTTATGTATTATATATCCTACTCAACACATCTATTGCCCCCACATGAACACCAGTCCATCTACTGCTCTGTCATTTCATGTTCAGATAATATTGTCCCATCATCCAAGAACATCTGAGAAAATCCCATTAATGAAAATAGGTGTCTTCTGGTGCATATCAGGAGCAAAGTTGGTAACCCTCACTTCACAAGAAACTGAAGCTTTCACATTTAAATTTCTTGTCGATCTGTTTTTCTTTTCAGCACAGAACACATTAAGGACAACGTAGGTGAAACAGCAGCTTTACGACAGATAAAGACACCATGAAAGTGACTTCAGGTGAAGTGTTAAAGGGAGCTTTACTCAAAAGTGTCCTATGTTCTAATAACAATTTAATTCTATATATATTTTGAAGATGTTGAAGGCTAAGTCACACAATGTACACACTTAGCACAAACAGGGATGCTTGGAGCAACTGGAGCAAACTCTGCTTCATAACAAGAATTCCTCCGAATCTCTTCATTCTTCATTCTCCCCTTAAGACAGTCTAGGGAAATTAAGACAGGCATCTAAATGTTTTAAAGCATCAGCATTCTCTGAAGCATGCTATTATGCAGCTTCAAACAGCTCTAGGAGTACACAGCTTTCTGTTTTGTCTCTTCAATTACAGCTGATAATTATTCTGCTTAGTCACTCAACTCTTTCAAAACATCCGGACAATATTCTTGAGCCTCACCCTCTTCCTCAGACTATATAAAGTTTACAACTTCAGAAATAAATCTCCTTGCCACGTAGTACTACATGGTTCTGACTTGTAGACTTGCATACCTTGGCAAACACATACCTTTGACAGTGCTGAGCCTGTCTTTCTCTAACATACAAGATCAGAATATAGTGTGACATCACCACAATGAACATCACAACTCTTACACAAGTGTCAATAGCAAAGGCAATGAGATGCTCAAGTCTGCAACAGTCTTTAAATAAAAAAATTCTATACTTCAATAGAAATGCTTAAATTCTTACACAAAATTCACGTTCCTCTGTATTCAAAGATGCAAAACCTCAAAAAAACCACTATTAGATTGTAGCAAGTTCATTTTGCTGCCTGTTGCATCCTCTGCAATGCCATGTCCAAGACAAACTAACATTCGAGCCCTCCTGTATAGGAGTCTTGAACATATCCAGGTGAACCCCTAACACAATTAATTCCTCAATGCCACCAAAACTAGGTGTTTTCTTTTTTCAAAATCAGCTGCCCATTTGGAGCATGCTCTGTTTGTCTAGTCAGTCTTCTCAAGGCATACAAGAGCCAAAGCCTTTCCACAGCACAAAATGCAGCAGCATTCCTAACAACAAAACCAAAGGTATTCAATAATTTGACAGCAGTAGCTGATTTCATTCTCAGTAACAAACATAAGTCCTAGATGGGCAATATTTCTGGAAATAGTTACTAATCCATTCATCTTTAACCTAGGAAAACATTACACATAATGAAAATACACACAAAGTGAAAATGACCTGCTGGTTAAGGGGAAGGGCGTTTAGAACACCAGCTGCAACTTCATTCAAGTCCTCAGATGTTTGTTCATTTATATTAAAGAATTCTTAAGAGCAGTGCAGAAACTGCATACTGTATTTAAAAAAATTAACTGCCATACACTTCAAAAGGCAGCTCCTACACAAGTTACACAGCACTAGAATTCTTTCCCATCCAATTGCTTCATAAATCCAACATGCATTTTTAATCACAGAACTCAAACACAAAATTTGGTTTCTGTTCCTGTTATATTTTCAAAGTCGGTACCACATACCAGGTCACAGCTATACATACATTTTTGGGACAAGGAAATCAGCATTAGACTTCATGCTCCAAGAAGAATCCTGATTGAACCAAAACCCCACATAATCAACAAGGAAAGCACATTTGCCTTGATCTTATTTTTGGTATTTTCCAATGTGCAATGCAGAAAAATCTGTATTTCACACAGAACAACATGCTGAGTTATTAATTCAAACCTCTCTTGTCCCCTAACAACCAAACAAGCCAGGATCCAACACATCATTCTAGATTAACTTCAAAACAAGCCTCAGCTAAGACACAATTCATGAAATTTCCTAAAGTTGGGAAAGAACAGATGAAAAATAATTTCCACGCACATTTCAGAGCAATTGTTTTGAGGATATAGCCCACATTATTATGACCAAACAAACAGTATTACGACCAAACAGTAATACATTCCAAAGGATTTCTTTTAAAAGAAAAATCAACTAGGCAGAAGCATTCAAAATTTGGGAGATCACATTCAAGTGATTACAACTGAATCCAGATTCCTCAATCTGAAGAGTTGGTAACATTATTCATTAGCCCAGTTCTTCCAAATAACTCAAGCAGCATGAATTCTTGGGCAGTAAGGACCTAGTCTTCTGCCATTACACTCCTGAAGAATGTTGGCAAACCAAACCATCTTCTAGAATGACAGTTGAGTCATCCCTTTGAAACTGTCCTGTTGGATTTGTTCTGATAGCCCTCAATCACTATGCAAGACAACCACCACGTTTCAGATACACATGTACATGAAATCACAAGAAACACACATTTTCATAGAAAAGTTGACCATTCACTTGGCTACCTACTGCACTTGAGAGCTTAAAGCCTCAAGGAAAAACATCCAGATTTTTCTGAAAGCTGCCTATAGGATTGATTGTGTAGTAAAACCCTTTCTCTCTGAAAGCACTTTTGTTCTTAATTTGGGAACACAGTTAAAATTGTAATCATTAAAAAGAGAAAAATCTATTCCCACATGCATATGGGCCTAATAAAGTAGATTTTGTTTACAATTTGCAGTCTTTACACATCACTGTTTTATTATTTTAACCATGTTGCACAATTCCTACTATATAGTTAATTGTCTTTAATCTGTATGGACTGGCACTAGCTTCTTAAGCTGAAGTGACAATAATTCCCTAGAGAAAGTGTTTGCCAACTTTATGCCTTCAATCCAAGAACCTGAAAGACACTACCATAAACTACTCAATTATAACACTATCCTAAAACCCTCTGGCAGCACAATCTGCATATCTTCAGATTTAACATGTTTCCATCCCAATTTCTGCAATGCAGGAAATAAAGTAAGAAATAGACAAATTCCAAATCACTGAGGCAAGTATAAACATCACGCGTAACAAAAAAAAGTCAAAAACTTCAAAATCGTGTTCAAATGAAGTAACAGAAATATTTTTCCCAAAGATGGTACATTTACTCTTTATATAAAGTTATTTCTTCTTAAAACAGTTGACTCTGCAAAAGAGAGTAAGATTTTTTTTTTTTTTACTAACTACTAGGAAGACTGATATTCTCTAAACACTTCACATCTAGCAAAACAAGAAAAAACACACAACTGTACAGTCCTTCACCTATGAGGAAATAAGCCCATGCAATAATTACAGGTGAGGCACAAACTGGCAAGATGACTTGTAGAAAAGGATCCTAGAGTCCCCATCGGGCTACCAAACAGCAGAGCATCCCTGTCCAAACCAGGTTGTACTACTAAGAGGGGTTTAAGAACTTAGAAGATAACTCTTCTCTCATATTCAAGACTGTTGAAATTTATCTGCAATTCTGTGCCCCATTCCAGGCTCACCAGTAGAAGAAAGACACTGACAGACCGGAGAGAGTGAAGGGCCACACTGTAGCATGTGACATCCAGAGGCTGAGACTTGTTGAACCTATGGTTAAAAGTTAAGAGAAGATCTCACTGCAGTCTATAACTACCCAGGTAAGGAGGAGAATAAAGACACAACCACAGCTGAGAGAAGGAAGTCAAGTCATACATGGAGGAACATAAGTAGAGAAGAAACAAGTACTCCCACAACCATCAGAACTTGAAGAGATTCTGAAACACAGTTTCTATAACCAGTAATGCACAGTGCACTAACATGGGAATATTGGGATCCAGCAATTTTGATATTGCTTGCTATTCATGTTAAACCACTAAAGCAATGAACTTACAATACAGCACTTAATGATTTTTCTTGTTGTTGTTGGACAGCACCACATGTATGACAGCAGATAGTTTTGGTTGCCAGAGTAATTTAAATAGTCATTACATAGCCACACAATAACTGGCAGGGCAAATTCTGTGCTGCAGTCCATACTTCTGTAACACACCTACATGATACAGCTTTTAACTCAAAAAAATTAGATCATTCTTTCTGATTACAGGAGGCTTCAAGTATGACTCAGACTGCTTTCTTAGTGTCTGAACAACAGGAGAACTCGTCATAGCAGTTAAGTGCCCTAATTTCATGAACAACCTATCTGCTCTTAAGTCCATTACTGTAATGCTTGGTTAACAACTTAGATTAAGTATCCAAATGATGTGGAATTGCTTACAAGTAACAATTCTGATCTCATCCAAATGAAAATACGAAAGGTTACTTGACAAACTGCAGGTGTTAAAAAACACCAAGGGGAAAAAAAAAAAAAAATCACATTTGGTAATCTCCACAGTAACTCAATGTCCTATAGAGCCCTTCATGTGAAGGAACAGTTCAAACTCCCAGAGCTCCTTTGAGAAAGAACAGATCCCTCAGGATCTGAATCAGAGGAGACAACAAAGACGATGACACCGTGCTAAAGCTTGTTACCAGCAGTGCTCTAAGGATGAAGGATGGAAAAGCACTAAGCAATGGGAAGAATCAGTGTCTGCGATAGGGACACTGCCTAGGAGGAACTTGAATATCCTCGACATTTGCTGCAAAGGTAGCACAAGGGGAAGCAAACAAGTACAAAGGACTCCACAGTGGGGCTGTCATAGCTTCCTAAATTAGATGCAACTCACAAGTAATAAAGTCATTTGGAATCCTTGGTTTCAGTGATTATGTAACACTGGCATTCCAAACGCTAAGGGGTGCAAGGAGGGTGAGCAGCAGGTGAGCTAGGATATAAAGATAATGGAATTGAGGTCTGCAAAATTGTGAGTTCTTTTGGAATTCGGGGAACTGATGGAGGACAGCCCAGGAAAAGCTGCCTAGAATAAGACATGACCATTCCATTCAAGTTCTGAGACTGCAGAATGGGAAGAGACTTCCTGAAATCCCTTCCATTTTTTAAGATTTTGTGATTCTATACTTCATACGTAGAGAATTACAAAGCATTTGTTAGCTGGTGAGGAGTCAGGAAAAAGCTTAAAATCTAACAAGTGAAAAAAGATATAGAAATATACTAAAACCAAACGTAATAAATGAGAAACAAAGATTGTCATGAGACTTGTTTGCCCTGACTTTTCTACATATCTTTTGTCAGTTTTATTCTGGGAAATCTCCTCCTGGAAAGGTTTTGGGTTTGTGGGTGTTTTTTTGTTGCTGTTTTTCCTGGTTGTTTTTTTTTTTGTTTTTTTTTTTTTTAACTTACCAACTGTATGCCCTCTAAGAGGTACCACACTGAGTGGGTACTGCAGTAAAAGGCATCCAGTTTCAATATGTGAAATGAAATTCCTAATCAAGTTGTGTACTCACTTGACCAAGTACCACCCAGATATTACAAGCAACAAGCACATATTACAAGCACTTATCTTCATTCTTCAGCAGAGCCCCACCTTCCCCGTCTCCCTCCAACTGCTGGTTTTCAACTGTTGACTGGTTGCACTGAAGCTAAATTTCACATCCATTTAGCAAATATTGTGAAATAAACTCAAAACTTTTTATTTTTCCTAAACAAGGCTTGGCATACACATTTGATGTTTGAAGTTACTGCAATTACACAAAGTTCTAAAACCACTTTGCACTATTAGACACTTATGAATTACATAAGAACCACCTTGGAATATATCTGCTTTGTAAAATGGGAATAATTAACTGAATAATTCATTTTCAGCTTCCAAAAATTTTTACAAGCAATTAGCTAAAGAATTTTCCAGGCAAAAAAAAAAACTTCAAAAAACCTCACACAACACACCCAATCTGAAGATCCAAACAACCCTCAGAAAGTCCATAAAACACTTTTGATTATTCCTTATCTTTTGATGCCTTTTCATATGTTATCTAATAAAACTCACAACTCCAAAACTCACAACTCAGCTGTTTCTTATAATTTCACATTCTTATCTGAGGAACTTGTATGCAGATATGTTTTCATCTCACTCTGAAAAACCAGCCTTTGCCTTAAGGCTTTATTTCTCAATAACTACTTCCAATTTTGGAAAACAAGTTTTATTTGCTCAAGAATTTTACTTCCATGATTTATTTCACCACTTGATTCTTGACTCTAGCCTGCTTCCTTACTACATTTATTTAAACTTCACAGAAACACATAATTGCTTCCCTGTACTATTTCCTATAACAAGTTGCATTTTTGCTTTCCAGTTATTTTCTCAAAACACTATTTGTAAACAGCTTCACCACTTCAAGAAGATGAGACAGCCTCTTCTCTACAGCTACTTCAGAGAAGCTTGTAACCCAGAAATTCCTACCTCACTAAGTGATGCCATAACCAATACAAACCTCAGCAAAGAAAGATGTTTCATCCAGTTTTCTCCAAAATCAGCATTTCAAAGAAAGTATACTTATAATGCCTCTCTAGTCTAAAACAAAACCATCACACAGACTAAAGATAAATTCAGGGAAAGTTCTTAAATCTATTTCCACTCATGTTTCAGGCAAAACATGCTTTATGACAGGAAGACACACGACTGTTACCACTATGCAGCTTTTTCTTGCTAAAGTAACTCAGTGCCATATTTAAAGAATAACATTTGTGTCTCCAGATCTGTGGACCAACGGTATGCATACATGCAGAGATTAATTACAATCTCATTGTTACATGAGTTTTATATGCTGCAGTCAAAACCTTTGGCAGGCAAGGATACTGTGCTGTTTGCTATTTTCTTACTGTAAAGGATGGAGAAAAAGAATCATTACTGTAAAGCTGAATTATCTTCTGACACATAGGCCTCAGTAACAACTGCAAAAATGGAAGACCAAAGGAACTGTTAAAAGACAGCATGTATCAAGGAATAAGATAACAGAATTCCAGTCTTATATTCTACCATGGGCTTAAGGAAAACTGAAGTTCAGAATTTGAATAATTTATACTTTAGAGCAACCCATTTGAGGAAGTCAAGTTCTTGTATAGGTCAGTATTATGTAATATATGAAACTATACCTACTACTGACACAGTCAATTCACAAGCTACTAAAATACCCGAACAAGCATGCTTGTTATTCACCAGTGCAAACCCAGAGAAAGGATCACTGGAGAAACATACAGAAGGATGGTCTGGCTGGATGGACTT
Organism: Turnix velox; assembly: GCA_013400935.1. Taxonomy (NCBI): domain Eukaryota; kingdom Metazoa; phylum Chordata; class Aves; order Charadriiformes; family Turnicidae; genus Turnix; species Turnix velox. The sequence continues at coordinate 138,166 of VZTY01009623.1, read as the reverse complement.
AAAGCCTTTAGTTTTACTGTGATCTGAGAAAGAAGGTAGGTCTCTCAACTCACCATCTGTATGTTTGCAAACTGTGAAGGTTGCTTATTAGGGTCCCATAACTGCATCTGTCAGTAATACCCTACAATCTACAAACACATTTATTTTGTACAAGTTACCCATAATGCTTTTCTTACCAGTCAGAGGAATAAAGCAAATAGATTCACAGACTCTTTCCATCCACCCACCTACCCCCCACTCCCTCCACAGTCAAGCAGCTAAACTTGCCAGAATCTAGCTCTTGGAAAAAAAGAGTTGAGAGTCAAGCATTAAAAACTGCATTTTATAGTGCTGTGATTTTGGAGATCACAGCTACAGAATAACTACCATGAAATTTATTAACATCTCTGCTATCACACCTTGGATAAACCCTACAATAGTTCATGATTTTTGCATGTTAAGTGTTGCACAGAGACCCAAGGGGCTTTCAGCAAAGACAAAAAGAGTCAAGGATGAAGTATGATGAAGCTGGAACAGTAGTGATCAATACAGCTGGCACTGTTCTCAACTCTAAAGCATCCTAACTTTCATTACCCAATAGCATGAAAATTACAGTAAACTGCTGATTTTGCAAAGCAGTCTTCCTTTTTTTTTTAATAATGAAAAGAGTTGCACCCAAGGAAATACCTCAAAATCAATGCATAAACCAAAAACAGAGATCACCACCATTCCTGCTCTGCCTCCCTTATACAAATGCATTCACAAACAGTTTAAAAATGGGTTACAGATCTCCAAAACACTAACCTTCAGAGCAGCTTATCCTCCCACTCTTCCTATTTACACAGAGCCCTGCTTGAAACAGAACTAGTCTTATGTCTGTGCAGATAGGAATTACCATGAAAGTACAAAGGAAAACATTTCAAAAAAGTTACATACAACCAAATTGTCCTCTGTGTGTTTTCCTGTATGTAACAGTCACATTATAACATCACTACAGTACCTCCACACCACCAGAGATGGTTGAAGTCTCTTCAATTAAACTTCTAAGTATATCATCATTGCTAAAAGCCTTCAACTCAAACTGCAGCAAACACAGATCCACATACAGCCAGCAATGTTTCATCAGTACAATTACAATCTCCCAAAGCCCTTTAAGTACATTTAATACATACTTAATGGTCTTCATTAGCAACCTGATACTACTTCCACCAAGCTCATTCTTCCCCTTGCAACTGCAGCATGAAGGTGGCCATACAGAATTATCTACACGAAGCAGAGGGCTCTCCTGACAAGTCCCTTAGCCATAAGAGGTTAAAAATAATTTCTGCAATCATATTACTGTTTTCAGGGAAGAATAGGTGAAAGGGAGTTAATGAGCAATACAAAGTCTGAAATAAATTCAGACTTTTCCAACAGAGGTTTCACAGACTTCTTGATGGAAAGTCAAGTAAAGATCAGATCCAAAGCACTGAATTTTCTTTCTCATTTTAACTGAGCTGATGTTTATTGAAAATGTCTCTTCATCAAGGACAAAAAAAGGAAAGAATATAGCCACTGGCTAAAATTATTTCCATGTGAGGGACAAAATTAAATTAAGGTCTCAGACAAAGAAGCACCTCAAAGATACAAAGGTAAAAATCTAATTAAAAGTTCCAGAAATCTATCAATCATAGGATTAAGACACATTGCAGCCAAACAGATGGCATAAAACTGAAACAAGGGACAAATTTGTTCTGACAGACAACTGATAGACCAGATTCAGTTTGGGGGAAAGCTGAAAATAGCTGGCAGAGGAGTAAGAATCAGCCTCTTCAATCCCCTTTTCTATGAAGGTGGCCCTCAACTCATCTAAAATTTACTTGAGTTCCAAATTATAGACCTCGTCCTGTATGTAACTAGGTAGACAGATCTTTCATGTTTTTAGTGGCATTAGAAAAGACTTAGTTTCTTACAGGACCATTTCTCAATGGAGAAAAACAAGTTCTTGCCATTCCTGGGAGCCATTCAAGATCTTAAATGATTTGTCTGACTAGACAGTATTGAAAACAGATTTGAAAATAGACAGAACTCTGAATCTCTGGAGAGAAGACTCAAAACTGAATAGCTTGGGCTATGTTGCAACCAGACTATGACCAGAACCCAGCCCTTTCTTATCCTGAAAACTATTTAGAAACAAAAGTCACATTCATATCGCCTTAAATTGGCAAGCAGAACTCGATAATGAATAAATGGACATGAGCATCCCCAAGCCAAACATGAGACAATAGTGTAATAATGCACTTGATCCAAGAAGAATTAGTAGAAACACCCCATCACCCAAAGGGTAGAAAGGAATCCAGAATAGGTACATCTCTTGAGCCTATCTCAAAGACTTCACAGGAGAATGGAGCACAGGATTTACCTCTACCAAAGCATTTTCTGAACATCATCATTTATCTGTACATCCTTGTAATCAGAGCATATGGACTGAAAATCACCTGACAAACAGTACTCAGTGTGAAGGTCAAATCACTTCAGACCAACCGACTTACAAGTGACAGTTTACAACACAAGGGCTTTCATAAAGCTTGCTCTGCAAGAGTATTGGGTTTACCTTACTTTTAGCTTCACAATCCATTGATACAGGTAAGCTTCACTGACTTTGCCACACACCCTCTCCCAAACTCACACAAACACAAACTGCACACAGGAAAAAATACTCCATCTGTATTTTTCCTCTCAACTATTTCTTTTTTTGTAAACCAATACTTAGTTACAAAAGTAAGAATAGAGAAAAAATGAATAGTCTTACAGGAACTCATTAAGAAATTATGTAGTAGTCTGGGCCTTTTGATCTCAGAATCTAATCCAAATTAGTACAAATACAGACAACATGACAGTGGACACTATTTGTAAAATTACAGTAGATAATTTCATTCTACTTCCCGTTTCCATTACTTCAAAATGAGGCAACAAATTTAATCATGCAAGAATTTCATCCAATAGAAGTGCATGTCAATGTCCAGTCAAGCACAATCATAAAGTTAAAGTGAAGTGCTCAAATTAAATTAAGCAATTCAGTCAAGTTTTCCAAGGAACAGTACACCTCCAAGAGCAAGACCTTCGAAGCCAAAGCCACGTACATCTAGTCATTGACACATGAACTAAGGAGAAAGCCACAAAAGGTTCCATGCAGTGTTTTGGAGACTACTACTAGGCAAACAAATGAGTGGTAATCCCTGGTGGGAAGAGTTCTAGAAAAACACAAAGTCAATGTAAAAGTCAGTATAATTATATTTGCATGTGTTTAACATCGCGTTCTGCAGTAATATGGAAGCATTCAAGACAGGAGCTTAGATTTAATTTGGAGACAAAATTGAGGAAGTCGAAGGCTTATTACAAGCCAGTGCAACTTCAGCAGCTATGTTCACCTAGGCCAAAAACACCATAATAATATATTTGTATAAGAGAAACCCCAGACCACATGAAAACTCCAGAGTAAGCATATGACTAAGCTTCTAAATTGCACCTAAATGTGGACACACTCAATTTAGCTGCTCGCACAAAGCACAGAAGAGATTTGTCTTGCAAACTTTATCACTTTAACAAGGTAAAGAATTCTTCAAAGTAAAAGACAAAACAATAATTAGCACGAGAGCTATCAAACAAGATTCTAAGCCACCAACTACAAATTCATCAAGAATTCAAATATAGCCTAAATCTCTAAAGAAACTAACTACTGAACATATACAATGTGCCGATAACAGACGAGAGAACACAAAGCCTCTGTAATTCACAATCAAACAGAAAGCAGATGCTAACCCAGAAGACTTCCAAGCAGCTTCTCCATATCACTTATTCCTTTCAGAGAAAAATATAACTGTCAAGCAGGTGGCTTTGGTCTGGTCACTGCATATACTTATCATCTCAAACTAAACTTGACTATCAGCGTTATTGTTACAAAAAGCCACATATATACTATGTTACATAAATGGAAAGCAACTCCCCTGAAGAAAATTGTATGAACAATCACATTTAAGAGCTGAAGCACTGCTAAGCAAGCTCTGATTAGGAGTCAGTCCTAATAAATCTGTCTGACAGATAAAAGATCCAAGATCTTTATTACAGGCATATTCCTAACTTCTGCTTCTTTTATTAGCACAAAACACTTCACCAGTTGCATAGCTTAAATAAAACCCCCAAGTATTAACTGTTAAATTATTAATTCTCTCCACACAAAATCTATGAACTTGAGGTTTTTGGTAGGATGCTAAGTTACTTAGCAAACATGGAATGGATCAGTACATATTAGAGCTAGTCAGAAGGCGAGTTACATCACCTTCCTCACATACAAGGGCCTCTGAAGCATCACATCTCCCAATCTGGGGAAAAGCTTCTATTCTGGGAGGGGGGGGCTCCTTCTCTAGAACACAGAAATGGAAACAACAAATATTTGATCCACCAGTTACTTTCTCCAGAAAGTCATTGTTCGATGTCCTTGTGCAGTAGAACATTCATCTCTTCTTTGCTCCTCACAAAACTTCACTGAGAAAAAGCTTCAATCTACACCACACAATTAGAAGAATACCATAGAATATAACTAGGTAAACTGCAACACAAACATAATGCTTGCTATATTCATGGACTACTATTAAAGATTGTTTTTTAAAAGTTTTGCTCTATTTTAGCTGAAGATTGAAGAGTTTTAGTTCTGTTTCCATGATAACTGCTTAATCTGTGGATTCCCCCTAGGACAGAAATCACACGTACAACTGTTTACAAAGATTGTACCTTCAAAATAATGCAAAAACAAAAAGGAAAGCACACACTACTTATCAGGAAGAATCAGTAATCAAAGGATAGCACCCATTTCTTATGATGTCAGGGGATGATCACTAGTTCATTTCACAGAAATACTCAACAAGGGGTTTCTTCCCTCTAAAGATTCTTCCCATTTTTTTCTTAATATTTTCAGTTCTACTCGGGTTTCATATTAACACAAATTTAAATAATATTTAACTTGGCTCCACTAGCCCAAACATTCTGTAACATTTGTACAAACATAACTATAAGAGCTTAGCAGCAAAGTATTTTAAGTGGTGCCATTAGATCTCTTATTAATTAAAGCAAAGTTTCCAACTTGAACAGGTATGTGGAACTCTTGGCTCAAAAGAATACAGAAAGAAATTAAGATCGTTTCACAGCGTTAAGAGTCCAAAAAGTCACTTGGTGTGTGGCCATCAAGAAACCCTTTAATTTTAGCAACATATAAAAATTCTGAGATTAACAAATATCTTTGTCATTTCAGATATAATCTATTTGGTTTTATTTACAATTTAAACTAGTTAAAGACTTGACATCAATCCAGTGTTATGTCATAAGTAGTTAGAGGTTGCATGGACCACAGAGAAAAAATGAGTCTGATATATGCAGAGGTTGAGGTGTCACCTACAAGCAGAATTTAGACTCAGGGTAATATTAAGTCTTTTTCTTTATCAACTACATTAGAAAATTCAAGTTAATGCCATTAAAAGCCTAAATTTTGAAGAATTGATACAAACTTTGGAGCACAGTTCTAGTGACTTGAACTGTGAACACTTCAGAACAGCAACAGGCACATGATGGAACAACAGAATAAAAAGACTGTATTAAAAAAAGAATAACATGTTATTATGTAATCCTCTGTATGCTATTTCCACAAGGTTTCATCCTTGAAATGCTCTAGGACACTATTTCAAAAACAAAAACACTTTGAGAAACAAAACATCCAACAGGGCTCCATTTCATGGAGTAGGTATGTATTCCATGGCAGATACCAGTAACACATCTCCAATTTAATTACTCAAACTGAATATTGTGAACTAGCTAGTACTGTCCTTCAAGCAGTTATTAACCTAAAATTTACAGATGCAAATAATACTAAGTTATCAGAACTAAGAGCACAGTGATTACACTTCCACATTCTTTTAAACACTTAGTATAATAAGGATGACAAGACTATTCTTTCAGAGCTTGGTTCTCACAGAAAGCAAGGACAGCTTAGCACCTATCCAGTACAGTCCCATAAACACAGTGAATTTAGTCCTGAAATTTAGGCAGTAACAAGTCAGCATTTGAAAACACTTCTTAGGTGGCTAACTTCCATGGCATCTGTGAATAATTTTTACCTAAAATTTCCAAGCTTAATGCTAGCCCCTGACTATTAAAACCATGCAAACACAACCTCACCCAAGACACAAACAAAACACTTGTGTTATCATGCTCACTTACTCTGGCTGGCTTGATACACACATTAACTTGGGTGGTGATTTGCTGTGGGACTTGTTTTGGAGTTGATTGTTCTTTCATCTCTGAACTGCCAGGTTGTTACCCATCAGTTCTAAATACTAGGCAGTTTTATGCACAGCTTTCTGTTACACTGACATCTGAAAACTGTCATTCACACAGCTGGGGTTAAAAGGAAGGCTGATCAGCCAATAAACATTAAAGAAGCGGGAATAATCCAGTAAAATTCTAGCAATATGCAGATTTTTGAGAACTCTCAGCAGTATAACACACAGAGAAACATTCAAGGATACTATGAAACTTCCTTCTGGGATAGAAATTAGCCTATAAGTGGACTCCATGCAAAAAAACCTTGTTCATTTTGTAACCTCATCCAATTTTCTTTCTTGAAGGAAAAACAGATTGAGAGTTTGAAGCTTCCCCAACTCTACAGCCCAAAAGGAAATAGAATAGGCTATACAACCTACAACATTTGCTTACAAGTTCAAAAACAGTCTGAGTTATCAGCTAATGCAAATAAAACCTAACTAACAGCACTTTCCTGGGGTCATCCAGGGAGCTCAGCACACAGTCCCCATGAAGCTCTGTTTAACATTCCATTCTGGACATCTTCATATCTAGCACAGGGCACACTCTGAAACACACCATATGCTATGCATTAAGCAGCGCCAGAGATGTCCTTCTCTGCACTGAGCGAGTGCCAGAGCTCGGTAAGTGAACTGAAGTTTCCCTTCAGCTTTCTCCTTACAAACTTGTAAAAAAAGCCAGCTAAACTCCTGGGAACTCAGGACACGGAAGATTTACTATGAACACATTCATTACATTCTCCTGTGCTGAGGTTGGAAGCACACTGCAACATTACACTATCATAACCTCTGAAGTAGATTAAAAATTAAATAGCCAGCTTCACCATAGCAGCTTAAGACAGAAATTAGAGGCTGCTTTAATGCGACTTTTTATCCATTTTAATTAGTTTATGCCAGTAGTCAATTTTTCCACAGTGATGTAGTCACCATGCTGAGAAAGGAAGGAAAAACTGCTACCAGCCACCAGGTGAAAAGATTCAGGTTTCCAATTGCATATTAAACTGGTGTTTGCACCGACACCTGGGAGCACTCCAGGTGAAGCTCTGAACTCCATTAACTCTGATAACTAAAACTGAAAAATAACCCATGAAACTCTGAAACCGATTTTTTTTTTTTAACGAGCAAGAACAGCGGAATAGCTTTAACTTCTGAAAAGCTCCTCCCCTTCCCTCCTGAAAACATTAATCCAGGTTTGATTACTAAAACTGCTGCACCTATGTGCCGGGCACTGCCAGGCAGGTGGAGAGAAACTTATCCCAGGTGTTGCAAGTACTCAAAGAGCCCTTAACGGTTTTTACTTACAGTCTCTCTGCGTTCCTGGGAATATCCCTCGGTACAGTTTTGAGTCCTAGTCCGTGGCAATCCACGTTGGAAGCGATACATGTACATTTATGCGGGCATCCTCCAACAGGCATCCAAGTCACAGAGCTCCAAAAGCTCAAGATCATTCCAAAGCATAGAAACGCACTTTTTCCACCAGACAACATGGTTTCTTGATCACTTCGATAGGTTTAAAGGTGCCAGCAGCCAGCCGTTAAAGATGCAATGCCTCTAAGAAAGGGAAAACAAGAGGCTCTTAGTACAGCCCAAGGGAACCCACCACTGCCATCATCACCGGAGCACCAGCAAACCTTCAAAGGCTCTTGAAAAGGTTACGTTAGGTGGAAGAAGGTGGGGAATTGCCTGTCGGGCTCGGATTTCTTTCAGTTATCTACGAACGGTACCAGAAGGCAGATAGTTTAACAGAGCTCGCGCCAGACGCGTCCTCAGATCAAAGCGAAGCGGGGAGCGGAGGTAAACACACGCCAAACATCCATCAGAAGCGACGGCAATCTCCAAAGCAGCCTCCTCCGCTCCGCATCGCCCCACCTGGGCCGGGCAGGTGACTCGCGGAGGAGAACCTGGAGAATTCAAAGCGCCCCCGCCGCAGGCTCCTCAGGCGCTCGGACCCCTCCCTCTCTCTCGGCCGCTGCGAGCCCGCACCCCCGCGGAGCCGGCGCCGGGACGGGGAGGCGGAGGTGTGGGCGCCGCTGCCGCGCCGACCGCCCGCTCTCCATTCACTGTGCATGGCAGCCGGGAGAGCGAGCGCCCGCTGCCACCCCTCCCC